>VDFB02000003.1:32960837-32994514 GCA_007258455.2 Sequoia sempervirens | reverse complement strand
TTCACACTACATTCTACCAAAAAAGTAATAGTAAATTTACTCCATTAAAGCCCAATATGATAACAAAACTCAAAAAACTGTCTTTTAGAACGTTGTTTCCTTCAGCTTCTCAAATGCCACTTTAGCAATAATACCTCCAACCCTATTCCATGGTCGAGGAATGCCTTAAATAGGCCTTCAAAACAATTGAGCTGCTTGGGTCGAGCCTTTGGATGACCTAATGGTAAGTGTTATAAAACACACTGTGTTTTCCAACCCTTTGCCAACTTTTGACAACTTAGCAAGATGATGTTGTAAACCTATTTAACACTTGTCAACTTCTTTCCAATAGATCAAAAACATCCCTAAGCACCCAACACAATGGTCAAAATGACCTTATGAAAAACAAAACCAAAATTAACCCTCTAGGTTTCTTCTTTACCTAAGAAATTGCCAGTTGTTCCTTATTGCTAGTTGTTCCTTAGGTGCTCCTGCACCATTCTCCCCCTCTCAGCTCAAACACTAAGGATTGGAAGGAGAGAGAAATGACAGTTCAATTCCAAGCTTCTTAAACTAATCTTCTTGTACCCATGTAGCTTTTGATTCAGGCTTGTTCTTCCACTTGATAAGGTGCTCCATGTACACCTTGTTCCTTGTAGGCTTTTGCACTCTTGACTCCAAGATCTACTATGCCTAAGGCTTCTCTTGATTTGGTAGGGGTACATTATTGATGTCCTTGAAGATCTCCTGGCTGTTTTGAACCTCATCACTGACTGTTCCCTTATAATTGATCAAATTAGCAATGTTGAATACTGGTGAGATTCCTAGATCAATAGGTAACTCCACCTTGTATGCATTCTTTCCATACTTGGATAATATCTTACAGGGACCCACTCTCTTCATCTGCAACTTGGTTGACATTCCCTTCTGTAACCTTGATTTGTTAAGGTGGACCATAACATAGTCCCCTACTTGAAATTACACATCTTTCCTTGACATATCTGCCTTCTCCTTCACTTTTTGTGTAGCCTCAGTAACTGTCCTCTTGACCTGCTCCTGAATCTCCTTCATGGTTTGACTGAAGTCTTCCACATGTCCACTCCTATGCTCCATAGATCCAAGGTCTCTGAGCTCACATATGCCTCTTGGGTGCATCCCATACACAACCTCAAATGGAATCTTCCATGTTGTCCTGTTCACACTATCATTGTAAGCATACTCAGCTTGGGAGATAACCATATCCCATGTCTATCCATATTCTTTGGTTAAGCACCTTAAAAGATTACCAAGCACCCTGTTAACCACCTCTGTTTGACCATCGGTCTGAGGATGGTAAGCTAATCCAAATGACAGATTTGTACCCAATCTACTCCATAGAGTCTTCCAAAAATGACTCATGAACTTCACATCTCTGTCTGAAACAATGCTCAAAGGTAGCCCATGGATCCTTACAACCTCCTTGAAGAAAAGGTGAGCTATGTAGCTAGCATCATGAGTTGTTTTGCAAGGAATGAAATGACTCATCTTGCTAAATATGTCTACCACAACAACCAGTCTTGGTCTTAGGAAGACCTACCACAAAATCCATGCTCACACACTCCCATGGTCTATTAGGAATGGGCAGGGGTTGATATAAACCAGCATTGCTAGCTCCTCCCTTAGCTTTCATACACACAACACATTGTTCCCCATACCTTCTAACATATCTTTCCAACTTAGGCTAGTAATAGAACCTTTGTACTAGCTCTAAAGTCTTATTTATGCCAAAATGCCCACTAAGACTGCCATTATGCTTTTCTTGAATCAGATTTTCCCTCATTGATCCTCTTGGAACACATAACTGATTGCCCTTAAACAACAACCCACTTTGCAAGGTATACTCTGAATATTGGCTATGGAAATGGTTCTCAAAGTTAGAACATACCTTATAGGCCTCTGAAAAGTCTTCATCTTCCCCATATAGATCCTTGAAACTCTCTATGCCAATGCTCTTGAGTTGTATCTCTTGCACTGTCAACAACCTTCTGCTTAATGCATCTGCCACCTTGTTCATTTGTCCTTTCTTGTGCTTGATGGTAAAAGTAAAAGCTTGGATGTATTCCATCCATTTCAAATGCCTATTACTTAACTTCTCTTGAGTGTTGATAAAACTAAGTGCCTGATTATCAGTAAAAACCACAAACTCCTTGGGTAGAAGGTAATGCCTCCATTTCCTAAGTGACTGAACCAAAGCATAAAGTTCCAAGTCATAGGTTGAATATTTCTTCTTTGCTTCATTTAGCTTTTCACTAAAGAAGGTTATAGGCCTGCCCTCTTGACTTAGCACTCCTCCTACTGCCACTCCACTTGCATCACATTCAACGGTGAACAACTTTTCAAAGCTAGGTAATAAGAGAATTGGTTGAGTTGCCACTTCTTGTTTCAGTTTCTCAAACCCTTTCTCAGCTTCTTGTGTCCACACAAACTTAGTTTTCAAACCACCCTTGATTGTGTCTAGAACCGGTGCACATATACCACTAAAGTTCCTTATGAATTTTCTATAGAATTGAGCCAATCCATGAAAACTCCTTACCTCTGTTGCTGTGGTTGGTGTAGGCCAGTTTAGGATGGCTTCCACCTTGCTTGGATCCATCTTTAATGAGCCTTTGGATACTACAAAACCCAAGTAGACAAGCTCTTGCTTGAAGAACTCACACTTCTCCAGATTGATTGCCAACTTCTCCTCTTGCAACCTTTTAAGAACCATATCCACATGCTTCAAGTGTTCTTTTGTTGTCTTGCTAAAGATGAGTATATCATCAAGATACACTACCACAAATATCCCTGTGAAATCCTTAAGTACGTCATTCATGAGTCTCATGAATGTGCTAGGGGAATTTGAGAGGCCAAATGGCATCACTTTCCACTCATATAACCCATCATTTTTCTTAAAAGTTGTCTTCCACTCATCACCATCCTTAATTCTGATCTGATGGTAACCACTATTGAGATCCAACTTTGTGAAGAACTAAGCACCTCCAAGACAATCCATCAAGTCTTCAATTCTAGGAATAGGAAACCTATACCTAATGGTGATCCTATTTATTTCTCTAGAATCATTACATAACCTCCACTTACCTCCTTTCTTGGTTGCTAAAACCATTGGAACTGCACATGGGCTGATGCTCTTTTGAATCAATCCTTGATCCAACAATTCTTGCACTTGCCTAGCTACCTCTAGGTTATGCTCAGGTGTAAGTTTTTATGTTGCTTTGTTAGGAAATGAGGCTTCAGGTATGAAGTCAATTTGATGACTTATTTCTCTCTTTGGTGGTAATGTTGTAGGTGTACCATCACTAACTATGCTTTTGTACTTATCAAGCAACCTTTGGACTGATTCAGGTAAGACTGTCTTTTCAACCTTGTCTTCTTCTTTAGGTTGCAACACAACCACATATCCTTCATTCCCTAGGTGTAGGTCCTTAAGGAACTCCTTACCACTGCTCAACATGATGTTATGTGCCTTTGACTGTCCCTCTTCTTCTTCTGTTAGTGACTGCAGCTTGAAGGTTCTTCCATCCTTTTTGAATGAAATAGTATTCTCTTTCCCATCATAAATAGCACTTTTGTCATATTGCCATGGTTTTCCTAGTAGCAGATGGAATGCATCCATGGGTAATACATCACAAACTAACTTGTCTTTATACACTCTAATGGAGAACTCCACCGTTACTTGCTCATTCACCAAAACACTCTGCCCTTTGTTCAACCATTTGACCTTGTAGGGGTTAGTGTGAGGTACCTTCTCCAATTTTAGTTTTTCTACTACCTCCTCTGAGATTATATTATCTATTGAACTTGAGTCTACTATGACCTTCAATACTTTGCCAAGTATCTTGCACCTTACTCTAAAAAGAGCTCTTCTTTGTTTAGGTTCTTCCCTAACTGGTTGTCTAATCAAGACTCTGTTAAACATCAAATTCTCTCCTACCTTAGATTCTATATGACTGATCTCAGATGACTTAGGACTCATGGTGTCCTCTTGTGCATAAGCCACTCTCTTTTCATTGCTTGATGAGGAAGCTTTCTTCGAGCATCTATAAGCAGGGTGACCTATTTGATTACAATGGTAACACTTCATGTTTGCAAAATAAGAATTGCTCCTGCCTGCTCCTCTTCCTCTATTTGAACCTCCTTGAGGTCCTCTCCCTCTGTTAAATCCACCTCTGGAAGATGTTTCACCTCCATGCTCAGTGAGTTTAGATTCTCCTTGATTTCTTTGGTCACTGCCTCTACCTTGGTAACCACCACGCTGTCCTCTTTGATCTCTTTGATCTCTGCCTTTGCCTCAGCCCTTAGAAGTCTGATCTTGCTTCCTCTTGTTCCTTTCCTCAATCTTGATAGCCAACTAATAGCATTGGTGTACTGTCTTGGGACTTAGTAGAGCCATCTCCTCCTGAATGTTCCATTTCAAGCCATTAAGATACCTAGCCACTTTGAGACTCTCATCCTCTGTCACATTAGACCTCATACAAAGCTTTTGAAACTCTTCAGTATAAGTGTTTACATCTTGGTCTTTCTTCCTTAGACTTTGCCTCTTCTTGTGCAATTGAATCTCATAGTCATCTAGCATGTAGGCTTCTTTCACCTTAGCAACTATTCCTTTCCAAGTTGATATGGGCTATTTGCCTTCTTTTTCCCTCTCTATCTAAATGAACTTCCACCATGTCAAGGCTGATCCTCTCAATCTTGACTTAGCAACCTTCACCTTTTGTGCTTCAGTGATTCCATCACATTCAAAGTGGTTTTCCATACCTTCTATCTAGTCCATAACTAGATCAGCTTCCATCTTTCCACTAAAAAGTGGTATACCTTCATGTTCTTTCCCACTCAAAGCTTTCAATGCCTTCAAGAAAGCTCCTCCTTCAAAATAGGGTCAAGTTCAGGGGTCTTATCTTCCTCTGCAACCTCTTCCTCTTTTGGTATCCTTCCCTCAAACTGTGCACTCCTCACTGCTGCCTCAAGTTGGGCTATTCTTTCCCTCAATAGCCTATTGTCTTCTTCTTGTCCTTCAACCATCTTAGCCAGTTATGCATTGGTCACCATGGTGGAAGAATCACTAGACTCAACCTCTGACATATAAGATGCTTCCCAAATCTTTCACTCGCTCTGATACCAATCTGATAGGTTAGGGTTGGATGAGGCACTCACTGCCCCATGCTCTGAGTCCTTGCTCCTAAGAACTCCTTGGTGTCTCTTACACCCTGTCCTAGTGGTCCTGCCTCAGGTCTAAGTACCACTGCTCCTATTGACCAACCCCACTATCAACATGTTGTCCTTCTACCAAGCCAACCTTGGTGCTTCGCCATATACTCTCCATTGGCCCTTACTCTTCCCTAAAGGCCAAATAACCTCAACCTTCTACTAGATTCTTGCAGGGGTGTGAAGGTGTTGTAAAAGCTTCAAGATGATCAAACTAGGGTTCTTGTTCCATCTCAAGACTCCAACTAACCATCGCTTCCACAAAATGCATTCCTAGGGTTTGAAAAGGCTACAAGCCTAGAGCCCCAATTAGGCCTCTGAACAGTGATAAAATGCAATTTTCTTCTGAACCCACCAAAGGACCTAGGTTCTTTGTTGATAATTTTTGTTTCTCATGCCTACACCTCAAGGATTTTTAGTGTTTTAAGTCCTGCACAGACCATACACTGTCCACACACAAAAATGGTCAAAACCTAGGGTTTTTTAAACTTTTCAATGTTGTTTTTAGACTGTTAAAAAGTTCTCACTCCAAATGAATTGTTGGAGCCTCCCCCTGATCACCATGCATTTCCAAGACCTCCCACAAAATTCTCCAAAAATAATTTCTCCAAGATCTCAATTCCCCTGCAAGTTATGAGTCTTTTCCTTCAGGTTTACCCTAGTCGGACCCTGCCTGGCTCGCCTAGGGAAAAGCTTTGCTAGCATCTCCTAGACTCCCACAAACCCTAAAAAATATCATATTTACACTAAGGGATCCTAGACACTATTCCCAAAGGGTCGTACAATTTTTACAGTGGGAGAGTGCTCTAGGACTCCATTCTCTCAAAACTGCCTAATACAGGCCAGAAAAAGACAGTAATCAAACTATGTACAAATAAAAGATGGAAACAATCTACAAAATCAAAAGGATGGCACACTAAGCTTGCACAATGTTCATACTACATTCTACAAACAAAATAACAGTAAATTTTATTCCATTAAAGCTCAATATGATAACAAAACTCAGAAAATTGTCTTTTAGAATGATGTTTCCTTTAGCTTCTCAAATGTCACTTCAACAATAATACCTCTAGCCCTATTCCATGGTCGATTCATGCCTTAAATAGGCCTTCAAAACAATTGAGCTGCTTGGGTCGAGCCTTTGGATGACCTAATGGTAAGTGTTATAAAACACACTGTGTTTTCCAACCCTTTGCCAACTTTTGACAACTTAGCAAGATGATGTTGTAAACCTATTTAACACTTGTCAACTTCTTTCCAACATATCAAAAACATCCCTAAGCACCCAACACAATGGTCAACATGACCTTATGAAAAACAAAACCAAAATTAACCCTCTAGGTTTCTTCTTTACCTAAGAAATTGCCAATTGTTCCTTATTGCCAGTTGTTCCTTAGGTGCTCCTGCACCAAAAGGCATATCAGCAAAGGATATCCAGAAGCTATAACCATAGAGTCAAGCCTAGAAAATTTCAAGTTGGAAATTTGGTATTGAAAGAGAATCCCCGAAATCAACAAGATTGAGAAAAGAAGGGGAAATTTGAACCAAACTGGCTTGGTCCCTTTGTCATTGTTGCAGCCATCGGATCAGGAGCATATCAGTTGTCTACACCAGAAGGGGATTTGTTTGATGAACCCATCAATAGCCTGCATCTCAAAAATTTCTACACTTGAATCATCTAGTGCATTGAAAAAGGTCCTAAAAAATACCAAAAACATTAGAAAATGTCCTAAAAAAATAGTTTCCTTGATGAAAACCTGGCAAACAGGCATCTTGGTAACAAAAAAAAATACAAAAATACAAAAATATAGAAAAAAAAAATTTAAAATCATAAAATCTAAAAAAGTGCAATAAAAACAAGTAGTGAAAACCTGGCAACAGGCGCTATTTGTGATGGGTTAGCTTTTCCATCTATTTGAGCATGTCAACCATTTGCTTTTACCATCTGCTTATACCACCCATCTGCCTATCCTTTGAAAAGAAACATGTACATATCTTGGCATCGTGGTCGTGTCTCACCATAGACTGGGGGCAAAAATATTGAACCCACTGGGGGCAACAAACTTTGAGCCTGAACCAATAGATAAACAGCAGGATGAAAAATGCAACAAAAACAATGATCATAACACAACCCAACATTGAACATTGATCACCATCAGAAATGCATCAAACATTCATATCAAAATCCAAAAATAGGTCAAAAGTCAGTGAAAAAGTCAAAAACAAAATCGTCTTGTTGAAATACGTCATCTCTGAGCTTAAACGTAGGCAAGGCTCATCTTTGATCAGCCCCCAAGACACCCTAGGTCAAGTCCTTTAGTTGTCATCTCTTGTCTGTTCATATCTTGGTCCTGTAAATTAGTTGAGTCAATCGAACTACGTGGTTTCTGTGTATATAACGTAGGCAAGGCTAATCTTTGATCAGCCCCCGAGGCCCCTAGGATAGGTCTTTAGGTTAGGTTCTTGGTCAAAATATCAGAAAACACCTAAAAATTAGAAAATCTGTAAAATCCCAAAAACATTAGAAAATTAAAAGAATGATGCTCTTCTGAATCATGGGTTTATCACCTAAAACACAAATGTTCAATTGTTGTATTTTGTTTTTTTATCATATCTCTGGAGCCCCTCGATGATGTATCGAAATAGACGAGCAAGGAAAGAATATGATTTTTCTTTGTCTATTGTCTGTGAGTTTATCATTATTACTATGCAAGTTGTCACGAGACATGCGCTACAAAGTATCACTGATGACATTCTGAATTTGCATAGGAAAAAGATTAACTCTTGTCTATTTATGCAAGGAATGCTCAGGTCATCTTGGTTTAATTATACTTAGATGCTTGTGTTAACTTGCAATTTTAAAACATCATGGAAGTAGTACTCAGGTCATCTTGGTCTAAAATATGCCATCGATGCTTTTACTCACTTTCAAAATTTTAAAGGCCCAATGATGATAAAAAGCACGACAAATTGGTTAATACAAATGACAACTTTTGAATACAATATTTTCATAGTTAAGTTAGATTGCATTCATGTTAGCATTGCATGTGTATTTATGGGATTTTTCAAAGCTAAAACAATTTCACAATGGTTTCATCTCTATTATTATGGATTGAGTACATTGGACATTAACCAAAAACACATCATTCTCATTTAGTTGTGCATCAGTTGCATCATCATTTGCATATCTTAGAAAACATTCTCACATCATTTACATTCATACATTCCATCATAATATTTGCATCCGAAAATACAAAAAAAATAACAAAGACATACACTGCATATCATTTTCAAAATCAAAATCATGTCATCCACTACACTTAAATAAGTGAGTCTCTTCATATTTCCAAGAAAGTTGGGAATTATGTCAGAGTTATGAAGCTTAAAAGATCAATCTACTGCAGTCTTCCCACTACTTTTGGAAGTTGGACATAATCACTCATTTAAGCTTAGTGCCATGAACATTTGAAGTCGTGCACATGCAATCATTCGCATCACACAATCATCATTCATCATTACACAACATCACACATCATTTGCATCGCATCCATACATATTCAACATAATCATCACATGGAACATCTTACATCATTTAATCCATCAAATCATCATTGCATACATCACAAATATAAACATCACATAAGCATCATCATTGCATAATCATCATAATCATCATATCATCATCATATAGAACATTACATAAACATCAACACAAAAACATGCATCATCATTTCATCCATCATACATTCATTGCATCATATTGGCATTAGAAAAGAACAAAAAAAAACATAAAATGCATCACATTTCATTAGCATAGTCAAATTCATTGCATACATCATATAGGCATCATTCATAAACCATCATAGACTCATAACACATTACATTGCATCATCACAACATTGCATATCATAATCATCATAGGGAAATCAAATGAATCATAGACTTTTATCATCATATCAACATTTAGATCATAACCATCACTGCATATCATATAACATCAAGAATATCATAATGTCCAAGTGTACAAGGATATCCAAAAGTAGGATGAGATACATCAAAATCCAAAAGGCACTTTATCATGGAAGATACATCCTCAAATCTCACAAAAGTGTATACACAATGTCCAAGGAACATCACAATATGCTATGTCGAGCTCCCACCAGACGTTGCTAGTCTCACAAAACTAGTACCTCCTCTGCCTGATGGACCTGCACCTGGATCTCTCCTGTCTCCAGGCAATGGTTGTGTGACACCCATGCTAATAGTTTGAGAATGAGATCTTCCAGAACGAGACTGTACAAAACTCTCTCATCACTCAAGAGGAACCAACTCATGATATTTACCTCTGTAAAACTGCAACTCCAGAGAAATATGTCGAATCTCTCTGAAGAAATTTGTTGTACCTGTAGATGGTGCCACCTACTGTATCCTCTCGACAATGGCCTTAGCCTGCTCTGTCCAGCGTCTAAAGGCATCCCTCTCTAAAGTGAGTATAATCACCTATGCCTGCAATTGTTGTATTTTTTACCTTTATGTCCCTCTATTAGTCGTCAAAATCTCAACCTATGCTCGACACTACACTAACTCATCCTGAAGTGACTCAATCTATGCTCGAGCCTGCACTACCTCACTCTAAAAAGACTGAACCTCTACCTTTAAATCTATTATCTGTGTCGACTGTTGATGAGAGGGGATACTAATCTGAATCCTAGGAATCACCACCTGAGGTACGGTAACACTCCTCCTACACCTCGGAACTACAAAATCAAGTGGATGACTGTCATCTGCCTCTAATAACCCTACCTCATCATCACTCCCACCCTCACCCTAGAAACCACCATCCCCACCATCATCACCACCCTCGTCATCCCCTCCCTCTCCATCAACTGGCGATACTAGCTCCTCTGGATGAGTAAATCTCAAAAATGGATGAGTGTGGAAATACTCTGAATAATCCTTTGTCATCTCGGTGTCTGTAATATATGGAACATAATCCCATACACCCAGTGTCAAGGTGTAGTACTTTGTACAAGCTGCCTCATAAGATACACATGGCCCCCACTCTACAACATCCTGTCGTCGCCGCGCATAATGGGAAACTCGTAGGGGCATCCCCTAAACCCTTCCAAACTACTAACATACTCGCAGATACAAATACAGCTCAAGCACATGTGTCTATCCAATCAGATAGCATGATAACAACATGTACAACATCTCCATCTGATCCTCTAGCCACTCCTCACAATCGAAGTATGGGCGCCATGTAACAGTCTCCAAATCATCTAATGCACGCCTCTAATAGGATACTTTTCCCAACTTATGTTGGACATGTGGACTGTTGTAAGCAAATACATACAGTATCCCTGGTGGTCGCTATCTCTCCCCCATGGGCCGAGTGATGGCTATGTGCTCCCATGCCCATATCTGTAATAAGGTGACCCCACATGACAAGATCGTCACTCCATAATACACCACCTCATGTAGATCCCAATATAAGTGAGCTAACATGCATGAGCCCTGTGCATATCTGGTTCCATCTAGGGTCATCTGTGACAACACTCAACCCCAACCTACTAAAAATCCCTTTGACCTACGATTAGGACAAAGGAATCCACCAATGAAGCCAAAAAGTACACACAGAAGTGGATCATATCTACTAACCATCTCTGACCAAGGAACCCATCAACCGGCTATGTGATCATCTCATGAAATCCTATGAAGCGCACCTATCCTTCCCTGCTCTATCTTATCATACACCACTATCTCTCCCATCACTGGGATCCAAAGGATGTGGTACACATCCTTCGGGGTCACTGTCATCTCCCCCATGGCTAAGTGAAAGGTGTTGTGGTCAGTATGCCACCTCTCCGTCAATGCTATCAACAAACCTCTGTTAATCTTGTATTGTGGAATATCTAACAAAGAATTCAATCCACATCATGCAATAATCTCTAAATTTGCTTCCGATAATCGACGAACCATGTTCCATGTCTTTGGGAAATGCTCCTGAGACTAAAGAACATCTGACTCTCCTTAATCATAACGTGAAACACAAATCAGTCAATCAAAGCATGTTGAATCACAATTATCAATGTCATGTTGAATCACGATTATCAATGTCATGTTGACTCAGAAACATCTTGTGAACGTCATCATGAGGGCTTTCCACAATCACACCTTCTCAAACGAGGCTGACAACGGGCTAAAACTACCTAGAATCAACAAAGGCAAAAACTTTCCAAGGCAACAAGATGCGCCATTTGGGACCCCAAAGGCGCCAAAACAATGTTAGAGCTTAAAAACATGCATTTTCACCCTTGCAAGATGCACCACTTGGGACACCAAAGGCACCAAAATAGTGTTAGAGCTCAAAAACATGCATTTTCAAGCTTGCAAGATGTGCCATTTGGGACCCCAAAGGCGCCAAAACTCTCAAAAGTCACGAAAACATGCATTTTCAAGCTTGCAAGATGCACCATTTGGGACCCCAAAGGCGCCAAAACTCTCAAAAGTCACAAAAACATCAATTTCAAGCTTGCAAGATGCGCCATTTGGGACCCAAAAGGCTCCAAAAATCTCAAACACACTCAAAAACACTTCAAAATGGCAAAAACATCATCTGAAAGTGCAAAACTAACATCAAACAAGCTACAACACCTATCTAGCATGTTCAAAATACCACTAAAAAGCAAGAAAATGAAAAAAAAGGAGGTTTCTTGTAAAGTGTACGGTAGGTCCAGCGACATTAGGCTTATCAGAGTGGCGTAGACGCTCGAAATGGTGCTTGTGGTATGGGATCACCATCTTCCTCTAAGCTCTCCAATCTTCAACTTCTCCAAACTCAAAATGTGCAAATGAATCCCATTTTACAACTTTTTACCTTTTCAAGGGTAAAATGGAAGGAATTATGGTGGGATTTATTTCCCATTTTTACCACAAAGGAGTTTTAATTAATCAACACTATTCCAAGCAAGAACTTGCAATCAACTTTTGAGAGATAAATCGTCTCCGACATCAAAATCTCATTGAATCAACGTTTGATCATCATCATAATCATCACATCACCATCACATCATTTCAACATTTCATTTTAACATCCACATTCACCAATTTATCTCTCAAGGGGGCATATATACGTCAATACCTGAAATCAAAGTCTAGGACATCATCTGGGGCATCAAAATATTGCATCGTCTAGGGCATCAAAATCTTTTCTGAGCATCAGTATCAAAATTTTCTTTGAAGCAACGTGTAAACACATCACTTCAAAGAGGGGAAAAATGTACACCTAAAAACGGTCATCATATTCAATTAATTAAATACAACCTATTTGATTAATGTTTCGACTACAAATAAATAAAGTCTCACTTTATTTATATTGTTCACTCTTCTATTAATTCTCCAAAATCATATTCTTCTAAATAATTAAATAAACAAAATATCCTAAACGTGTTTAATTAATTAATCTTCCTTAATCCTAATTAAGAATTAGAGCACATGTCTACTACATTTTCTTGTGCCACCTAATAAAGGTCACATGAAAATAAATAAGCCTAATTATTAATTAGAATTATCCTCACACACTTCCACCAATGGGAAAAAGCACATGGCTTTATTCTCCCACACTTCCAACAAATTTGGAACACATGGGTCTTTGTTTAACACACTTGAGTCTCCCACACACATGGCATGTTTCCCATTATTCAAGAGATTCCTCCCACACACATGGCATGTTTTCTTTGGTCAAGGGTACAACATCCTGATTCTTTCCATCTCCATCGTCTATTCTTTCTCCTTCGAATATAGACCATTGATAGGTGCCACCTCACAAAATTCTTGAGAAACCCTATAAATACACTCCCTTGCCTTTGCATTTATCATCCACATTTGAAGTAAAGTCACTATGCAGGTTTTTCTTAGGAGCTTGGAGCATTCTTGCAGTCTTATAACTAGATTTCATATCATGTTTTATGTTGCATTCTCATCCTAGATTAGCATATTACATCATAGTTGCATTTTATTATCCCCATTACATCATAGTTGCATTTTAGATTAGTTTTCTTTTTTGTTGCATTTGAGCATATGCATAATCATGAATAGTTCATTTTAGTTTCATATCATCTCACTCATCTCCACTTGTTCATTTATCATCAACATCATCCTTCGTTTATCATCGTATCCATCATCCTTTTCATCATTTTGTTTCATTTAGAAGCATACCAGTAATCCTTCCCGCACACATTTACACATAGAAATCATCTTAGCTTGCATATTAAGCATCAAATCTCATTTTCTAGGTTGTCATTTTAACAACCATTGTGCCCATAGAAATTTGAGGGCCAAATGGTTTGATAAATCCCTAGAAATAGAGGACAATGAGACGTATTTGAAAGGTTTGATTGTATTATGAAATAGAGTAGTTTTACTTGCTTCAAACTTTGAATGTAAACCATTTCATTAAGGTTTGTGTTGACATTAAATCCACTCAAACATTCGAGACACGCACAAAATGTATTAGGCATGGTTGGGAGTCATTTGAGTTAATCTTGCAAAAGTTGCATTTTTTTTGTAAAAATTGTCATGTGTAAACTTGTCAAAATTGCAAAATGCAATATAGTAGAAGATGAAAGGTCATAACTCTTAAAGTTTGTTGTAACTGAACCCATATGGTTTTTAAAGGCTATATATTCCTCATTCCATCATTGTATAAGCAGGTGGTTGAGAATTCGAATGAAAAACATCACCATGAAATTCTATAATTTTTTAACATTTTTTCTGTTTGCATGCCTTTTACAGATTGGTACAGGAAGATAATGGTACAAAAATGATTGTATGTTAAATTACCTTGAATATAATTTCAAATGGCATTGGTCTCATGTTGATTGGTTAATATTTTCTCAAGTTATGACAATTTTACTCCACACGGGTAGATTCAGATTTGAAGGGGGCAACAATAATAAAAATTCAATATCTTTCATTTTTTCCTTTGAAATTTGCTAAAAACTTGCATGGAGGTCTGTTTTAAGGTAATGAATTATTTCCTTTTGGTTTCAATAATTTTTTAGTAGATTCACGTGGAATTTCTTGATGCCCTAGGTGACTGTCATAATCTTTTCAAGCAATTTGGAGGTTTGAGGCTAGGGTTTGTTAAAATCCTTCAAGAAAAGCATGGAAAATGGTGGAATAAGCATATGCAGGTTTAATTAGATGTTTTTGAGACATTAAAGTAGTGTTTTGGTGTTTTTAAGTCATATAACCCATAAACCCTTATTGTCACAAGCCTAATTAGGCCTAGGCTGGGCACAATTGTCACATTTTTGGAACAAGCCTTACAAAGGAACCTATGCCAATTTTTGGATACGTGTTGTAACTCAATAAAGGGTGTTTGAAACTATTTTTATAGTATTTTTATATTCTCTCTATCAAAAGTTATTTAGGACTGTCCTAAACGGAAGATTTACTAGAATGTGGTAGCATACTTGTGAAAATCCATTAATTGAAGGAACTCTAAGTTCTTGGTGTCTAAGTTGAGTTTTTTAGGTTGAGAATAGATTGTGTAAGGCCTCTTCAAAGTTGATCGAAGCCTTAAAATTCATTTGAGTCTATTTGGATGTTTGAAGGCCTTGAAAACATGTGAGGAAGAGAGGGATTTTCAATTTTTATGCCAAGTGCATGGCAAGTTGAGTTGTGTGAACCCTTGTACTGCATCACCTTGGAATGATTTTTTTCCTATCAATACCATTAGAGGAACAATAATCTTCAAACTCTTTGCTGTAATACTCACCACCATTACCAGATTTGAGACATTTTAACTTTTTACCTGTCGCATTCTCAACCAAGCTTTGAGCCATTTCTTAAAAGTTTCAAATACATCATTTTTATGCCTAAAGAAATAAATCCATACCTTCCTTGTTGCATCATCAATAAAAGTGACATAATATCGAGAGCCACCGAGAGAAGATACTTGAGCTAGTCCCCATACATCCATATGCACAAGCTCATATTTCTCATCTTTTTTTTTGTTTCCCATCCTTGAGAAAACTAACTCTGTTTTGTTTTCCATACACACAACTTTCACAAAAATCCGTATTAACACATTTCAATCCTGGTAAAACATTCTTTGAATGAAGTACTTTCATACTTTTTGCACTCATATGCCCAAGTCTATTATGCCATAGTGTTGATTCAAGTCCATAGCAACTGTCTAATTTTCTGCCTATTGAACTGCAACAACTATTCTTGAACATTTATTTTTATCTGCAATAGCTAAAGTAGAAGGAACAGTATGACCTGTACAAAGGTATAAGGTGCCTACTTTCACACCTTTTGCTACCACTAAGGCACCTTTTGTAACTGTTACCAATTTTTCGCCATAGCTCATTTGGTGGAGTTGGCTGAACATTGTTATATCTTAAGGTGAAATTACAGATTATGTTTAGGTGTTGCTTGCATCATGTTCATTGTTCGTCAAGTCACAGTTGTGCATTTAAAAGAAGAACTGAGTTTCAAAAGTGCTATTCAATGTTTTACAATTAAATGAAGTACAAAATTGAGCATATAAGCAACAAATCATTTCAAACGCTTTCATTTATTTCATGGAATAATTCATATTTACATAGTTTCATTTGATTGCAAGAATCCAAATGATATTACAACATTGCATTGAAATGCATTTTCTTTTCGAAATGAAAAGCATAAGATAAAATCAAATATCCACACAAGTCGTGGACAGGACTGTCATAGTGCATAACTAATAGCACACTACACTATGGAAGATGCAAAAGAAGAAATCACATAAGTAACGACATAATCATCATTGCCTGATTGGCCGATGGTCAACGCTGAAATGGTGCACCTTTGTCTTCTCGAGCTTCGTTGACCTACAGGAAGGAAAAGAGGGATGTCAGAGGCTCTGATTATGAAGATACCTATATGAATCACCAACAATAGTGCAGCCTACTATCAATCATACACTGAAACAGTCAAGAAAAGTATAGAAGCATGAGCTAAAGGAGAAACATCATGATCATCATATCCTATTTTCTATGCTAACATTGTTTGTTTCTTTGTGCAGGTATAGGGAAAATCACGAAGCTAATCGTTATTTGAAGACCAAGCATGTGGAGAAAAATAGGCTTCCACAAGGGTAGAGCTCGGCATGCTGCCCTTACTCATTACAAGTGGGTTGATAAAGAGATAGCAATTACATCATCATATTCATCAAGAAAAGCAATGATATACAACCGAAAGACTTAAACAGAGTTATCTATCAAGCTATTAAACCAACTGTGCATTCATAACAATCAGGTAAATGCTTTCTGAAAGCTACAGGTGAACAGTGAGTTTAATCTGCAAAATAAATTCAATTGAGTACATTTATATCAAACATTGTTGTGTGGTTCACGTTCTTTTGCTAGAGTAATATTTGTTCATCATGATCATATGTCATGCAAGGTTCAGTTCATCAGTGTTCTTTCTCACAACCAAGGACAGTGAACAGGCATACATTATGCCTTAATGAAGAAGAATTATTTTAATTTTCGTCCTAGAAGAGGGTAAATTCACGGAATAGTTTATTAAGTGGAGCATAAAAATGCATGAAGAGTGTCAAGTTGAATCCCAAGAGTATGAAGGGACATATATTGCATTCAAATGTTAATGAACAGTCAGTTCCAGTTTGGCTGATAAGTAAATACATCATTAAGAATTATAATGTGAAATGATTGTTCCAGAATGACAAGGAAATGACAAACATAACAGAAAGGTGTTTTTGAAGTGTTAGTCATGCTGACTGGAACATTCAAGTAAATGTAGTCCATAGAATTACAATGTTTCAATTAAAATCTCTTCATTAGTCCAAGGGT
Source organism: Sequoia sempervirens (assembly GCA_007258455.2). Classification (NCBI taxonomy): domain Eukaryota; kingdom Viridiplantae; phylum Streptophyta; class Pinopsida; order Cupressales; family Cupressaceae; genus Sequoia; species Sequoia sempervirens. The sequence goes on along the minus strand of VDFB02000003.1, from coordinate 32,977,430 downwards.
AGAAAGCAAGAGTTTGTTGTATGGTGGAATAAAGGAATCCAAAAAACAATTTTGTGTGCAAAGAAAACAACATGGGAATAGTAATAAATTCAGAGATACTTTTCTTCACAAAGAGACAAGTATAGGAATATGGAAATGAATCAATGAGGTGTAATGAAAGTGCAGATGTAAGAAGGTTATTAATAAACTTTCATTTTTTGTCATATTGTGGTATACCTGTGTAATGGAATGGCACAGATTGTTCTAAATTTCTAAATACCTATATGCTGAATATTAAAAATTTGAAAGCCAAAAGGAGCCAGGGTTGTGACAGTAATCAAAATATACAGTTCTTGTTTGTTTTCATGCACCCACATTGGGATTTGCATTTATAGTACTGAATCCTGCATATTACAAATGAACTCATATGGTCAGGATTTCAGAGATATGTTTCACAAAATGTAGAAATAAGAAGTAATGGATCGAGCTATTTTTTACATGAATATTAAGACAAACAGATTTAATGCAATTTCCATCTTACCCATGCAAGGGTTTTCAACAATAAGGAGAAGGAATGTGTGTGTAATGCATAGTGTTTCTATGGATAGGCCGTAACACAACAAGAGATGCACCAAGAAGGACATGCTTCAAAATTTTAAATGCTCATATAGAAAAGACTGAAAAAATAGAATGCCATGGTGAGTTCGACCCAACTTAAAATAGCAATATAATTTTTTGTTTGTTCTTTTCGAAGTATACCCACACTAGGGTTACAATTTAAGCATATAGATTTTCACCATTTCCAGATTACCCGTATGGGTATTTTATCAAAACAACAAGGTAAAAGTTTTTTCATATTTACAAGATAAGAAACAAAATACAGATGGAAGTCATAATGGTCGAGCTTCGTGAGAGAAATTATCAGAGTAAGGTTGTTTTCTTCAGAATAACAAATACCCATATCTGGTTTTGTATTGAAGAGTATAAAAATATGAATTTCCTTTGGTGGGTCGAGCTTCAGAATGGAGAATATCAGTTTTCATTCAATACCCATGAGAGGGTTTGAGCTAGAATAAAGTTTTTTTATATATCCACATTGTGTTGCTACAGGAAAAACAAAATGCAGTGTTTTCTTCAAAGTAATGAGCACCCACATGGTGTTTTATTTCAGAATGTTGAGTATACACTTTTTCCTTTGGGTCGAGCCCAGGAATTTATAAATAAATTCATTCTATGTATGAGTATGGTGCAATCATCCATTGGAGCTCTCAACTTCAAGATTAGAGCTATATCTCATGGCGGCCAGTGAAGACAAAGAACACATAAATAGAAAATATAAGCACAAAGAGTATAAACAAAGGCATTAGAAACTGTCTTAGTTGTAGCTATAGACCAAGAAACTCAAGAGGTAAAGTCACAAAAGCTACAGACCAAGAAGCTCACCTTGTGTAGAGAGAAGAAGACAAAATCCGCAAGCAAGCTCTCTCATAGAGCTTTCAGATAAAAGGCCTGAGCTCATATAGGTCGACCAAGAAGAACAAAGCATAGGAAATATAAAGGAAAATCATAAACAACCATGAGTAGGCCGCGGCCTTAGTAACCCTTATTGCTTTAAGAATGAAGTGAGAAGTCACAATGTTTCAGAAAACAAGCTTACCCAGTCAAAGATTTGATTATCTAAAGAGGAGGGTGAAGATTCTCTAGCACACGAGCTTCAGATTGAGCTCAACCATGGTGGCATTATCCTTTTAGGCAGAGCTCAATGTCTTCAAAATGATGAGTGCAAAATGAAATCATTTTAGGGTTTGGTCTGTTTTGTCTCATGCCCTAATTCGAGCCAACATTATAATTGCCTTCGAATATTCACCTTTAACATTAGCATGTGGGAAATTCGAATTAGGGTTACCTTGCACTATGAATATTAAAATCTAAAGCTAATGTTTTGGTGGCCAAAAATTCATATCCCTAGGTCGATGTGTTAGGTCTTTAGGGCTTGTGTTTCTTATTGACACCCTTGTGCCTTAGAGAAATTTGGAGACTTGAATACCTTAATTGTATTGTTTTTTGAGAGAAATCAATGAGTATGGATGGTGAATATCTTATGACCTAAGGTTAATATCACTCATGACTTAAGGTTTTATTTTGAATTGATTTTGGAAGACATCAGTTAAGGATATTGATGAGAGAGTGATATACATTGATATTTTTATGATTTTTAAAAGAAAAATCAAAGCATTGTATTGTATTGGTGAAAGAAGAATGTAATTATTTTTCCAAAAGATTTTGCAATCTTTAATTGCAAAAAATGAACAAATTGTAAAATCTGCAGTGATGTAAAGTTGAATCATAAAGCAATTCTTATAAATTGTTTTATGATTTCTTGCTATTTTTAGTAGATTGATGTTGACTTTTTCCTCTTGGTCGAGTTTGAGCTTTATCTTGGAGAGATGAGGTGTTTTCTGGATTTTAAAGCAAATTCAGCCTATTTTTAGAGGCTTTATAGTTTGATCATAAAAGCAGTGTGCTTTTTTCTGCTTTTATGCAGTTTTTGGGACAGTTTGAAGCTTTTTTCCTTGAGCTTCTTTGTGAACTCGGATTAGGGTTTCTTTGGAGATATATTTTTTAAAAGACTTAGTTTTCTCTCTTCTTCAGAGTTCATATTTTAGTTTCTAGCTCTTAACATTTTTGAGCTTGTAAACCTTTTTGTACTCAGTTTCAGATTATGGTATACTCCTTCAGTTGAATAAAGCAACACTCATATTCCTCAATTTTGTTTCTTTTGCAGTTTTAGTTCGATGTTATATTGTGACTTCTATTTTGCAGAATGCTTATTATGTCCTAGAATTGTAATTTTGGTACAGAAAATTCATAAAATACAGGTTGCATGTTGTATTTAAGTTTGAATCTTCATGCAAATTATTCATGTGTTTAGTGTTCATGAGAAATTGTGAAATACTGTTGTTTTCTTAAAGTTGTTTGTGGGAAAAACCAGAGTCATCGTTAAGTTATCATCAAGTCCTGACAATCATTTAAGTCATAAGTTTCATTTCAATCATCTTTTTTTATCCCTTTTCTTAGAAGAATCTTTAGAATAGGATCAATCATTCAGAGAATCAGCTCACTCTAGAGATTCCTTCTTCATTCAAATCACCCACGTCTGAAGAAGGTTTCCATGTTTCAGTAGATTGTTGAATCTTACATTCAGTAGGGTGCAAATCTAATTGACAACAATTTTTGGCACGCCCGGTGGGAATCTAAAAGCCATTTTTAAAGAATTTTTAATATTTTCAGTTTGTTGTTTGTTGTATGCAACAGATTTTCCAACCTTTTGGAGGCCCATTACAATATACTTGGTGACTTTGATTCTAATTTTTGCATGCTAGTGCAGCTTGCGCATGAGAAAGATACAGACAAGGTCAAGCTATGCACCCTTCAAGTATCGAGAGTTGTCCCCATCACGAAGAAGAGGTAGAACAACAAGGAGGCTTTTTGAAGCACCCACGAGATCAAAATCAACACCTCCTATTTTTAGTTCCTTGGTGTTATCACCAGGAGTACCAGTCCCAATTTCACAAGTACCGCCAATGGCAACACCAAGGAAACACCTGTTCACGCCTTTCAATGGAGGTACCCCATTAAACATCCTTCAGCATGATGACATACCAGTTGCAACCCTTAGAGGTCTTCCATACTTCACCAGGGAGGATTTTCACCGCACCAGTCGAGCACATTTGTGAAGTAGCCACATTATGCTCAGTGCATAATATCACGCAAGAAAACATCGTGCTAAGGCTATTGGTTGCGTCACTTAAAGGCAAAGTGTTACAATGGTTCAGAGGCCTCGCAGCCAACTCAATCGCGACATGGGATGCATTAGGTAATGGTTTATATCAACATTTTGCTGATAAATCTAACAACTTGTCTTTATTAGAGCAACTGAGCACCATTCAGAGGGTGCCACACGAGCACTTGGCTAACTTCAACTACTGATTTCAGAGAACTTAGGACAGGATTCCTACGATGGTAAAACCTTTACCAGCACACGCTTTTCTATTTTACTTAAAAGCTTTGAATAGTAAAATTGTAGTCATGACTCAGTCTATGGGTGGGCTCACACTCCCTAATGCCTACAACATAGCCATTAACGTTGAAAATTTCCTCATCCAAGCTAGAGACATAGCTCCTAGACCTCCTATGCCTTTGTTTCCAGAAATACAGCCACCTATCCCTACTGTTGTACCTCCCTTGGCTGTTGTCCCACCTGTTCCAGCGATAGGATATCATAACACAGCCTAATAAGTTGTTGTCCCAGCCCCAAATCAGGAGATGCAGGAGATTAAAAGCATATTAAAGACCTTTGGAAATGATCTTGTGACTATTAAGAAGCATGTTGGCCAAGAACATAAACCTTATCAAGCTCCTTATCAGCAAAACTAGCAAAATAGACCCGCTTTCCAAAATGATTATCAAGCCTAAAGAAGGAATTTTAACCCTAGGCCATTCCAACCATACAATCTGAACGTAGCCAGTTCATCAAAGGAACTTGTGCCACAAAATAATGTTTCCCATGATTGTGATTGGTGTTATCCGTGCAATCAGCCCCATAACCAATCAGCGTGCGCCAATGGAATGAGAAATCAGGCTTTAATGGTTCAAAATAGCTATGCTGGTTCAAAAAATGTTGCAAATCAGAATCAAGAACAGCAAGATAACGTGGAAGTTGCCTTGCCGAACTGGCAGAGCTCCAAATTTTGTGGCGTGAATGGCCAAAGTCAACAAAATTCTCCTATTTTGGCTAATACCAGGTCAAAAAGGAGAGTTATGGATCCAGGACAGTAAGCTGGAAATTCACAGCAGTAGCTTATAGACAGTAAGCAGCCTGTTTCATCATATGTTAATGTTGCAGCGCAACCTAAGGTACAGGTTCTACAAAGAGGGCAAGAAATACCTAGCAAGGAGCAATCAAAAATGCATTCGCAGCCTTTGTAGAGGCAAAATGACGCTGCTATCACAAAAAACCAATAGAAGGTAAACTCTTCATCATTTAATATAGTTGAGCATCTCAAGAAAACCACTGTCAGCATGTCGATATTAGATGCTTTACAACTTCCAGGGCAGAAAGGTTTACTGCAGAGCGCTTTGGCTGAGTTGTCTATTTCTAACAATGCTAATCAAGGAGTTGTGAAGGTTGTGCTTGCTAATGACCTAGAGGATAGAAATTAGCATAAAGCAAAAGAGGTAAAGCCCCCTTCGTTCTATTTAAGTCTAATCATTGGTGATAAAATTGTTCACAACTGTATGGTTGATTCTGGTGCTAGTAGTTCAGTCATGCCTAAGAGTTTAGCTGATAAGTTAGGTCTTGTTTATGAGCCTAATCCTCATAAAGGTGTAGTGCAATTAGATGGGTCTGCTGTTAAAACTGTTGGTATTATCAAAAATTTAGCTCTTACCTTGCACGCATCCCCAAGTTTTTCTATTCATCAGGACATACATGTCATTGACTTATCGCTGCACTTTGCCATTTGTCTCTCAAGGGATTTTACAGCCAAGTTGGGTGGGTTTTTTTCTTCTGATTGGTCTCATTTGTTTTTTAGAAGGTATGGTACGAAAGTGACCATAAAGTCTGAGCCTCTCACCAAAGACCATATCGAACCATACTCACCAAATCCTAAAAATGCTAACCTCTACGCCACCTCTGCACTATAGGAGAAAACCATGACCTCAAACTGTAGCACCCATGTAGACAATATCAATCTAGATGAATGGGCAACCGAAGATCACGAGCTTGATCCGTTTCAACACACAGATGAGATAGGATTAGGAGTCTATATGATTCGAGAGCTTGATTGCGATATGCCTAATCTTTGTAAAGAGGAAGAACGATCTGCAGAAACAAGGAATGAACTCTGGAAGATTTACTTTGATGGTTTGAGGAGCAGTGTTGGTGCTGGAGGTGGAGCTATGTTGATATCACCCGAAGGAGATAAATATTTTTCAGCTTGCAGATTTGCTTTCAGTTGTTCGAATAATACAGCTGAGTATGAAGCATTGGTGCATGGCCTTGAATGGGCCCACAAACTAGGTATTAAATGCTTGCAAGTTTATGGTGATTCAGAATTAATTGTAAATCAGGTCAGAAATTTAAATACTGCCAAGAATGATTTGCTTAAGAAATACAAGCATCGTGTATGGGATTTAATGGAGGTTTTTGATGCTTTTAATATCATGTCAATTCCTCGGAATCAAAATAAGCATGCTGACAGGCCCGCTGCCATAGGAGCCCAGTTTGATATTCCCAAGGAGATTCATAAAGTAGAGACACGTCAATACATGAAAATAATGGTCAGACCTTTTGTACCTAACAATAATGTGAGCTGGCAGGTTTTTGACAGTGATGAGAAAATCGTAAATTTCCTAATTGTTGAAGCTGAGTTTGCAGATGGAAACCAACAAAAATGGTAGCAACAATATGACGACCAGATTCTGCAATTAAAGACCAACAAGCTGCCAAAAGGATTGGTGATCTTGGAATCTATGTTCAACTCAGATGACCAAGTGCGTAAAGACAAATGCAGCTTGACTATTAAAGAGGAACATTATGCAGCCATCAAAATCTTCAAAGGCAAGCTTCTCAAGCTGGGAAAGGTATGTAGTCAAGATGAAAATCAAGCATTTATTCTATTATGTTAGAAATTTAGTGATGTTTTTGCTTGGGAGTATAAGGATTTGAGAGGTTTTAACCCAGAACTAGCCCAGCATACCATTGAACTTGAACCTGGAGCAAAACCAGTGAGGTAGAAGCAGAGACCACTTAGCCCCAAGTTAGAACACATTATGAAGGTTGAACTGAATAAACTAGTTGAGAGTGGTATTATTTTTCCTATTAAACACACCTCTTAGGTGTCAAATTTAGTACCAATTAGGAAGAAAAGTGGGGAAATCAGATTATGTGTCAATTTCCAAGATTTGAATAAAGCATCATTGAAAGATCATTACCCACTCCCTTCCATGGAGCAAATTTTATAGGTAGTTTCTGGTTCTGATAGATTTTCTTTGCTAGATGGTTACTCAGGTTACAACCAGATTCTGGTGAAGTAGGAAGATCAGTTCAAAACAATGTTTACAACCAAGTGGGGCACGATGGCCTACAAGAAGATTCCTTTCGGCTTATCCAACATTGGAGTAACTTTTTAGCGTGCGATGGATATGGCCTTTCATGGCCTCATGAAAAGTTCGTTTTGGTATACTTAGATGGTATTACTATTTTTTCCAGAAATGCTAACGAACACCTTGATCATCTAGAGCAAATTTTTCAGAGATGCAGAGAGTTCAGAGTGTCTCTCAATCCCAAGAAGTGTATATTTTCAGTGCATGAAGGCAAATTGATTGGACACATTGTTTCAAAGCAAGGTATTTCTATAGATCCTGAAAGAGTCTCTGCAATTCTTGAATTGTCATTACCAGCTCATAAGAAAGGCTTGCAAAGCTTTCTTGGAAGGATAAATTTCATGAGGAGGTTCATACCAAATATTGCAGCTTTGTTGCAGCCTCTCACTTCTATGCTTAAAAAGAATATGCCATTCAGTTGGACCAAGGAAGGTAAGAGGAGCTTTGAGCAGATTAAGGAAGCTCTTGCAGCCGCTCCTACTCTCATTAATCCAAACTTTGACAAAGACTTTATTCTATATGCTTTTGGAGGAGTAGATATTGTCTCAGCTATGTTATGCCAGCTAAACGATGAAGGCTTGGAGTAGCCTATAGCATTTTTCAGCCAAGTATTACATGATTACGAGGTAAAATATTCTTTTGTCGAGAAGCATGTTTTTGTTGTTGTGAGGAGTTTAAAGAAATTCAGGCATATGTTGTCCAACAGTAAGATTCATTTGCTGGTAGCTCATTCAATTGTTAAGGATTTTCTGCTTAACAAAGATATTAATGATAAGCATGTTGATTGGATTACCAAAGTAATGGAATTCGACGTTGATATAAAAGTAACCAAACTCGTTAGAGGCAAAGGTTTGTGTGAACAGATTGTTGGTAATGAGAACAACAACTTAAAAGAAGCTGCAAATACAGAAACAGTGCTAAGTAATGATGTTGCAGGTGTTGTTCCAGCGTTTCCTGCTACTTCGTTGCAGCAGATGAAGCATTATTTACAAACTGGTGAGTGCCCCGAAGGCCTAGACAGAGAAAAATGAAGGTATTACCGATTACAAGCCATTCCTTATGCAATCATTGATGGCATTCTTTATAGGAGAGATTTCCAAGGTATCTTATTACGTTGTATTTAGCCTGATCAAGTTGACAAGCTTTTAGCAAAGTTTCATGATGGACCTTCAGGAGGTCACATTGCTACGAGAACAACAGCTCTGGAAATTATGCGAGCTGGTTATTACTGGCCAGATTTGTTTAAAGACGCTATTGCTTGGGTCAGAAAATGTGAGAAATGTGCTTTATTTGCTGGTAAACAGAGGCTTGCACCATTGCCCCTACATCTGATCGAGGTAGAATAGCCCTTTTCCAAGTGGGGCTTAGATTTTATTGGTCCTATTAATCCACCTTCAAGTGCAAGTCATAAGTGGATTCTTACTGCCATAGATTATTTTACAAAATGGACCGAAGTTGTTGCTTTAAAGGAAGCAAACGAGACTTCAGTGCTTAATTTTTATCAAGATCTCGTATCGAGATTTGGTGTTCCAGATTCAATCATTTCTGACAATGGTTTGGCTTTTATTGGTTTGAGGATTTCTTATTGGTCAGTTAGAAATAACATTTATTTGAACACGTCTTCCAATTATTATCCGCAAGGCAATGGTCAAGTGGAATCTACAAATAAGAATCTGATTCGGATAATCAAGAAGACTGTTGAAGATAATCAAAGGACATGGCACGAAAAGCTGTAATTAGCCCTTTGGGCTGACAAAATAACCCCTAAAAGGGCCACTAGTTGTTCACCGTTTTAACTTATGGTAAAGAAGCTAAGTTACCTGTTTCAATTGAGTTTCCAACTTTAAGTTATGTTAAGGAGCTGGAATTGCTGAACGAACAGCCTCTTGAGGTGAGATTTGCACAGCTAGCAGAGCTCGAAGAGACCAGAAAGGAATCTCTAAGATAGCTGGAGATACATCAAGATCAGATGAAGAATTATTTTGACAAAAGAGCAAGACCACGTGAGTTCATTGTTGGAGATCTAGTTTTCAAGTGGAATGAATTTAAAAGTAGACCTGGACGACATTCCAAGTTCGATGCAATGTGGGGCGGTCCTTATGTGATCACAAAATGTAAGGAACATAACACATTCCAACTTTCCAAGTTGACTGGCAAGGTGTTGTCTATCCCAGTTAATGGGATCCACCTCAAGCATTGCCTCTGAGATAAGCTATCTCGTAGTTAAGTAGAGTAGTTTGTGAATAAGTGCATTCCGCACATTTATTTTCAGTAGTTTTGCTTTCCCTAAGCGCTGTTGTGCATGTTTTGTTGGCCATCAGGGCCTGTTAGTTTACTTTCAGTTCTATTTTGTTCCTTTTGTTGTTGTTCGGAGTATTGTTGTTCAAGTTTCTAAGTTTCAAGAAGGGGCATATTTGACTCCGCACCCAATGGAGTGTTTTAAGGCAACTGATCTATGCTTAGCATGCAAGCATTTAGCGGAAATCGCCAAAATGTTACCAATTTTTTGCCACAGCTCATTTGGTGGAGTTGGCTGAACATTGTTATATCTTAAGGTGAAATTACAGATTATGTTTAGGTGTTGCTTGCATCATGTTCATTGTTCGTCAAGTCACAGTTGTGCATTTAAAAGAAGAACTAAGTTTCAGAAGTGCTATTCAATGTTTTACAATTAAATGAAGTACAGAATTGAGCATATAAGCAACAAATCATTTCAAACGCTTTCATTTATTTAATGGAATAATTCATATTTACATAGTTTCATTTTATTGCAAGAATCCAAATGATATTACAACATTGCATTGAAATGCATTTTCTTTTCAAAATGAAAAGCATAAGATGAAATCAAATATCCACACAAGCCATGGACGGGATTGTCACAGTGCATAACTAATAGCACACTACACTATGGAAGATGCAAAAGAATAAATCACATAAGTGTTAGAGTAAAGGTTTTAATTTAATCATGTTGATTAAATTACCTTTATTCCTCTCTTAAGATTTCACTTTAGTTTGCATTTTGTGACATTTAATAATTATATTAATTATTAAATGTCTACCTATTAGGGTTTCTTTTAGGGTTGCACAATATCCTTTTATAAGGATTCATCATTGTAATTTATCCCTCTCTCGGATGAATACATTTTTCAGCTTTCAGAGCACCCTTGCTTGTTTGTCTCCATCTCTTCTTTCTGTGAAAGGTTATTTGCATGTAGGTGATCTTCGGGGTCTGTGAAGTTGGCTTTCTCAACTTCTACAATAAGTAACGGCATAATCATCATTGCCTGATTGGCCGATGGTCGATGCTGAAATGGTGCACCTTTGTCTTCTCAAGCTTCGTTGACCTGCATGAAGGAAAAGAGGGATGTCAGAGGCTCTATCTATGAAGATACCTATATGAATCACCAACAATAGTGCAGCCTACTATCAATCATGCATTGAAACAGTCAAGAAAAGTATAGAAGCATGAGCTGAAGGAGAAACATCATGATCATCATATCCTATCTTTTATGCTAACATTGTTTGTTTCTTTGTGCAGGTATAGGGAAAATCACGAAGCTAATCATTATTTGAAGACCAAGCATGTGGAGAAAAATAGGCTCCCACAAGAGTAGAGCTCGGCATGCTACCCTTACTCATTACAAGTGGGCTAATAAAGAGATAGCAATTACATCATTTATTCATCAAGAAAAGAAATGTTATACAACTAAAAGAGTTAAACAGAGTTATCTATCAAGCTATTAAACCAACTGTGCATTCATAACAATCAAGTAAATTCTTTCTGAAAGCTATAGGTGAACAATGAGTTTAATCTGCTTAATAAATTCAAATGAGTACATTTATATCAAACATTGATGTGTGGTTCATGTTCTTTTGCTAAAGTAATATTTGTTCATCATGATCATATGTCATGCAAGGTTCAGTTCATCAGTGTTCTTTCTCACAACCAAGGACAGTGAACAGGCATACATTATGCCTTAATGAAGAAGAATTGTTTTAATTTTCATCCCAAAAGAGGGTAAATTCACGGAATAGTTTATTAAGTGGAGCATAAAAATGCATCAAGAGTGCCAGGTTGAAGCCCAAGAGTATGAAGGGACAAATATTGCATTCAAATGTTAATGAACAGTCAGTTCCAGCTTGGATGATAAGTAAATACATCATTAAGAATTACAATGTGAAATGATTGTTCCAGAATGACAAGGAAATGACAAACATAACATAAAGGTGTTTTTAAAGTGTTAGTCATGCTAACTGGAACAATCAAGTAAATGCAGTCCATAGAATTACAATGTTTCAATTAAAATCTCTTCATAAGTCCAAGGGAAGAAAGCAAGAGTTTGTTGTATGGTGGAATAAAGGAATCCAAAAAACAATTATGTGTGCAAAGAAAACAGCATGGGAATAGTAATACATTCAAAGATACTTTTATTCACAAAGAGACAAGTATAGGAATATGGAAATGACTCAACGAGGTATAATCAAAGTGCAGATGTAAGAAGGTTGTTAATAAACTTTCATTTTTTGTCATATTGTGGTATACCTATGTAATGGAATGGCATAGATTGTTCTAAATTTCTAAATACCTATATGTTGAATATTGAAATTTTGAAAGCCAAAATGAGCCAAGGTTGTGCACAGTAATCAAAATATACAGTTCTTGTTTGTTTTCATGCACCCACATTGGGATTAGCATTTATAGTACTGAATCCTGCATACTACAAATTAACTCATGTGGTGACGATTTCAAAGATATGTTTCAAAAAATGCAGAAATAAGAAGTAATGGATCGAGCTATTTTTCACATGAATATTAAGACAAACATATTTAATGCAATTTCCAGCTTACCCATGCAAGGGTTTTCAACAGTAAGGAGAAGGAATGTGTGTGTAATGCATAGTGTTTCTATGGACAGGCTGTAACACAACAAGAGATGTACCAAGAAGGACATGCTTCAGAATTTCAAATGCTCATATAGAAAAGACTGAGAAAACAGAATGCCATGGTAAGTTTGACCCAACTTAAAATAGCAATATAAATTTTTGTTTGTTCTTTTCGAAGTATACCCACATTGGGGTTCCAATTTAAGCATACATATTTTCACCATTTCCAGATTACCTGTATGGGTATTTTATTAGAAGAACAAGGTAAATTTTTTGTCATATTTACAAGATAAGCAACAGAATACAAATGAAAGTCATAATGGTCAAGCTCTGTGAGAGAAAGTATCAGAGTAAGGTTGTTTTCTTCGGAATAACAAATACCCATAACTGGTTTTGTATTGAAGAGTATAAAAATATGAATTTCCTTTGGTGGGTCGAGCTTCAGAATGGAGAATATCAGTTTTCATTCAATATCCATGAGAGGGTTTGAGCTAGAATATAGTTTTTTTTTATATCCACATCGTGTTGCTACAGGAAAAAAAAATGCAGTGTTTTCTTCAAAGTAATGAGCACCCACATGGTTTTTTATTTTAGAATGCTAAGTATACACTTTTTCCTTTGGGTCAAGCCCAGGAATTTATAAATAAATTCATTCTATGTATGAGTATGGCGTGGTCAGCCATTGGAGATCTCGACTTCAAGATTAGAGCTATATCTCATGGCGGCCAGTGAAGACAAAGAACACAAAAATAGAAAATATAAGCATAGAGAGTATAAACAAAGGCATTAGAAATTGTCTTAGTTGCGGCTACAAACCAAGAAACTCAAGAGGTAAAGTCACAAAAGCTACAAACCAAGAAGCTCACCTTGTGTAGAGAGAAGAAGACAAAATCCGCAAGCAAGCTCTCTCATAGAGCTTTCAGATAAAAGTCCTGAGCTCATACAGGTCGACCAAGAAGAACAAAGCACAAGAAATATAAAGGAAAATCAGAAACAACCATGAGCAAGTCGTGGCCTTAGTAACCCTTATTGCTTTAAGAATGAAGTGAGAAGTCACAATGCTTCAGAAAACAAGCTTACCCAGTCAAAGATTTGATTATCTGAAGAGGAGGGTGAAGATTCTCTAGCACACGAGCTTCAGATTGAGCTCAATCATGGCAGTGCTATCCTTTTAGGCAGAGCTCAATGTCTTCAAAATGATGAGTGCAAAAGGAAATCATTTTAGGGTTTGGTCTATTTTGTCTCATGCCCTAATTCGAGCCAACATTATAATTGCCTTTGAATATTCACCTTTAACATTAGCATGTGGGAAATTCGAATTAGGATTACCTTGCACTATGACTTAAAATCTGAAGCTAATGTTTTGGTGGCCAAAAATTCATATGCCTAGGTTGATGTGTTAGGTCTTTAGAGCTTGTGTTTCTTATTGACACCCTTGTGCCTTAGAGAAATTTGGAGACTTGAATACCTTAATTGTATTGTTTTTTGAGAGAAATCAATGAGAGTATGGATGGTGAATATCTTATGACCTAAGGTTAATATCACTCATGACTTAAGGTTTTATTTTGAATTGATTTTGGAAGAAATCAGTTAAGGATATTGATGAGAGAGTGATATACATTGATATTTTTATGATTTTTAAAAGAAAAATCAAAGCATTGTATTGGTGAAAGAAGAATGTAATTCTTTTTGCAAAATATTTTGCAATCTTTAATTGCAAAAAATTGACAAATTGTAAAATTTGCAATGATGTAAAGCTGAATCATAAAGCAATCCTTATAAATTGTTTTATGATTTCTTGTTATTTTTAGTAGATTGATGTTGAATTTTTCCTCTTGGTCGAGTTTGAGCTTTATCTTGGAGAGATGAGGTGTTTTTCTGGCTTTTAAAGCAGATTCAGCCTATTTTTAGAGGCTTTATAGTTTGATCATAAAAGCAGTGTGCTTTTTTCTATTTTTATGCAGTTTTTGGGACAGTTTGAAGCTTTTTTCCTTGAGCTTCTTTGTGAGCTCGGATTAGGGTTTCTTGGGAGATCTATTTTTGAAAAGACTTAGTTTTCTCTCTTCTTCGAAGTTTAGATTTTAGTTTCTGACTCAACATTTTTGAGCTTGTAAACCTTTTTTTACTCAGTTTCAGATTATGGTATACTCCTTCAGTTGAATAAAGCAGCACTCGTATTCCTCAATTTTATTTCTTTTTCAGTTTTAGTTTGATGTTATATTGTGACTTTTGTTTTGCATAATCCTTATTATGTCCTAGAATTGTAATTTTGGTACAAAAAATTCATAAAATACAGGTTGCATGTTGTATTTAAGTTTGAATCTTCATGCAATTATTCATGTGTTTAATGTTCATGAGAAATTGTGAAATACTGTTGTTTTCTGAAAGTTGTTTATGGGAAAAACCAGAGTCATCATTAAGTTATCATCAAGTCCTGACAATCATTTAAGTCATAGGTTTCATTTCAGTCATCTTTCTTTATCCCTTTTCTCAAAAGAATCTTTAGAATAGGATCAATAATTCAGAGAACCAGCTCACTCTGGAGATTCCTTCTTCGTTCAGATCACCCACATCTGAAGAAGGTTTCCATGTTTCAGTAGATTGTTGGATCTTATATTCAGCAAGGTGCAAATCTAATTGACAACAGTAACCTTCCAATTTTTATCTCTAAATGTAACAACACAACCTTCATCATCTAGTTGCCCTACTGAAATTAAGTTTATTTTTAACTTTGGAACATGCTTTACCCCATGTAGTAGCCAATAATTCCCATTATGCAACTTAATCTTGATTCTTCCCTTTCCAACAATCTGATAGGGTTCGTTATCTCCCAAATAAGCCAACCCAAAATCCCCTTGGACATAATAAAAAAAATAACTTATATGGGGCGTAGCATGAAATGAAGCCCCTGAATCTAACACCCAAGAATCATTAGCATTATCAAGGGAAAGAATCACAGCATCCTCATCAAATTTATTACTTACCACATTTTCCTCTTTATTGCCTTCCTTTTTATCTCCTTTATTTTTTTGAGACCAGTAGTCTTTCTTTAAATGAACCGGCTTACCACAATACTAGCAATCCCTCTTGTCCCTAGATTGGGACCTTTTGTCCTTTGATTTTCCTCGTGACTTCCCATGACTTCTAGAATTGTTTCCTCTCTCCTTTTTTCTTCCCTTGCTTTCTGCATTCAAAACATTTCCTGATGTGGATGTTCCACCTAAGCTTTTCCTATGAATTTCCTTGCTCAAAATAACACCAACAACATCATCAAATTTCAATGTATTCAAACCAGAAACAAAATTGCTAACAGCCATTACCAAGCTATTCCAGCTTTCAGGCAAAGAACACAAAATCAAAAGAGCCCTAACTTCATCAAAGTTTACATTTACAAAAATTAATTAACTAGTAACTGTATTAAACTCATTTAAATGATCAACAACTAACCCACCTTCTACCATTTTCATATTAAATAAAAAATTTATAAGAAATACCTTATTTGAAGCGAAAGTATTTTCATATAACTTCATTAGGGTTTCCATCAACTCTTGAGTTGTCTTTGCTATTGTAATATTGAATGCCATTGATTGTGCCAGGCATAAACAAATGGCTCTCAGTGCCTTTTTGTCTAGAAGATTCCAATCCTCATCACTCATTGTTGTTGATTTCTTGGCTATTCCTTCCAATGGCCTCCATAAATCCTTCTGATAGAGATAATCCTCCATTTGCATTTTCCATAACTAATAGTTTTTCCCATTGAATTTATCTACCTTCAATTTTCCCTCGTCTGCCATTGCTCCCACTTAACCGTGAGACTCCCACTCAACCATGAGACTTTCCTACAAATGATAATTGAACACAACCCACTCTAATACCACCTATTAGAGTTAGAAGGCAGATACCTAATAGTTAAATGCAGATTTGATCAATAAAATAGAGAAATAAAACACAGAAAATTATAGCAGAAACAAGACAACATAGAGAATTTAACGTGGTTCACCCAATCTGGGCTACATCCACAAAACCGTAGCCATCCAATGATTTTATTATCCATTGTAAAACATATTACAATCTCGCTAATAATTCCCTACCGTAACTCCCAACCTAATCACTTATAACTAGCTTTTTAGAAGCTTCTAGAATTAGGGTTTTACAAAGTCAATTTTTTCTTTTGTCGGTGACGAAGTGAAAAATGGGAAAAAAATAATTCTTAGGGCTGCCTCCCCCAAACCCCCACTCGAGGCCTGACCTGGCACCAAACCTCGACAAGGATACATGAAGAGTGTACAGTATGGCATGATCAGTCGCCACATACCAACACAGTCCATTTTGGTAAATGAACAAGCTATAGTTGAGTTCCAAATTGGTGTATATAGAGACAAGGTTCTTTGTGATGTTTTACCTATGAGTTGTTGTCATTTGTTACTTGGAAGGCCCTAGAAGTTTGACAGGTCTACAATTTATGATGGAAGAGCTAACACTTACACCATTGAGAAGGATGGAAAGTCTTTCAGGCTAACACCATTGCAAGAGAGTGATGAAGTAAAAGGAAAGACAACAAGAG
>VDFB02000003.1:32633687-32960737 GCA_007258455.2 Sequoia sempervirens | reverse complement strand
AACGAAGAGGTAAAGAGACCGGAAGAGGAATGGTCATGCCATAGTAAATGGTATTAGTTAAAAATTAAAAGAAAAGAAATTGTCAATAGAGAAAAAAGGCATGACACATATGATGAATGATAGGGTTGGTTAAAGGAAAAACAACACAACTATGCCATTTATAAAAAGGCAACCAGTGCCAAAGAAAGTGGGTTAGAGTCGCGACAGCCAGAGTGAGAGTAAGCTACGTGGGAGGTTAGAAAAACTGATAAGAGGCTGCATTGAACACAGCAGTCGTGAGAGTGTAGAAAGAGACAAAGGGGGGGTCGTGTAGCAAGAAGAGCAAGTCATGCCTCATAGGGAGGAATAATTCATCTATTGCGAAGCAAGAAGAAAGATGGTGGGGTTGGCATAAGGAGGATATGTAAAGAATGTGAGACTAGTGTATGTAATCCACAAAGTGCCCAGGCCGCGCCACATCTAGGATAGCGCCATTTTGATTTGGCCATGTAGCTTTAGAAAAACCAACACCATAAAGCACAACAGGAAGAGAAGAGGGAAATTGCAAGGATTAAGAGTTTGAAAGGAGGTTGCACCCATAAGATGAGTCAAGCCCTGATTTGGGAAAGATGGAAACCTTTGAATAAAGTATGAGATGCAGATTTGGGGAAGAACAAGACAGGGGTTAAAGAGTTGTCATACCAAAGTGAAGAGAGAGTGTGAGTGGGATATTTAACGCCGACTAAGGAATAGAATGTATGCTGGTTAATCTTGATTTCATTAATAAATTGAATTTGTTCACAGTTCATTGTAATGAGATAGTGCCATATCTTGATTGATGGGGATAATTTGATTGCTATGAGTTTTGATTTCGATTGACAAATGAAATTGTTAATCCAAATAATCTATGTTGAATGCAGAAGTGTGGAATTTCATATTTTGAAGTTAGGAATAGTTGTGTTGCAATCTTGTTGTTAAAAGATGTGTGGTAACTATGAGAGAGAGATTGTTATTCTTTTCCACCAAATTGTATCAGAGCTAGAGGTTCTGAGCACATAGGCAGAGCGCCGAATGTAAGGCAGCCTATGCCTGGACCGATGGGTGGAGTAAAGAATAGAAGGCGGTAGAGAAGAGCTCATGAGGATTGTTGTAGGTACAGAGAAGCCCTGAGCAATCAAGAGCTAGGTAGTTGTGAAGATTGCAGAGCATGTGATGTGGTTGTGGAAGATTGCAGCAACTGAAGATGGGATGGGTCATGAAGAAATCCGTGCAAATTTTGTTCTAAGAACGATATTGGGAAGAAGTGGAAAATGAAAAGTTTGAAGAGATGGGAAAGATGGTTTGTGAAGAAGTGGGAAAGATCCAGGCTAGGATAGAGGTATTGGAGAAGAATATTGGAAAAGATGAGAGGAGATTGGTAAAGACAAGCAAGAAGAAGAACAAAGACAGCGAGCAGAATAGTAGAGGAAATGAGTGTTGCAGCCTAAGATGGAAGGAGAAAGATGTGAGAGCAGCCCCTACAAATGTAGATGAAGAACTGAGCAACGAAGAGAAGATAGCAGTAGAGAATGAAGATGTTGCAGCTGAAGATGATGAGGTAGAAGTTGCAGCAGCAAAGAAAGAGTATAATGAGGACATGTTGGTGAACATGAAGCATCAAATTGATGAAGAGGTAAATTTTGATTTTTCTACATTGTGTGATGAAGAGGTTGATTTGGATGTTGTGGAGAGAAGTCAGAAGTTAGTAGATATGAAGAAGGAATTTGCAGTAATAGATAAGCATTTAGGTGTTTCAAATTTGTATTTGGATGTTGTAGAAGATAGTAAAGGAGAAATTTGGTGGAGGTGGTTGGTCAATTATGGGTCAAACCCCATGAGAGCGGAGAGAAGAACATGTAGCATTTGGTGGAGGACGGTTCATGGTGGACATGAGTCCACGAGGGGAAGGAAGAAGAGGGTGCAATGTTGTTGGAGGAAGATGGTGAGTGTTCTGAAAAGATGTTGACAAAAGAGGAAGAAAGACTAACTATGTTTACAAGATTCAGCGATGGAGTTCATTGCAGGTTGCATTCAACCTGGAAGAGTAGTTTGACTACTCAACTCTACCTTTGTGAGCCTATGCTCACAAAATTTCTACCCAACGTGTCTGATGCAGAAGCATTCTGAGAGTTAGCCAATCTGCATCGACAATTTTGGTTTCAGTTTGATTTCATTTTTGGTTTGGTAGTTCGATTTTCTTTTGGCATAGTGGAAACCATTAGATTCAATTTGCATTTGGTTCATTAGAAGATCATAAATGGCTAAATTAAAACCTTGTTCATTCGACTAGCTGGATACAATTTTTACTTTGTGTGTTTAATATGGATTTCATTGGACTAGCAGTGAAAACATTAAAGAATTTGATATATATAGATATGATATTAAAGAAGTGAGAAGACAGATGGTGAACTGTTTGACAAGATGATTCAAAAAAATGGTATCTCAAGAGGCCGATTGCCATAGGAACACCAACTATTTGACAAACAATGAATAATTAAAAGATTCTGAAATTTATCACAGAGACAAGAAAACTCACACGGCCTTATGGAAAAATCCAACAAAGAGGTAAAGAGGCCGGAAGAGGAATGGTCACACCATAGTAAATGGCATTAGTTAAAAATTAAAAGAACAGAAATGGTCAACAGAGAAAAAAAGGCACGGCGCATATGATGAATGACAAGGTTAGTTAAAGGAAAAACAACACAACTAAGCCATATATAAAAAGGCAACCAGCGCCAAAGAAAGTGGGGGAGAGTCACACTAGCCAGAGTGAGAGCAGGCTGCATGGGAGGTTGGAAAAAGTGATAAGGGGTTGCGTTGAACACAGTAGGTGTGACAGTGTAGAAAGAGACAAGGGGGGTCATGCAGCAAGAAGAGCAGGCCAAGCCTCATAGGGAGGAATAATTCATCTATTACAGAGCAAGAAGAAAGATGGTGGGGGCTGCATAAGTAGGATATGTAAAGAATGTGAGACTAGTGTATGTAATGCACAAAGTTCCCAAGCTGCGCCACATCTAGGATAGCGCCATTTTGATTTAGCCATGTAACTTTAGAAAAACCAACACCATTAGGCATGACAGGAAGAGAAGAGGGAAATTGCAAGGATTAAGAGTTTGAAAGGAGGTTACGCCCATAAGATGAGTCGAGCCCTGATTTGGGAAAGATGGAAACCTTTGAATAAAGTATGAGATGTAGATTTGGGGAAGAAAAAGACAGGGGTTAAAGAGTTGTTATAGCAGAGTGAAGAGAGAGTGTGAATGGGATATTTAATTTGCGGACTACAAGAATAGAATGTATGCTAGTTAATCTTGATTTCATTAATAAATTGAATTTGTTCACAGTTCATTGTAATGAGATAGTGCCATATCTTGACTGATGGGGCTAATTTGATTGCTATGAATTTTGATTTTGATTGACAAATGAAATTGTCAATCCAAATAATCTGTGTTCGATGCAGAAGTGTGGAATTTCATATTTTGAAGTTCGGAATAGTTGTGTTGCAATCTTGTTGTTAAAAGATGTGTGGTAACTGTGAGAAAGAGACCATTATTCTTTTTCACCATTTTATGTGTATTCTAACAATCAAGGACTGTTGTGTGGTGTATCCTATGTTGTATCTCTGTTTTGGTTTCTCCAAACCCTTTTTTATTCCAATAAATTTGCACTTAATTAAATAGGGTCATGAAGATAGGAAGGACTGTTAAATTATAGATGGAATTCATAAAATCTTAAGTTGGTAAAACACTAAGGGTACAGGCGGATTGGCAAGTTTAAGTTAACTACTGAGCTTGGTAATGGCATCAAAAGCTACAACAAAATTAGAACAATTCCCTTGATTTTTGCAATTCTCTTAGCAGATTGCATCTTTGGAGAGTTTTCAGGAGTAAGTCATGTATACATTTTAATCACTTATGTTCCAAGTCTGCTAATAAACAAGTAATAGAGGCTTTGATCTGATGATGAGTGGAGCATGAAACTTAAAACATGTGTGATTAAAAGGTATATGCAACTTACTTCATAAAACTCCAAAATCGATCCCATCACATAAGATTCTACGAGTGGGGGGACAAAGGAGCGGGGAGGGGGTTCTCAAATGCCAAATTGGCATCTCTCTTACCATTGACCTAAAACACTAGGTTGAAGATCCAATTAAGTAACAAAAGATAGGAAAACAAAGCTAATAATGCCGAGAGAAAAATCCATGGACCATTAAGTATTTAACATGATTCAAAACTTCAAGTACCCTCATGACAGTGACCCTCTCCTCTCCATCTCTCCCCCTCCACTCTTAGCCTCTTCGTGTAACTTTCTGATTATAAAAATTTGCAGGTCGCAAAAGAAAAAATGATGATGGAAAATGTTTATCCCAATGTTTAGGGAAAAATATAAATATGACGAAGAATAAGGCAATTTTTTAGCAACCAGTTGCTTGTTTCGGTGACTGCTTCATGACAAAAGATGAAGATTTTAAAGGATTATTTTTTTACATTTTTTTTACAGAAAATGCACTCACATTGGTCTATTTGCTCTATCTTGCTTTAATGCCATTGGGCTTCTATCTTTGATCTATCCTGATTGATTACTAGCCTTTCAGATAAACCAGCAATAATTTAATCATGACTGTTGTGAGTTCTCGTAAAATTGCTACGAGTTTTTGTAATGTCATTAAAACTAAAACAAACTTTTCTGTTCAGTCTCATCATCCATTATATGCCCTTTCTTAGTAGCACTTCGCCAAATATAGTTGCCCCTCACGCACCATTTGCAGATACATTCCATGTGCTAACCATTTACACAGGTCCAATGTGAAAGAGAAGCACTATTCAACCTTCATTCCAAAATCAATTAATTTAACACCCATCTATAAATGTCACTTGAAAATACAAAGTAACTTAAACTGAACATAACAAATTATTTACATGATCAAAACAATACATAACAAAATAGCACGTACACAATGCTCTCCAAAACAATTACTATTGAAGTCACAACTACATCGGATGGGGTCTCCCATCCTCACCAATTGTGTCTTCCATTACACTTTGAAGTTCACAGCACACGATATAACTCGGTATCCTTTATAGACATGCATTAGTAGGGCGTCAAGCTTTCATAATGACTCTTAGTACATAAGTATATTACTCACCTACACATATCTGTGCTATAAAGTAGTTGATCAATTATTTTCTACGGAAGTTTGTCTGATACAAAAATTGTTATTGATCTGAAAACTTGGTATAAGTTTATTGGATCTGAAAGGTCTCTAATTTGGATCCTAAGTGGTATGAAGGACAAACCAATCTTGAAAAAAATGGGTTCATAGATAATGTGATGGAAAAAAAGATTAGTAAACCAGCACACAATCAAGATATGCAAGCGGAAGACATAATAAATTATGTATGCTACTTATATTCACATTCAGAAATGAATGAGTACAACAAATGTTACAAGTAGTGCAGCAAGGTATGAGGATTCATGTGACCAAAAAGGGTTGAACACATCAAATTGGTCTGTCTACAACTATGTAGTTACCTGTCCTCTCTCAATGCAAAGGGACGAATGAATATATATGTTACATTACAGTTACAAACAAGAAGAGGGAATTGAAAGGGCAAGCAGCAGTCAAGTGCATTAGGGCAGAGAGAGGTGAAGGGGCAGATGTTTTGCCCATGCTGACAGCATTTTCCTTTCCTTCATGGGCTGTTCCATTTCTCTAGGGCCGCAGCTATTCATATTTGATGAACAGCAACCTCTCATTGATCATCAGTGGTTGTTACCATTCTGGAAACCTAAAGGGTTGGCTCATTTGGGAGTACTTTAATGCTAGTTCAAAGAGAATGGAGGGAAAAGTACAATGTTTCTGTGAGGCGCAAGAGCAGAGTAGGGATGGAGTTTGCAGATTGTTAAGACAACTCAAATGTATCTTTTAGTGATGTAACCTCTATGTATTGGCACTGAAATTAGTGATAGGATACTAGCAAAATACAGTTCCTCAATTTTTTCACCCGATTGAGTTTTCTCCAGGTTAAAAATTGGTGTTATGAGTTCTTAAATATGCTGTTCCTTGTTTTCTTGTTACTTCTTTAAGTTAATATAAAATATTTATGGTGTTGAATGTAAATAAACCGTTAGGTCAGTGATTGATGAGAGTTGGAGACGTAGAGCTAACATAAGAATCCATATCTGGTGTATCACTAGAGTTATAAACCCAATGTTTATGGATCAGTTATAGACATTGTTGTAACTTGTAAGTAATTGCTATGCAAACTAAAGGTTACAAGTAGTTTCCAAATGGTTTGTAGTTTGTCTCGACCAAGAGTACCATCTTCCTGTTATTACATCCACAAAACATTAAAGATATCAACTGGCTTTCTCAAAAAAATTAATAAGACCTAGAATTTAGAGTAGTCCAGGTCTTTTTGGCTCAAATTTCAGAAACTTTTAGCAATTTGAGTGAAGCAGATCAGAGAAATAAATAGTGCCTGAATTTAATGTATTTTTTATGGTCATAATATGTCTTTTTGTTGATTGATATGGTTTTGGAAACCCTGTTTTGAGAAAATTAATATATTTTTAAATTTTTTGGAGTTATAAGGTACATTTGTAGGCTCGAATCTGGTTTAGGGGACCAATCTCACAAAAACTAAGTGTCTCACTCGATGTTTTAAAGAACCTTAGGTGCCCATGCTTGAATTAATAACAAAAAGAGATTTCAAATATACCTGCTGCATAAGTAAAATACCAAACTATTCAAGTATCTTATTCATGAAATACAAAATCCACTAAACCAGGTACAGATAAATAATATGAGTATAACAACGACAAAAAATTTCCAGATTGATACCAAACAAGTATAGGTATGGATGAAATGGTTAGCCTCACAAATGGTTAAGCATCAAGGAACCTCCACACAAAAATAATGATAATTGAAGCTGTTGGTATAATTAATTAATTGCACTTTATATTAAGTTTACTTAAGTAGTTATTTTATTCATTTAAGTAGATCTAGCAATAATGAGCACTTTACATCAAGTTGAGCTCATTTCATCTTAAAGTTAAAGCTCACTTGGCTCAGCTGCTCTTCATTTTGAGTCCACCACTTGTTCACTTTTGGCTAACTCGACTCCTTTGGAAAGCTTGTCTTTCTGACTTGTTCTCCCAAAGTCTATTATTTATTTAATTTCCTTTGTTTTGCAATCAATTTCTTAATCTTTCCACATCTTCGATATTATATTTTGTTGTTATTTGCATTCTGCACAATCTGCATGTTAGTTTGTGGCTTCATAACTGCCTTCATTCACCTAAATCTAGGCTTATGTTTGAATTCTCATCGAATCCTAAAAAAACAAAAGTTATGCTTGAGTACTTCGTACTAATTTTTCTTCTTCATCTCTTTCTGTCAGTTCTCGCCTCCATATTTCATCTTTTTGCTGATCAATTTTGTGTTAGTTTTTTATATACTTAGAAATTTCCCATTTGGTTCAACCTGATTTCTGTAGTAGTAATCTAACACTTATTGAAATCCAATATTCCTTGAGATTAGTTGCTGGCACATAACGATCAGAACACGTCGCTACAGGAAAACTTTGAAGCCATAAATAAATAGACATACCTCGATGGCCCATGATTTAACATTTAAAATGCTTGTGATTGCTTTAAGATTATACAGCTGCAGGATTGCTGCTATAAGGACAAGGCATGGATGGCTCTAAACCACAAATCGCTTCAATTTTGTAATTAAGCTTATTCGATAGAAATGAAGAGTAATATGCCTAGGTCGCCAAAGCTTGAAAACTTGAATTGCCTGTGAAAGCTTCAAGAGTATAAAGCGACAGGAATGCTGCTAAAAGTTCAAGGAATGAAAGATTGTGTACCAGAAAAGTCCACGTCCGCTTCTCAGGAGCAGGACCAGGGATTTCACATTTTGTAATCAACCTTTTCAAAAAGAAATGAAGAGTAGTTGGAGTATAATTCATTTACACAATTTTCAACAAATCTCAAGCACATCCCAAGAATGTAGTAGCCGACATGAAAACCCAAATGGCTTTGAAATGGAAAATATACCATTATCATGAAAAGATCGTCATGTGAAGTTTTGTCATTCCATACTAGTTACATGACACGCACTCACATAGGAAAAAGATGGGTCTGGGATAGAAAACATACCGTTTTAATGAAAAAATTGTCATGTGAAGTTTTGTCATCCCATACGAGTAGCAGGACGCGTAAACCTTCCTGAGACTTGAATTTGAGAAGCTCCCCTAAATTCAAATCTCCTCCGCGCGGCAATGGCCTTGTATGCTCCCTTATAAGCTTAATTTTGGTATATATGGACCAACCAGCAATGTAAACCAAGTGGTGTGCTTCTAATATGGCATGGCATATATCCTCCCAGCAATTTTTCCGCTCAAACAGCCTTCCACCCTCTAGTTCAACATCCAGCAAGGAACTATCTTCTCCATGAGCGTCCTGATAAAGAGTAATCATCCCACATTTTCGAAGTGGGAAATAGGTACGAGGCACTCCCTGATAATTTGGGCCAGGACCCACGCCAAAGCCATATAAAGGATTATTTTCTGCCGGAGAAAACTCCATTGCAATTCTCAAAGATGCATTGGGCTTAGGAGGCAATCCATTTGCACCAAGAACGGGGAACCAGTCTTCAATCATTTCACCACTTAAAACTCTATTTACAGAAATTGCCACAGTCCCTATAAGATCTGCTCCCATCAAGTCATCGTCCTTAACAACGAAGCGCACCTCCTCCACTGGATGAGCCACCTGAATTACGAAATGTTCATTCCAGATTGGATGCTGGCTATTGTTTATCACACGAGTTTGGGCCACCGTAGCATCAGCAAGCTGCACAGAAACATAAGGATCACTGGTAATAATTTTGCGATGCTCACCGTGGTCCTGTGATTTGCGGAAGGGTTTCCTACAGGGAGTAAATATTAAAAAACATTGTCTTAGCCTCTCGGAGAAAAGATCCATGTTGGGTAAAGCCCGTGCCTCAAAAATCCACAAATTTAATGTTCCGTGCAATATAACTTTCGTATCTTCCTTGGCAAAGCTTCCACTAGTGCCTAATTTTTCATAGTGAATGGAATTCAAATCAGAACCACCCACCATCGTCCCCATGCAGAAAACCCAAATAGAACCAGAGAAGCCTTTGGACACTCGAACCTAAATACTTCAGATTGTAAGGCAGATGCCCTTCTCCATGGCTACAATTCAGCCTACAGCCTACTCCCAAATTTCATGCCTCTGCCCTTACAGCTTCCATTAAAACAAGCTGATGATCTTCTTTACTTGAAAATTCTTTCAAGATCTTCAAGAAGTTAAATTTATTTTCTCTTTTATTGCTTTGCTAGGATGTATTTTAAAATGTCAAGACAATGGTAGCGCCCCCGTGAGGCTCAATTTATCGGGTCTTATCTGCAATTTTTGAAAGTTACGGTTCACCACCCCAAGCCCGCAAAATTCGATGCAATCCACAATCTCTAGAACACTTACATGCCACACTCGTGAATTACGCCGGCCCGCTGTTTAAACCCTGAAATCTTTTTAAATTTTTGAAATATTAATATTTTTTTTTTTGTTAACGACAGGGGTATCCCCGCGACCCCGCCCAGCGACCCAGCAGCCCGTATCTTGGGTACCAAGGGCGAGCGGGGGCGAGACTAGTCCCCTGCGGGGGGACCCAACAGCCGGCAAGCCAGTCCCAACCGGGTAAACCCAGGAGCGGAGTCGAACCCGAGACCAATGGGGAGCAAACCCACGGCCCAAGCCAACTCCGCTACCTGTGCCGGCTTTTGAAATATTAATATTACCAGACACTGTCGGTCTCTAATGGTCGAACGTTGCAAATATTTATAGAGAATATACGGTAAAATAAGCCCATTTGACCATTTCACTGCAGCGTTAAAATTTCGAAACCACCAAATTCTTTTTCTTCGTTTGGAGCATATTTCGTTGGTTTTTTTATCACCGTAGTGAGCAGAGCCTTCGCGAGAGATTTGAATGAATGAAAGATTTTAATGACGTCCACGAGACTAAACAGCCTAAGAAATTTTGAAGAGTAAGAAATTTTGTATTTTTGGCGGTCACCGAAACGTCACTCCATAGACTTTTCTGGGAATTAATGCCACGTGTTCAATGCTAACTAGATATGGGCAATTTCAAAATGGGGAAGCCCTAATTTATAATGAAATGAATGAGAGATTTTAATATGTCAAGAGACCAAATTAAGGGACCAATAATCACAAAGACAGAAACTATGGAAATGCTCCACTTTCTATTATGGATTTTGACCAAAAAAAAATAATCTTATTGATCTTCTTAGAGTAATTTAGGAGGGAATGGGGAATCTATTGTCAAATTAAATAGTAAATGGTCATATTTCAATTGACTTGGGTAGATGTTAAAAATCTTTTATTTTATCTTATGTTAAATATTATTAAAGAAAAATATAATTAGTTAGAATTTGTATATTAAGGTGATAGTAAATTATAACACTAGCATATATATTTTATTTATTAATAATATATATATAAAAACGTATGCAATATGGAAGATATGCTAGTAGCATTCGAAATGCAATAAGGAAGATAAAATTATTATGGTTAGGGTTAGGGTTAAGGCTAGGGTTAGGGTTAGTGTTAGGGTTAGGTAAGGGTTAGGATTGGGATTAACATTATGAATAGGGTTAGGGTTACAGTTAGGGTTAGGATTGGGGTTAAAAATCTTTTATTTTAACATTATGGATAGGGTTACGGTTAGGGTTAACATTATGAATAGGGTTAGGGTTAGGATTGGGATTAAAAATCTTTTACTTTATCTTACATTAAAAATATCATTAAAAATAGACAAATGAAATAAGAGATATATTATTCACATATAATAACTTATTTAATTTAATTTTTTATTTTTTAATGATGAATAGTGTTATACTTTTATATTAAAAAAATACTACATGATTTGCATAAAAGGTAAACAAAAAGAAATCATGTATCAAAAAATTTATGTTGAAATAAAAAAGACAAAAACAAGAGTTGGCCAAATATCCAAGAGGTCCTAACCATCAACAATGGCCTCCTAGGCCATGATGGTATTGTCTTCATCTTTACCTAATGCTTCCTAAGAAATAGGACACACAAACAAGATAACAAGGTCCAAGTAGAGAAATTTCTCATTGTTTAGCTAGCCAACATTGCCCCACTATTAAACATAGGAATGTCCATGTGGCAAAGAGTTCTACCCATGATGTTGAGGATGTGGGGAGCTTTGGGAACCATGGTGGGCTTGTTTATGTGTTAAATGATTCTAGGTGGTATGTGATTCATCTACCTTTTTCCATCCTCAAGGAAAAAAGCTTATTCCTTAAGAATATTGTGTTCACCAAAGGTTTGGCTTCATAAATCTTTCTCCCATTTCTTCCAAAAAGATTGTGTAGTAGGTTATTTGTGGTCATTGATAAGAATAGAACATGCAAGGCACAGTTTGATACCCTTTGATTTTTGGTCCATTACATCATATTGAGATTATTGATAAGCATTTGTAGGTCTCTAGACATTTTCGTCATTGACATCCCACATATCACAACCAATCAACAAATCCTCTATTTTTTATTTCCATATCTCAAAATTTGTGCCTATTTTTTTCAATCTCAATCCTCCCTTATGTGTTTGCCACCTCTATTTCTACTTCAACACAAACTCCCACTCAAATGATGATTATCTCAAAAAACTCTTTACCAAACGACTAGAACTAAAGTTGATTATGATATTCATACCACTTGTAAGAAAGAAAGTTGTGCAAAAACAAATTCCTACAAACCCTAGGATTTCACGTTATAAAGGAGCTAAAAGGGTATTGATATATGTGTGTGATACTATAAATTATGACATTAAATATTATAAAATAATCATTTCTATTTGAAAACCAACACAAATACAAATTGGAAAGGATCTATTGATGAACATAAGTTAACTTCTAGCTATTGAGCTTTCACATGGGAATAGAAGCTATATCTTGGATTACCAAAGAAAAACTAAACTGTATTGTTATTTCTTGTACATAAAAAAAAGTACAAAGAAACACAAAGAGCTATATGTGAATCTATTATAAAATAATGCATCAATGCTCAATTCATTAATTCATTTCCTACATAACCGGGCCATTAGAGAAAAGCATGCACACAAGATTATAAAATAACCATAATGCATAAATCAAAATAGACAAGCCACAAGATATACCCTAGGAAAACCCTCAAGAGGGAAAAAAATCTAGCCTCCAAAAGCATCCATACTCCATATATTATTCAGCAATAAAATAATACATGCACTTACAGAGCTACCATGAATACTTCTGAAGCATCAAGCCTCTCCAATGCATCCTCCATGTGTCCAAACATGAATCCACACATCCCATGCCATGCTTCACATATGCACTCCTCAAAAAAGACTCAATAATGATACCCCACTCACCCAACCAACCTTAACCACTAAATGTGTATTTGATTTTATGGACACAAGCTCACACAAATACAACTAAGTGGTAAGATAATTTACCTTGTGTCACAAAACCATTGACCCCTCATTTAATATTGGGTACTAAGTTTTCACATTATTAAATACTTTCCCAAAATATTAATTAGTATCCTATGTCTCCCACACAAAAAAAAAGTCAATGTTACAATACAACTTTACAAGTGGCCTCAAATAATTATCTAATGTGGCTAAACACACCTCCTAGGTGCACCACAACTAAATAATTATTTAATTACAAATATTAAATAATATATCAATGTATGCAATGGTTTATATAACACAAAATCCTAACATAATCAACATTGATTCATGAAATCCTAAGTGATATGCGCATTGTAAATTGTATCAACCAAAAGATTTATTTTGTGATAATCAAACTATGTACCCAATTATGCATGAAGGATCAAAACATATAGAATTCTAGTGCCACTTTATTAAAGAATCAATTCAAACTAAATATATACACCTTCAATAAATTGTTTTGCTCAAAATCAACTTGCAGATGGATTTGTAAGGGCTCCATATTTTCCTAAATTTGAAGAAAATAGGAAAGGTTTGAATGTAGTGAATAATATGCACAAGTTTGATTTTTAGGGGGTGTTAAAATTGCATATCAAACTTTGGACGTCATTTTTTGGTAGCTACATATATTAGGGAGTTTGTTGTTTGGTTTATATTTATTTGGTAATGTGTTTTACTTGTATGCCTTAAATACCAAGACACAGTGTTGGATTTCTTTGTATGAATACATAGTTAATGATGAATGAAATGTGGTAATTCACCATCAAGAGAGGGAGCCATGTCAATAGAAATCATTCCCTTAAGTATTAATGTAGTGGGAGCATCTACCTTCTCTCTACAACCTTCATAGCCCTTTTATTTATCATTACCATCACCATTGCCAATATGGTTGCATATATTCAAATTTATCTGTTCTTGCCATATTAAGTATAAATACCCCAAATTGCCTAAAGATAAAGGTCTAGAGTTCTAAAACACTTGTGAATGTAATGAGGATAGTTATATGGAATGAACAAAATGTTAGGGGAGAGGGATATTTATATATTCCTTCATGTCATATAGAAAATAAAACATGCATCCTTGGGAATAAAAATAAAAATGTATTAAATATTTGGGGTGATGTATTACGAGTATGTAATAATAGACATGGCACCTAAACTGTAATGACCCTGCTTAAATCTGATTGAAAACTTTTGATTTTTGGCCTTGGAAATTTTGTCAAACACTTCACATACAAGGGTCATATGACTGATATAACATTTCAGTTTGCTTTAATGACTCTTTTCTTCAATTAGCATCAATGAGAATGTTTACAAATGACTCTAAATTGACTAAACAATGACCTAACATGAATGTGCAACTTATTTTGACAATATTCAATACATATATGTGACTGAAACTACTTGTAATATGCAGCTACAGCAACTAGTAATTATGACAAACACTTTGGATGCAACCTAAGATGACATTTATGCACTTACAGCCAAGTGACATTAAAACAAATGCTTGGTATGCAAAATTATAACATTATTTATGCCAAAAAGAGAACCTACAGCCAATTGACATTTTGTCAAACACTTGGCATGCATACTAATAAGCTGAGTACAAATGATATTACAATACTCAATGACAACAATATGTAACCAACAAATTTTTATCTCCTTGTTGCAATATAATTATCCAATGCAATGCTCATACAAGTTGTCCAAGACTCTTGGCATTTACATTAATTTCAAAATATGATAATGTTGGTATAATGCACACCTACAGCTGCAAATATAACTATGCTAAATGCAATACTAGAAGATGATAGAAATATGAAGAACCTGGCCTCAAGAAGTGCCTTGGATGAAAGATGAAGTAGCAATCAACATCAAGTTCAAATGATATTCTCCAAGCCCAAATCGAATTGCTCAAGTAGCTGACCCTGTTCTTGCCTGGCAATATTTTAGAAAAATAAATACAGCCTCTAATCTCCTCAAATTTTCCCTTGAAATGATTGTCTTGGCAATAGCAATTGAATGCAACAATACCCAGAATGATTGTCCTCCTCAATTGAAAGATATGAGCAAAAACATGAGACTCACATAGGCTGATCAACCTCCATGACAGCAGATTATGAAGGTTTGAAAATGCAACTGAAACTTTACAAAATATCACTCCTTAAGATGATGAAATGATAAATCACAATTAGCAATTATTCTCCAAATTGAATCTCCACAAATTTGCTCAATAAAATAATCAATCTCAGCAATACATCAGCTGCTGAAGTAACTTCTCCATCAAATGCAACAATACATCAGCTGTTGCAAGTCACATACTTTATTCAAAATAAGTACAATAATACATCAGCTATTGTACTCAAATAATTTCCACAATAAAGCACAAGATTGGACTTCTAAAGTAAAGCCCACAATCAGCAATAATTGCGTAACCAATGAGGGTTTTCATCCTCAAAGGTCCTCCAATGGCTGAAACCCTAGCTGGCTTCTCCACCAAATAATCACAACAAACAATCATCAATTCCTGGATGATGAGAATGAGGCCCATAATGTCTATTTATACTTTTTTTCCTCAAGAGGTTGGCCTCCTTCTAGAACTTTCCCAAGTCACCTTCTAGAAGGAATATTATTTTCTTTTATTTTATTATTTTATTATTTCGCACTTTATAATAAAATAATTATTCATAACTTAAAGTACAAACATAACATTACTTTATAACATGAGGTTTCTAAAAATAGAAACATACCAAGAAATCATTAGAACACCTCCATATGTAGACTGAATCATGAAACGAGTCAACCAATCAACTGGGTATCTGCCAAACGACCCTCTTATCAAGCTCCATTAGCCTACGAAGATCAAGAATAGGCTAATTCCTCTAAACTCCAATGCTCATGAAAAAGGGGACATTACATAAACATAATAAAATAAAATCCATGCTTTTTGTTCAGATTAAATTACATCTATAGAGAGTAAGATATAATATTTTTGTTCAACTATCAATGAAAAACATTTCTCTATGCAATGGTGTGATGCTTTGATACATGTTGATGAGGATGAAATAATATATGGTCTTGCTTGATATTTATTACCACTTTGTAGATGAACAATTTCATCTACCCTTTCTCATACAGAGAACAACTTTGGCATATTTAGACCCTTATTAATTATAACAAACCATACAAATGTAGTGTAATTCAATACAAGATATAAATGATGGATTTTTTATTTTTTATTTAATATGAGAATAATATATAATTGTGGATTTTTTATACCCACACCATTTCCCATTTAATTTTGTTCTCACTTTGTTAGAACATATTTAATACAATTATATATTAATAACTCACTCATGTACTTTTATACTAGATTTGGCTCATGCTCTTAACTTTATCTATTTATGTTTACTCCCATTTATATGTATTCCCAACATTAACTATTTGTCCCTTATCTATTAGGCCCCACTTTGACCTACCTTAATAAATTTGCTCCCTACCTTTAGATTATCATTTTACTATCCAAGTTCATTTATGCACCAAGTTAGAGATTGATCACATGGTGCATGAGAATGATCCTCATATTCAAATATTCAAACTCAAATGATAACTTTATTAGATCCCTTCTTATTATTTGTTATGTGCTAACTTGGTAAAAGTTTTTTGTGACATGTTATTATGTTAGTATATTTAGAGACACTCAATGTACCATTAATTCATAAGGAACAATGCATGCAATAAAAGGGGAAATAATTAGAGAACACTCTATTTTTCGAAGGGGTGAATGGTTAGAATTTATGTCATTGCATACAGGATACCTACATGCTTGTGTATGTTGTCTTCAAATACTCATCTAGATCTATGATGATCAATCTAAAAATTCTTCAAGGGAAAAATAGGGATAAGTCACAACTAATAAAGTCTTCAAAAAGAGTAGCCCAAGAAAAATCAAAACCAACACTAGTTCCTAATGGAGCTTGCATTTGTTGGCTTTAAAATTGTTACTTGTTTCTCCTAGAAAATGAATTTAAAATAATGGAATAGGAACAAGATTACATGAACTAAGCAACAAGATTACATGAACTGAGGAACAAGATTCATCATTAAAGAATAGAAAGTTAAGGATTAATTGATAGAAAAGGGTACATTATCTTCTTCTTTAGGCTTCTATCAAACACAGGAGGGGTTGACATGTTTTCATATGACAATTAAAAATAAATATATAAAACTATAGTTTAGGCCTTGATAAGCCATGGCTTGTGGCTACCACAAATAGACCTACAAACCTCAAGTTAAGCATATTGAAACACATATGAACATGTAACTAGAGATATGACAACTATGAATCACCATTCACAAATCCCTTAACATTACAACCACCAGTCATGAATTAGGTTAACATTACATACACATGTGTTTCTACTTGAGCTCACATAGGATATTAATAACTTTGTTTAATACTGAAACATACTAGCAAGTAGATCATATCATCTATGAACAATAATTTGAATTGTATGCTAATGAAAAGATTGATCCCTTAGCCATCTAGAGTAATGCTTGTTCAATGCGAAAACATAATCATGTATCATTCAAGATAGGACAACACATGTATCAAACAATAGAAAAACTAGATGTATGTAATTGCATAAATTATGAATTTAACATGGGGAATTACACAATAGACATTATCACATATCCATCTGCTAACAAGAAAATCTCACACTCATTAAGAAAAAGGTTATTACAAAGCCTTTGGAATATTTTATAGTTCTTTCATATTAACAAATCCTTGAAGCATATAAATCAACAATCACAAAACCCCCTAAGAAATTATTCCTAACCATGAAAACATTTGGATATTTAATCACCTAGTTTGACCATATCTTTTTGTAGTTCATACAGAGAATATATTTACTTTACAATGCTACAACTTATATGTATTGAATACTTAAATTACATTCAAAGTACACATACCTTGTAGGTGATGTCTCAAAAGAGCAACCTTAATTACATCTTACAATCGAAAATTTATATCACTAAAATCCATTTTTTGACTCCATGGACATGTCAAATCAACATTAAACACAATCACATCAGCACACAATTGAAGTCAAAAGAACACTACAAAAAAAGGAAATATTTCTTGGATAACTTTTAGATTATATGTGATTAGAGGATAAAATCTCTCATATTGATACAAATAATTAACTTGAAAATCGTAGGTCTACAAGAATAGGAGTAACACCTTTGTGAATTTTTTCCATGGAAATAACAAACAAACTTTAAATAAGGGGAATGACCACCATGTATGTGCCCGATTCCTAAATTAGGTGCAAGGAGGTGAGAAAATCAAGTCCTCTGTCAAGGTTCTTAAATGCTACATGTCAATATAGATTTGTCACCTTACAATTGAAAAATAGAATCATCTTCTTTATTCATATATAGTGTAGCCTTACAATATCAAAAACGTCCTCTCAAACCCAACAACAACCTCAAGTCTATAAATGCTTCAAAAACCAAAGGAAACACACCTATGCAATTAAATTTCTTATCACTTCCCAACGAAGAAAGAACACCATAAAATAGGCTAAGGCTTAAGAATCTGAAGAGAACCCCATAAGGCTTGAGAGCATCTACAAGGCAATAGAGCATCACCACTGGTCTCAACAGCTAATAAGTACCAGCTTTGAAACCATCGTTCTATCGTAGGTGAGAAGAACTAAGAGTTTGTAATATGTAGGAACGACCATTTGCATAAAAGATTTGAAATTCAACTCAAATGAAAAATGAGGGGCACGCCTCAATAATGTACCCCAAGCTCAAGAATCTAAAGAAAACCCCCTAAGGCATGAGAGCATCTACAAGGCAATAGAGCATCACCACTGTGTCTCAACAGCTAACAACTACCAGCTTTGAAACCACGTTCTATCGTAGGTGAGAAGAACTAGGAATTTGAAATACGTAGGAACGACCATTTGCATAAAAGGTTTGAAACCACGTTCTATCGTAGGTGAGAAAACTAGGAACTTGAAATATGTAGGAACGACCATTTGCATAAAAGGTTTGAACTTCAACTAAGACGCAAAATTCATGTTCACCTACCTTTAGATCTTATGGTCAATGCACGCTGCAAGAGCAACGTGCACGAGATTAAATTGACAACAGGAAAGTTTTATCCAGCGTCTTATGGAAGGAAGGCACATGACCCACATTCGTATAACAGAGTCTCACCGTATAGGACAATTGGGCTCCACTATAGGAGCATGGAGATATTTGATGCACATTGATTCATCGCAAAAAACTGTGGGGCTCGCCATTAATCCTTTATGCATGTGTTCGTTGCATGGGCGTTTCTTAGTTGTCTACATATATCGCTTAAGACAAGGATGTTTGCCAGCCAAGTTGTCTGCAAGGGCCCCTGAGGCCCAATAAAGACCACCACACATATAATCCACCGCCACATAAGAACGTGAAAGATTTAAAGTCGCACAAACTAGTGCACAAAGCATTTAACCACTAGTAGTAATTTGTGTGCTGATAATGAGAAATTTGACGCGTTGTGGGGATAATATTAGTCCACACAAGGGAAACTACAGTAAAGTGGTAAAGAGAATGAGCCAAATTCGTAGGCACAATAGGAAAAGGAACGATGCACACATCTTAATTTACGAATGTGGGAACAATAGTCAATCAACGACACAATATGATGTAAGTGTTACAAAAGTTAATGAACAAGGCTTATCAATCAAATACATTAGTACATAAATATCAGATCTTGGTTCATTTGTGGCAGTTTTGCGTAGTTTCTTACTTTGTTTTGGGTGACTTTTATATTATATTCATTCTTTTGTTTGTATCAATAAAAATATATATATTGGTACATAAATATGAAATATCATGTTGGTTAGTTATTATAAAGAAAAGTACCTATCAAGTGGGATTAACATAGGATGTAAAAGTGAGAACAACAGCCAATCAATGACAAAATATGATGTAAGTGCTTTAACGAGGCTTATCAAGCAAATATAGATTAGTATATAAATATGAAATATCATGTTGGTTAGCTTTTCAGAAGGAAATTACCTATCAAGTGGGGTTAACAATATAGGATTTAAAAGTGCACAAGCTAGTGGGGGTTAAGATCTAAATGTATGCAATCTTTATTAGATACATTCGTAGGCTTTTGTTCTTTTATAATAGTTTTATATTGATTCCCTTTTATCAATATATTGTCTTGTCAGTTTTCAAAATAGTTCTTCCCAATCTTAGAACATTTCTTACCATCAAGTTCAAGGATATGTCATCAATATGATAAAAAAGGGTTTCATCAACATGGGAAGGATGGTCCAAGGTCAATGGCAAGAGTGGATAGTATCTCCTACTCTTTAGGCTCGGCTAAGACTTGGGAGGATATTCCCAAACATGTCCTTAATAGTTTTTGCCATAAGAAAAATATGACATGAGAATAATTGTCAACAATTATACCCAAATATAACATGATCCCCATTATTTGTCACTAGGTCAAGATAAACTATTTGCATTTAATCTCTTGTATAGTTGATAACACCTTGCACATGCGCCTGTGGATGATAGCAATGTTACAATTCCTTAAGATGATTTCATTTGGCATTGCATACATCGTGGTAAGGTGCAAACATATAGTACACAACTCCCTAATGGTTTGACAATCTAAGTTCACTTTAGATTTGACCTTGGTTAATAGCATTGAATCATGAACAACATGCATTCTAAAATACTCCTAATCTAATTCTACACTAATAAAATGAAGGATGATAATATGAAATTTGTTTGATCTTTCACTGATGTTGATTAGTGCCTACTCCATTAGACAATAGGGTCATGAACAATAAAGAGGGAAAACATGTCATCTGGTAAAGTATTGAAACATAATTAAATTTTCATTTATATGACAACTAGATATTATATCCATGTAATAGGCATGCTTAATGATCCATAACCAGAACTCTAATGACCCACATGGAATAAAGGAATGATAATACAAAGCATTTGTAATGCATTGGATCCTATCACACATACATCAAACCCTCATTACATTTGTGCCAAGAAATGTGGCAATAGAAAATACATAATTATGATTAAAATAATCCATGAATTAGTATAAATACTTATGGAGACATACCATTGCCTAGAAATGTGCATTGCAAACCCTTCCTACCCTTCATTAGATGTATTCCTCCATTTGTAGCTTAGAAATACAACCGTTGAAGCCCTAGAATCATGTGCAAACCTTCCCAAACCAAAAAATTGTCTTAGCACCCAACCCTTTTGATGTAAAATGATATGGTATTTATAGTTTTTTCCTTTTTGGTGTAAAGCTCCTCATGAGAAATTTAAGAGGGCATTGAACCCATGGATGTGGTGTGTGGGATCCTTGTCAGTTTGTGGAATTTTCAAAATGACTAATAGAGAATAACCTTAGGTAGATCTAAGTGACTAACACTTTAATGACCTTCATCAATGACATGGTCCCCATACCCAAGCAATTTTATACTCATGTGAAATTGTGTCATTAGCTTTAAATACATGTATTTTAGGTAGGAAGGGATTATCTAATCAATTGTGAATGGAGTGATGGGTGAGCCATGAAGGTAGGTGAAACACCTTGTCGATGGTTTTAGGAGAGTGGTAGACCCTAACATAAAAATTGAACATTCAAGTGCCTAGTGGGGGTCTGAGTCTAGGAACTTGTACTTAAGTTCAGTCAAGAGAAAAGGTGGATTAAGAAATAGGAGGCGAGAGGAAATTGGGACTTGGAATTAGCAAAGAGAGTTGGGTGTTAGGGTTTGGCAAGAACTTGAAACTTAGGTAATTGGTGAGAATAAAGCCATCAAGGATTAAATCTAGAATGGGAATCAAGATCAAGAATAAAAGAGGAATGATTGAGGATTAGGTCCTAGGAGGGATTAGGGACTTGGGAATCAGGGAATTTATATCAAGTTTTGTGGTAGGGGATGGAAGTGGAACTAGAAGTCAAGGAGAGATATAAGGGTGGAGGGTTCCTCTAAGGATTTAGGGTATGATTGGATATGGATACTAGGCTCCAAGGGTGTGAAGTAAATTAGGAGGTGTTCAAGAGGTCATAAGGACCTAAAACTTGGGGAAGAAGTTCAAAGGTTACTAGAACCCCCAAAGATCTATGGTTTAGGAAGGGCTATGGGATTCAAAGGATGGGTTAGAGAGGAGTACAGAGATTAGGATGTTAGTGTTAATAAATGGTGCCTCAAACTTGCAATTACATGAGGTTACTATTTAAATATTAACTTTATATTTAAGTGTTGATTGTTGTGGAATTTCCCCAAAGCTTCATACTGGATATATAAGCACACTCATAAAGTTTCATTGCAAGATCATGTCTAAATTTGAAGATATTAAAGTTTTCATTTTTAAAAGTTTCAAAGTCCAGTTTGAAAGCCTTAGAGGTATTTTGAGCTCAAAATTCATTAAAACTAACAAATTTGGTTATAGCTTGATAGAGCCCTTCACGAGCTTTTTGATAGTTCAAACGGTTCATCAAAAGAACATATTGATCAAAAGTTATGGCCTCTGAAAGTCGGGTCTCTTGAATGGGATATATAAAAACATGTTTGACACATAAATGAGCTATAAATAGGCTACAATATCAAATGATTTATTTCATCCCAAGCTTACAATCTATTTGCACCTTAAACATGATGTATTCTTCCATAATTAAATAAACCTGATCCAAATCCAATTTTGCACCTTCAAAACATAGTTGAAAATTTTGAGGCTCTTCATGTGATGACTCACAAACTTTAAATTGTTTTATTATTTACTATTCTTCACCACAACTTATTGTATAAAATTTGATGCTAATAAAAAGCTTGATAATTTATTCTTCTTCACCCACATACTAGCAATTTGATCCACGTGAGAACACACAATGTTCGAGTTAGCATACTCAACCAATGGGCTTAAAAATGTGTCCTTAATGCTATCCTTATTAGTAAAATAAGGTTTCTCCAAGCTAAGATCTAAAAAAATTCTAATGTAAAAATCTTCATGACTGAAACAAGTGGACTCAGAAACACCTTCGCACTCATCTTTCTCACTTGCAACAAGGAAGGTGCAAGCCTCATTAGGTTCTTGAACAATAGGTGGCCAATATACACCACCTTCACATGAGTTCAAGCATTCTTCATTATCACAAGAATTAGTACCCTTAGACACTTCATGTAAAGAATTGAGTTATTTAAATATTGTCTTTCTATTTCAAGTCTGTTTTGGCAATTTATTGTGTCATATGTGTTGCTGAAATGAAAATTATGACACATTTTCTTCCTCCTCAATTTTTCGTAACAATATTTTATTGTGACCAAATTGAAGCATAATTTACACAAAGAAGACAATGATTCTTTCACTAAAGAAATATGTTCTCATCTGAATCCACATGATCACCATTTGTCCAATCATCAAGGGAAAGGTCTTCAAGCTAAAATCATCAGTTGTGCACTAACACTTATTTCAACAACACTACCACCAAGTGTAGCCATATCTAGGTCACCATCATGCAAACAAATATTAGGATGTTCAAAATTAATAGTAAAAATGAAGGAGTGTAATACATCAAACAAGAAACTAATTTATTGTCCATGTCCTTTACATCACCAACATGTGGCTACTCTATACAATCAGCCTCAAGAGTTGATCCACTTGACTGTTCACCTATGCACAACTCTTCCTCTTTGTCCATATCGTTTTCACAAGAAATAGGGTCATTTACCTAATTTTGAAATTGAATGTCATGTCATTCATTTCATCATTTTAATCACTAACAAATGACCTATCTAGCTAAAGGTAGGTGTATATATAGTTGTCATCATCAACATCGTTGTCATTTAATGCACCAAAACCACCTTTTATCCATCTATACACACAATCATCATCTACTGGTGTATTTACCATGTATGTTGCATCTATTCTTATACATGAATGTTCTTATTATGAATGTGTTTTATATAATGCACATTATATATACACTTATGTTTTACATAACAATATTGATTTATTTATGTTTTATATATAATGCACATTATATATACACTTATGTTTTAGATAACAATATTGATTTATGATGTCTGCATGTGTGGACGTGTTTATATTTATCTAGATGATCACATACATTATATATGATGTTTGGTTATCTAGAATTTTATATGTGATGGTTAGTTATAGATCACATGTGTATATACACTTTCTCTCTTATATCATGTGTAACCTTAATATGGGCACGTATTATATTAAACAATAATTTAATAGTTCAAGTTGACTTGAATTTATGATTTTATTTACTATGATTTACCTTGTTAAAGGATGATCTCATAATAATGAGTTTGACTTTTGTAACATCTTGATTTTTTTCCTAAAATCACATATTTTTTAGAAAATTTAAAATTATTTAAGCCTTGAGGGGTTCCATCTATAGGGTCTCAATTGAATCAGGTTAGATAAGACCCCCTTAGATCAAACCCCCTTGGATAGAACCCCCTCTAGTCATAAATCATATCCACAATTGATTCTCCTTTACACATATCAAAATGTTGACAAAAACCACTTTTTATTTACCTTTTTGAGGGATCAAATGAATTCATTTAGAAGTTATATTTGTAAGTACATGTAGCCCTTATTATAAGCTTCCCAAAAAGTATAATTTTGAATATTTTAATTTCATTATTATATTTATTTTTTATTTTTAGTGAATGTAGGCCTGTCACCAAACATCAAGGTATTTGTTTTTGATAAAATAAGTAGCATTTCTATGGCATTGTACCCAAACAAAAAAGTCTCCAAGGGTAGAGAGTTTAAAGAAAAAAACCAGGGTCACTGGCCAAAAACAAACCAATGACAGCAAATAGACAGCAAAATTACATCACATACACCTAA
Organism: Sequoia sempervirens; assembly: GCA_007258455.2. Classification (NCBI taxonomy): domain Eukaryota; kingdom Viridiplantae; phylum Streptophyta; class Pinopsida; order Cupressales; family Cupressaceae; genus Sequoia; species Sequoia sempervirens. Next base: position 32,936,205 of record VDFB02000003.1, on the reverse strand, counting down.
GTCCAAATTTTAACTACTCTGACTTAAAAATTTAATTTTAAAAAAAGACAACAAAAAATCATGAAAAAATATCCATGCACTAGATATTGATGTTACAAATCTATATTTTGGGATGCTTTCCAAGAATAGTTTTTTTGTGTATGATATTGGATCATTCCTAATTATTGAGTAGATTTTAAAAATATGGTACAACCTCTTGCTTGATTGTGCCCTCAGTGATTGACCCATCAACCAACTTTAATTGATTGATCCTATTTTGTTGCCTCCTAATTTTTGTGGCATTGTGAAATTATTTGGAGTTCTTATCCCCTTCCTTTAACCACACCTCTCTTGACTTTTGTCTCCTCAAAATTTCCTCCTTGGCTAAAATATTTGCATATTTTCTCAACAGGTCCTTCTCCTCCATATATTTGGTTTGATCCATCCCCATTTTAAGGACTTCCTCATGAGGAAGTCCTTAAAATGGGGATGGACCAAACCAAATTGAGGAGATGAATCTCCTTCTCTAGTTCTAGATTGGTTTCAAAGATATTCTTGAAATGATTTTTGTTCCATTCCCTTAGCTACCTCTTCACATATTTCAATGTTTATGATAACCAGAACATTTTGGTTCTATCATAGGAAATTTCTCACCACCAGCCTAATATTAGTTAAAAAAAAATTGCATCCTACATCCACATTTTTTAAAATTTGAAAGGACTTCTCTTTGGCCATGATTCTCCAAATATGATCAACTAAATTGGGAAGTGATTTGAACCCAAGACTAGGGCTATTAACCTTTCCAAAATAAAACTTGTAGTGTGCTTAGATTAATTTTGGTTACAAACCTATCTAGTTTCTATGTTATGTTGTTAAAACCTAGCCTTCAATTTTTCCAAGTGAAGCTTCCATTCTTCATTGGGACTTCCATCAAGGAATTTATTTCCACAAACTCAGGATTGAAATCAATTTGTGATTGCAAACATCTTTGTACTCCTAATTTTTCATGTCTATGGAGAATTGCAATAAACTCTCGCCCTAATATGAAGAATTTTTTCAAGAATAGATTTATAAATTCCTCTATTTCTCACCAATTCTACTTCTTTTCTAGTGGATAGGGCAGACCATAAACATTTATTAGGTGGAAGTGTAAATTTTCCATAAATTTTTTACCTTACATACCATCCATGTTATGTTTTTTGCTAGGATTTCTAGAGAGGAATTTTGTGGTTTCCAAAGTACAACTAACTGACTTGGACACCATGGTAACTTTCAAAAATTTCATCTTCCCTTTAAAGAGATCAACCTCTTGCCTTATAGTTTTCTTTCTTGGATCATAAACATGTTAGTTCTTGACACCTCCATGAAGCGCTTTACTAAGAACTTTTTGTTAGGGGAATTTAAGCCCCTTAACATTCCAAGATGTTATCTCCATCGCTCTCTGGGAATGATTTTTCCCTTCACAGATTTTTGAAGCCTTGTGATTTTAATTTGTTCTTTGATGTCCCCTTCTTGACTTAGTTTCTCCATATTTTTAGATTCTCCATATTTTTATTTCTTCCTTTTTTCTTCTCTTACCCACAATCAAGTGACACTTTTTTCTATTCCTTCTTATTTATGCGTAATATTTCTCTAAGAGGAGACCTACCTCTGTTTTGGTAGAATTTTTCTTCTAATTCCAAGATCCAACCTTTCGTCTTATCCACCCATCTAAATCTTATTCCAAAGTAGGCATTGAAGATGCACAAAGAATACTAAAAGCTAAAACACCTGTTACAAGGGAGATGCACAGCAAAACACAGCAAAAATATGCTCATAAAATATAGAGCTCAATATTGCAAAATGTCAGAGTTATTTTACAAAGAAAAGATTACAACCTTATAGGTAAAAAACCTAAAAAGGAAAACCCTAGGCATGCACATAATAATTAATAAAATAATTAATTATTATGCACCTAAAGTTAGCTTAAGTGAAAAAGAGATCAAAGGTAACTTAATTAATTAACCAGATATTGTTTAATTAATCAAATACAAACCAATTACTCTAACACCCCCCCTTAAGCTAGACTTAGGGAGAAGCTAAAACCTAGAAGAAGCTACTTAAAGCAAAGAACAATGGGTCCTGGCAACAAGGCCAGATTAGGTACCCAAGTACAAGGAAATCTCTATGAAATGGAGAAAAAGGAGAAAACCCAATGGGAAAAAACTCCTCTCCAAAAAGAGATAGAAGAACATGCTGAAAGAAACATGAAGGAAGGAAGGCCTCATGAAGACCCCTAAAGGACAACTTCCTTCACCCCAAGCATAGAACGCAACTGAAGATAGCGTGGAGAGGCAAAAGGCTTTGTGAAGATGTCAGCAACCTGCTTGGCAGTGGGAATATAATCCAAGATGAGAGAACCATCCTGAATCAACTGTCTGATGAAATGCATATGAAGCTCAATGTGCTTCGTCCGCTGATGCTCCACCGGGTTGCGAGAAATGTGTATAGCACTCTGATTGTCACACCAAAGAATAGTGGGACTATCAGGAGGAAAACCAAACTCAGTCATCAACTGGCGAAGCCATAAGATCTCCTAACTAGCGAGCACAGCAGCTCAATACTCAGCCTCTATAGATGATAATGCATGAGCAGTCTGCTTCTTGCAAGACCATGTGATAGGACCAGAGCCAAGATAGAAAACAAAGCAAGAAGTAGACTTTCGATCATTGACATCACCAGCCCAATCTGAGTCAGTGTAGCCAACAATGTGAGGATCCCCTGATGTGTAGTGAATGCCATAAGAAAGGGTGCCCTAAATGTACCTCAAAATATGTTTGATAGCTTGCCAGTGGCTCTCATGAGGATCATGGGAGAATCGAGAGACAAGGCCAACCACAAAGGAAAGATCAGGACAAGTGTGAGTCAGGTACAACAAATTGCCAACCAACTGCCTATAAAGTGTAGAATCTACGGAAGGAGTGGGGCAAGTAGGAGTCAAAACAACCCCTAACTGAAAAGGTGTGGGGGCAGGCTTGCAATCAAGCATGCCAAAGCGCTGAAGCATATCAAGAGCATACTTCTATTGGTGAATGGATATCCCATCAGAGGATTGAATCACCTAAAGTCCAAGAAAATAGTGCAAAAGACCGAGATCGGTCATCTCAAACTACTCCATCAAAGCTCGCTGAGCATGCTGAATCATAGAGGATGAGCTACCTATGATGAGGAGATCATCAACATATAGCACAAGAATCAGGATCTCACCCTCAATATTTTGAATATAGACGGTAGGATAAGAATGATAGTGTGTGAAACCAGTGGAGAGCAAAAAAGAGTCCATCTTCTCATACCAAGCCCGAGGGGCCTGTTTGAGACCATATAATGAACTCCAAAGTCTGAAAACCAAAGAAGCATCCTGAACAAATCCCTGAGGCTACTCCATATAGATCTCCTCCTGTAGGTCAACATGCAAGAACGCACTCTTCACATCCATTGATAAATGGACCAGACCCTAGAAGCTACAAGTGATAGTACAAAGCGAATAGAATTCATCTTGGCGATAGGGGAAAATGTCTCGGAGTAATCAATACCCTCAACCTGTGAGAAACCCTTCACAAAAAGACGTGATTTGTACTTATCAATAGAACCATTAGCAACATACTTGGTGTGATACAACCATCAGCATCGAACCATCTTTCTGCCCTTAGGAAGAGGATAGAGATCCCAAGTACTATTCCTCATCAAAGAAGAATTCTCCTCCTCCATAGCACAATCCCACTCAGGGTGACCTGTCGCCTTTGAAAACTTCTGAGGATCCACTGAAAGAGCATGACTCAAAAAATAGAACCCGCAATATGAGAACGGGTGCGATGAGTGTTTGAAGGATCACCTACCATATATCCTGCTGCCTCAACAGTAAAGCGAGCCCATTTGGGCTTCTAAGGTGGAGCAAGTGGAGGTGGAGATGGGGGATCATCAGCATCCTCATCAAAATCATCCTCAACAAAATCCTGAAGAGCTACAATGTGAGGAGTAGGTAGTGAAGTAGACACTGGAGATAGGGTATCCACTATGGGAAGGCGCTCATCAAATTGGACATCCCGTCGAAATAAGACCTCTCTGGAATCAAGATCAAACAACCTGTACGTCTTAACATCCTCACAATAGCTGACAAAAATGAGGGGTCAACTCTTTTGCTCCATGGCTCTCCTCTGAGCATCAGGAATAAATGCCCATGATTCACTACCAAATACTCGAAATGATGAAACATTAGGCTTGTCATGAGACCAAGCCTCCTCAGGAGTCATATGTTGAATCAGCTTGTGAGGCATCTGATTCTGAATATAGTTGGCACAATTAACTGCCTTAGCCCAAAAAGATAGATCCATGGACCTAGACTGAATCATACAATTCACCATCTCCCGTAAAGTCCTTTTCTTTCTCTCAGTGACACCATTCTGCTGGGGGGTGTAGGGAATAGTAAACTGATGCTGCAAACCATGCTCAGTGCAAAAATCTTTGAAAGCCTGATTCACATACTCCCCCCCATTATTTGTACGTATCCGCCGAATAGAAAGGCCAGACTGCTTCTCTACAAATGTCTTGAAGATGCGAAAGGAATCAAAGACATCATACTTGTACTTAAGAAAGTACACCCATGTGCGTCTGGAGAAGTCATCAATGAATGTGAGTACATACTTGGCCCCAAAAAAAGAAGGGGTGGGAAATGTCATGAGGTCACTATGAATCAACTCCAAGGGTGCCAAAGCACAAGTGGCACTTCCTTTCGGAAAGGGATCCCTGTGATGCTTTCCAAGCACATAACCATGACAAACACCACCGGTGCAAGAAATCTATGGAAGACCAAGAACAAGTGCATGTGTACTCATCTGTTGAAGATATCTGAAATTAACATGGCCCAAACGCTCATGCTAAAGCTTACTCACTGAATTTGCATACATGTGCAATAAGAGAGGAACGTGTACCTTCAGAAGGCTCAAATCCATCAAATCTATAAAGACGAGATGCAGTATCAACATACCCAATAACCACAACCAAATCAGAGTCATGGAGGTCCCGAATAACCACATGATGTGATGAGAAATCAACTGTCTTACCAGAGCCAAAATGGAAAATCTGATAAATAGACAGGAGATTCGTCGAGATGTCAGGAACAACCAGAACATCCTGGAGAGTGCCCCCATCCAAAGTGACAGAACCGGAACCCAAGACAGAAAGTTGTGTAGAGTCACCCACTGCAATCTATGTAGTACCACAAGAGGCAAGAGAATTGACCAACTACTGAGTGTGAGTCATATGGTGAGAAGCACCAGAATCTAAAATCTAAGTGGACCTAGAGGTCAATGTTCGAGCAGTGAGAGCATGACCTTTGCCTGTGGAAGGAGAAGATGACTGAGGTGAGGAGATGTTATGCTACTGCATGGCTTCCTCTTAAGCCTCTAATCATTTCCAACACCGAGAAACTGGATGTCCTTCCTTGCCATAGAAGCTACAAGTGTCTCCTGATTTCTTCTTAGTCTTGGAGGAAGACTCACCAAACTTTGAATATTTCCCCTATTTTAGATTAAGTGGTGGTTTAGAATCAGACTTAGGAGGTGGTTTGGAGGAATGCTCACTTCCTGCAGAATCTTTCTTGTGCTTCTGTTTCTCCTTATATGACTGAGCAACCAATGCTTTGTTCTGTGATCCTGAGAGCATATCAATCTGAGAAAGGTGTGACTGCTCACGAGACAAACGCTCACAAAATACATCAAAGGTAGGCATGGTAAAATGAGTACCCAGACCATCCATGGTGGAATAGAATGAAGAAGCAAATATTTGAAATGGACCACAAAGCTTCGAAAGGATCAAGTAAATGCACTTTGTGTCTGACTTATTCTTGCCACAACCCTATAAAATAGTGCGGATTGTTTTGAACTTAGTCAAAAAATCCTCAATAGTGGGAAATGATGCAGGTAACAGTGAAGTCAACTCTGCCTCAATTTGTAATGCTCAGAACTCATCAATGGTCCCAAAAAGTGTCTCAAACTTCAACCAAATGGCATGAGGAGTGAGCAAAGCATCAAGGTGAAATAGAAGGTTGTCTGAAACATGCAAAAATAGCAAACCCATAGCTTCATCCATCTTGTTCCTATGTTGAAGAATCTAAAAAAACCACTGCAACTAAGGTTGTACCTCATCTAGACAAGACCACAACCATCGTGACCTAAGAAGCCCTATCATGTGAGTCTTCTAGGTGTGATAGTTGTGTGATGTGAGTAACTCAACTGCGGAGTCTACCATGAAACCCTGCACCTGTACCTGTTGGTGTTTTCTTATTATTATGTGATCTTTCAGAATAGACAAAAGATGCAGAAGGGTTTGATTGTTTTGAGAGTTTTGGTGTTCTGGTTTTCTAATGTAAATGACAGAAAGCAAGAAAAAAAACCCCCCACAAAAGATAAACCCAAACCCTAGTACAAACTGAGAAAGAGGAAGCAATGCATAAGCAAAAAACTTCAAAACAAATTCTTGTGTATCTAAATAAAATTATGAGAACAAGGATCACATATCTGAATAGAGTAGGCTAAGAGCTTTCCAACGCCTATTCATTTTTGAAAAACGGAGTTCGTTTGCACCTTTTATGGCCCCAGAAGTGTAGAAAGAAGACCCCACTTTGAATGGAAAAAAATACAGTCAAACAGAAAATTTGGAAAAAATTACCAATTCCATGACGTCTAGCATGGAATTATCTTTCCAACGGTGTCTCGTTTGAAAAAAATGGAGACCGTTTAACCATTTTATACCCAATTTCGTAAAGCCTCCTAAAAAAGAACAATTCGGCCTCCTTTAAGCCCTGGGGGCTAAGAGAAATAAGCCCCTGTCCGCTGAGCGACCAGGGGGCGCCCATCAGGTCCAGTGAGCTGGGAGCTTGGCAATGGCGGTGGAGGTGAGCTTGGCTGCAGAAGTGACGACCGGTGGGAGTTCGAGCGGCCAGTGGTAGCTCGGGCAGCCGGGAAAAGAGCAGTGGCAGGAGCTCAGGCGAAGGCGACAACGATGGGAGCTCGAGCGGTGGTCAGAGAACTCCGAGAGGTCAGCAGTGACGGTGGGAGCTCGGGCAGCGGCTGGAGAAACTTGGGAGGTCGACGGTGACGGTGGGAGCTCGGGCAGCAGCCGGAAAACCCCGGGAGGTCGACGGCAACGGTGGGAGCTCGGGCGGCAGTCGGAGAACCCCAGGAGGTCGGTGGCGACAGCGGGAGCTCAGGCGGTGGCTAGAGAACCAGTAGAGCAGGGCGAACGAGCTCGGTGCCGATGGAGGAAGCTGCAGCGGCGGACCAGGAGAAAAACCAGTGGCGGCGAACCAGCAGGGGCGATGGCAACGCTAGAAAATGGATCCCAACAGGAGCCATGGACGACGTCGGTTGTACTGCCGCCTATAGTACCTACAGTATTTGCAGGGCAGGCGGTACAGCTCGTACCGTGGGTGCAAACCCACACGAAATTTTTATTTATTTTTTTGCAAAATTTTAAGAACTCTGTGAAATTCACCTAGTTTTTTTTAAACTAGTTTCTAATGCAAAAACTCAAACACAAGAACAGGGAGCTTCAGGCTTGTGCTCTGATACCACGAAGATGCATAAAGAATACTAAAAGCTAAAACACCTGTTACAAGGGAGATGCATAGCAAAACACAACAAAAATATGCTCATAAAATATAGAGCTCAATATTGCAAAATGTCAAAGAGTTATTTTACAAAGAAAAGATTACAACCTTATAGGTAAAAAACCTAAAAAAGGAAAACCCTAGGCATGCACATAATAATTAATAAAATAATTAATTATTATGCACCTAAAGTTAGCTTAAGTGAAAAAGAGATAAAAGGTAACTTAATTAATTAACCAGATATTGTTTAATTAATAAAGTAAAAACCAAGTACTCTAATAGGCATTTCATCCCATTTTCCCACATTGCTCTAATCCACTAACCTCTTTGTCACCCCTTCCATTGGGTTTATTCTATGACTATTATTTATCCCAAATATCTCATTGGCTATCCCATTCGTTAATGTTTCAACACTTTCTTCACTCCCTTCCAGCCTTTGGCCTTTTATATTGCTTCCCTTCTCAAAATCCTTGGATGATCCTTCAAAAAAATTCTCTTATCTTCTTTCAAGATATGCAAATTTTTGGGTGCTCCTTCTATATCTTGGGAAAATGTTTTTTGTTGATTTCTTCACTTTTCCTCCTCTTGATTCTTAGGCATTTTTCCCTCTAATGAGTTAGCCAACTTTGTTGGACCCCTCGACATTTTCCTGCCAATTAATTGATTTTGAATCTTGACCACTCTTTCACTTAGTGGGGGAGATTCCAATGACAATAATCTAATCATTAACCACTTTCCCTTCTCTCTTTGTTAACCATATCCCAAACTTCTTCCTCATTGGCCAATATATTACATTTTCCTTTTGTAGATTTTGTGGACCAATTTTTGTTTTTTATTTGATCTTTGCTTCCCTTCTCCTTGCTAGGTGTATTGGATTCTAACTCAAACACTTTGCTATGATCTCCAACTCATCCCAAAGTTTCTAACTGAGATCGATTTCCACACAAATTCTTACATACACTCCAAATTCCTTCTTCAAAAAAATTTCATCCACTTGAATAAAAGATCCTACCGATCTCTTTCAATGCTTCCTCATTCCATTATTTTAATGAGAGGTGTTATAATCTAGTTTTACCCATACTATGATGTATGGGATCAAAATAGGGCTTCCATTTAGTTATAAAGAAACCACAACCTTTTAACATTAATGGCCTTTTTTTTTAAATTTCTTCCTTTAGTTCTTTGGATCTACATTTTGTTATTACGAAGCCATTCGGAAGAGACTTATTACTTACCTTTGAAGCCCATCAATCTTCCCACCATTTGCACATCTTTTCCCATGAAATTAAAGTTTCGACCCATTTTCCAAAGAAAGCCTTCTCCTTTAGCCTCTTTGATTCGATCTAGATTTCCCTCACATTTAAGACAATCACCTTACCATTAGGACAATATTTCTTGTGTTATCTTGCATTTTCTCCTCTCCCTGCACCACTTCCTCTCCTTTTGGTCCAATGAGCCCCTTTGTATGAATTGATATTGCCATTAAATATCCTAAATCACCAATAAGTGTTTGCGCTTCTTTCATTCCCTAGGAAATCTTCCTTCCTCATAATCCTTCGTCCCAAGGGAATATGATTTTCTCCCATAACGAACGGAGGTATTTTGTATGCCTTCTCCCAATCTTTTTCCCCTTCACTTTTGTTTTTCATGTCTTATGTGCTTGATATGAGCCCAACTTTGAATTTCACTCGTAAAATAATTTTTTTAAATATATTAAATATTGTGTTATATTTTTATTTAAAATTTTCTAATATAAAATATAATAATATAATAATAAATATAGCCATATTAATATTTTAGAACAAATTTACATTATATAAAATATAGCATATAATAATAATTTTGTGTAATGCAACACAAAAGTTTTGTGTTATCTTAAATATACTTTCGCAACTACGAAATTTTTTTAATTAGATTTAATTACTTTCATTTTAAAAAGTAAAAAAATAGAGAAATATTATTTTAATTTTAAAAATTAAATTTTAATTTTAAAAATTAAATTTTAATTTGAAAATGTTAATTTAGTTTTTAAAAGTTCAAAAAAAAAATCGACACAACTATAAAGTAAAAATAATATCTAGAAAATGTATACATTTGAATCAAATATTCCTCACAAATATAATGCATGCATTTAATTTTTAATTAACTATAATATAAATGTAACTTTATGCATCACTATATACTGAAGTAAAATTTGTAAGTATGTCCTATCGTCTTATCTAAAATAGCAATCAAATGGGCAGCTAACAAAACAATACGTAAAGATAAGATTATTTATATCCTCTTTTATGACGTGGATCTATCAAATCAACAAATCAACTCGGTTCACTTGAGAGAGAGAACACGTTCAACGTTATAATTAAAGAACCCTTTCATAGTGCTAAAAGTCAAATTTGATAGGATTTGTGAGGACAAAGACAAATATAGGGATTAAAAGTAAATATAAGTAGGTGGCTCTTGGCTGTAAAAGTCATATAAACTCAAATATAATTTTTCTTTTACTATAATTATTATAAAAGAAACGATATTTTCAAGAAACAAAATCAGATTCTTAAAGATAATTTCAAGAAACATGTTGGTGGCGAGTTCTACGAAAACATTCCAACTTACTAGGCAATGTTGCCAGCTTTATGGGGAAGTCAGTAAGAATTTTCCATCAACGGGCAGGAGAGAGAATTTGCACACCATCAACAGTGAAAACTCAATCCATTGATGTGGAAATGAAGAGACACTATAGATGTGACGTCTTAGCCCTTGGTAAGCCAACAAACTTTTTAATTGTAGGAAACAGTGACTGTTTGTCATGAGAGAAGAAACTAAATACTAAGGATGTTAAATACCTGGAACCAATTGTTGTGCTGGTTTATTCCTGGATTATTCAGGGCCGCCAAGATGTGTGACAAATGCCTAATTTTGCTATGTGCCTTTGTTACTAATTTTGGGATGCTTTCCAAAATTAGTTTTTTGTGTATGATACTAGATCCTTCCTAATTAGTGAGCAAATTCTAAAAATATGGTACAAACTCTTGCTTGATTGTGCCTGGATCCTTAGTGATTGACCCATCAACCAACTTTAATTGATTGATCCTATTTTGTTACCTCCTAATTTTTGTGGCATTGTGAAATTATTCAGAGCTCTTATCCCCTTCCTTTAACCACACCTCTCTTGACTTTTTTCTTCTAAAAATTTCCTCCTTGGCTAAAATATCTACATATTTTCTCAACAAGTCCTTCTCCTTCATATATTTGGTTTGGTCCATCCCCATTTTGAGGACTTTCTTATTAAGGAGATGAATCTCCTTCTCTAGTTCTAGATTAGCTTCAAAAATATTCTTGAAATGATTTTTGTTCCATGAACGCTTAGCTACACTTTCACATATTTCATTTTTTATGATAAGCAGAACATTTTAGTTCCATCATAGGGAATTTCTCACTCTAGTTTCTATGCTATGTTGAATTGAAACCTAGCAGGTTCAATTTGTCCAAGTGAAGCTTTCCATTCTTCATTGGGACTTCCATCAAGGAATTTCTTTCCACAAACTCCTTGAAATTAATTTGTGATTGTTGATGTCTTTGTACTCCTAATTTATCATGTTTGTGGAGAATAGCAATATACTCTCCCCCTAATATGAAAAAAAAAATTAGGAATAGATTTATGAATTCCTCTATTTCTTGCCAAGTTTGCTTCTTTTCTAGCATAGAGGGTAGACCATAAACGTTTATTAGGTGGAAGTGTAAATTTTCCATAAATTTTTTACCTTACATACCATCCATGTTATGTTCTTTGCTAGGATTTCCAGAGGGGCATTTTTTTGTTTCCAAAGTACAACTAACCCACCTGAAGCACCTTTCTCCTCCACCATGATAGCTTTCAAAAATTTAATCTTCCCTTTAAAGAGCTCAACCTCTTTGACTTATAGTTTTATTTCCTGGATCATAAAGATGTTAGATCTTGACACCTCCATGAAGCCCCTTACTAAGCACTTTTTGTTAGGGGCATTTAAGCCCCTAACATTCCAAGATGTTATCTCCATGGCTCTCTAGGAATGCTTTTTCCCTCCCCATATCTCAAAATCCTTGTGATTTTTATTTGTTCTTCGATGTCCCCTTCTTGACTTAGTTTCTCCATATTTTTGTTTCTTCCTTTCTTCTTCTCTTACCCACAATCAAGTGACATTTTTTTCTATTCCTTCTACTTTATGTGTAATCTTTCTCTGAGAGGAGACCTACCTCTGTTTTGGTAGAATTTTTCTTTTGATTCAAGGATCCAACCTTTCATCTTATCCACCCATGTATCTTCTTCCAAAGCACGCATTTCATCCCATTTTTCCCCATTGCTCTAATCCACTAGCCTCTTTGCCAGGTCCCTTCTATTCGGTTCATTCTATGACTATTATTTATCCTAAATATCTCATTGGCTATCCCATTTGTTAATGTTTCAATACTTTCTTGACTCTCTTCTAGCCTTTGACTTGTTATCTTGCTTCCCTTCTCAAAATCCTTGGATGATCCTTCATTTTTTTTGCTCTTATCTTCTTTTGAGATATGCAAGATTTTGGGAGCTCCTTTTATATCTTGGGAAAATGTTTTTTGTTTATTTCTTCTCTTTTTCTCCTCTTGATTCTTAGGGACTTTTCCCTCTAATGAGTTACCCAACTTTGTTGGACCCTCCAAATTTTTCCTGCCAACTAATTGATTTTGAATCTCCACCACTATTTCATTTAGTAGGGGAGATTTCAATGAAATCAAATTTATTGGATCATTAACCACCTTTCGAGTTTCCCTTCTCTCTTTGTTAACCATATCCCAAACTTCTTCATCATTGGCCAATATATTACCTTTTCCTTTTGCAAATTTTATGGACCAATTTTTGTTTTTTTATTTGATCTTCTCTTCCCTTCTTCTCCTTGGTAGGTGTATTGGATTCTAACTCAATCTTCTACTTCCACCTCCCTCACTTTGTTACGATCTCCAACTCATCACAAATTTTCTCACTAAGATCAATTTCTATGCAAATTCTTACATACACTCCAAATTCCTTCTTCAAAAAAAAATCATCCACTTGAATAAAAGATCCTAACAATCTCTTTCAATGCTTCCTCATTCCATTATTTTGATGGGAGGTGTTATAATCTGGTTTTACCCATACTGTGATGTATGGGATCATAATTGAGCTTTCATTCAGTTATAAAGAAACCACAACCTTCTAACATTAATGGCCTTTTGTTCAAAATTTATTCCTTTAGTTCTTTGGATCTACATTTTGTTAACACGAAGCCATTTGAAAGAGACTTAATACTTACCTTTGAAGCCCATCAATCTCCCCACCATTTGCACATCTTTTCCCATGGAATTCAAGTTTTGAACTATTTTTCAAAGAAAGCCTTCTCCTTTAGCCTCTTTGATTTGATCTAGATTTCCCTCACATTTAAGACAATCACCTTACTATAGGGACAATATTTCTTGTGATATCCTGCATTTTCTCCTCTTCCTGCACCACTTCCTCTCCTTTCGATCCAATGAGCCCCTTTGTATGAATTGATGTTGCCATTAAATATCCTAAATCACCAATAAGTGTTTGTGCTTCTTTCATTCCCTAGGTAATCTTCCTTCCTCATAATCCTTCGTCCCAAGGGAATATGATATGCTCCCATAATGAATGGAGGTATTTTGTCCGCCTTCTCCCAATCTTTTGCCCCTTCACTTTTGTTTTTCATATCTTATGTGCTTGTTATGCGCCTAACTCTGAATTTCACTCGCAAAATAATTTTTTTTAAATATATTAAATATTGTGTTGTATTTTTATTTAAAATTTTCTTATATAAAATATAAAAATATAATAATAAATATAGCCATAATAATATTTTAGAACAAATTTACATTATATAAAATATAGCATATAATAATAATTTTGTGTGATGCAACACAGTAGTTTTGGGTTATCTTAGATTTGAACATACTTTCCTTAACTACGATTTTTTTAATTAGATTTAACTACTTTCATTTTAAAAAGTAAAAAAATGAAAAAATATTATTTTAATTTTAAAATATTAATTTATTTTTTAAATTTTAAAAAGTAAACAAATTAAAAATTAAATTTTAATTTTAAAATGTTAATTTAATTTTTAAAAGCTCAAAAAACCGACACAACTGTAAAGTAAAAATAATATCTACAAAATGTATATATTTGAATCAAATATTCCTCACAAATATAATACATGCATTTAATTTTTAATTAACTATAATATAAATGTAACTTTATGCATCACTATATACTGAAGTAAAATTTGTAAGCATGTCTTATCATCTTATCTAAAGATAGCAATCAAATGAACAGCAAATACCTACGAAAAGATAAGATTATTTAAATCCTCTTGCATGACGTGGATCTATCAAATCAACAAATCAACTCGGTTCACTTGAGAAAGGGAACACGTTCGACGTTATAATTAAAGAACTCTTTCAGAGTGCTAAAAGTCAAATTCGATAGGACTTGCGAGGACAAAGACAAATATAATATAGGGATTAAAAGTAGATATAAGTAGGTGGCTCTTGGCTGTAAAAGTCATATAAACTCAAATTTAATTTTCTTCTACTATAATTATTATAAAAGAAACGATATTTTCAAGAAACGAAAACCGATTCTTAAAGATAATTTCAAGAAACAAGCTTGTGGCGAGTTCCACGAAAACATTCCAACTAACTCGGCAATGTTGCCAGCTTTATGGGGAAGTCAGTAAGAATTTGCCATCAACGGGCGGGAGATAGAATTTGCACACCATCAACGGTGAAAACTCAATCCATTGATGTGGAAATGAAGAGACACCGTAGATGTGACGTCTCGGCCCTTGGTAAGCCAATAAACTTTTAACTGTAGGAAACAGCGACCGTTTGTCATGAGAGAAGAAACCAGATACTAAGGACGTTAAATACCTGGAACCAATTGCTGTGCTGGTTTATTCCAAGATTATTCAGGGCCACCAAGATGTGTGACGAATGCCTGATTTTACATCCTCAGAATGGAGGAACTTTACGACTCCTCTCTTCTCTTTTCCTGGCCGGAAATGAGCATGGCTTCGTAGAGTATCCCGAGCATTTTAGGCCTCGCCTCAGGGACCAGAATCGATGGATTATCAAACTTTCCATCCTTGTAATAAAATTTTTCCATTCTGTGGCTAAACCCATGGCCTGGATTGGATTTTGCATTGAGTTCATCTTGAATCTTTTGTCGGACAACGGAGGATTCACAGGATTAATCTGCAAGCTTCTAAAAGGTTCAGATCCAGATTTTATCTTTCTTTGTTCGTAATACGTTTGTTTTCAGTCTTAGAGTGCTTTGTGTACAGTATATTTGAACTGCAATATTCTTTTGGGATGAATTATATTGTTTAATTAGGTTCCGATACATGCAGAGAGAATCTCTCTATGTACTCAGCCTAAAGAATGTGCCGGCTGTTTATGGCGGGGGAATCGTAAAATATAGTTAGTTTGTTTTTGTTTTGTTTTGGTTTGGCTTTTGAAGGACTCGTTTGATCAGGGGATGGCGTGATAAAACCCAAGAGGGGCACAGAAAACTACTTCAGTGCCATTGGATACTTGGATGGCCGTCTGGATTTAGACCACAGTGCCGAAAAAATTATCCAAGTGGGAAGCAGATATTGCGTGGATATCTGTATGATGGCTTCAAAACTAGCATATGAAAATGAGTCTGTTATCAGGAATGTGGTCACCAATCATTGGAAGGTATTTCCAGTTTCAAGTGTTACATATTCATACTCGAGGTTTTTAAATTTTGTTTATTCCGTGATCATTGATGTAGACCTCGTGATTGTTTTTTCTCATTGAAACCTTAAATGCAGATGCATTTTGTGGAGTTCTACAGCTGCTGGAATCGTAAGAAATCGACCGTTCATTTTCAACTATGGCTGAAAATTCCTGAGTTTCAGAGTGAAGAATAAAAATTTCTTTACACAGTGAAGAATGTATTTGGGTTTTCGTAAGAATCACAGAGAAAAAGTCCTGCTGGTTGCGGGAAATATGAATTCTAGAACACACACTAAAAAACAAAAAAAATTGCTATGAAATTATATTGTGCTGATTTCTCCGACAGACTAATATTACAGCTTGGCTGTTCTTGTTTTCATCGAGATGAACCTCATAAATCTCTCAATAGTTAGAAGATTTGTTTTGAATAGATTTGCTAACATATTTTTGTCATCCATTTTGTATTCATTGGAGTGATTGAGATTTACTGATCTGCAGAATTCTTGAAAAGAAAATCCACCCATACTTTCATATTCTGTGATAGAGCAGAAAATGCAAAACTGGTGGTGATTGCATTCAGAGGCACAGAACCATTCGATGCAACCGATTGGAGCACTGACTTCGACCTCTCATTGTACAAAATGCAGCCAATAGGGAGAACACATCTTGGATTTCTTGAAGCAATGGGCTTAGCAAATCGTTCCAATAAAGAAGTTGCCCAATTTCATCTAAAACCCAATGGGTGGCCAGACAATGTCCCAGAAGATCATGAAAAGCCTCTGGCTTACTATGCCATTAGTGATAGACTAGAAAAATTGCTGGAAGAACACAAGGATGCCAAGTATATTGTCACAGGGCACAGTCTGGGTGGTGCTCTCGCAATACTTTTTCCTGCAATACTACTTCTGCATAACCGGAAAAAGCTCCTGGAAAAGCTGTTGGCAGTTTATACATTTGGCCAACCAAGAGTTGGTGATGAACAGATGGGAAATTATATGAATAAAAACCTCAACGAACCTGAGCCAAGGTACTACCGAGTAGTCTACTGCAATGACATGATCCCCAGGTTGCCATACGACAATAAAATGTTCCTGTTCAAGCATTTTGGAGTATGCATCTACTACACTAGCCGCTACAAACAGAAAGTACATTTTCCTTAATTCTCTCAGTTCGCAATTTTTCTTTCTATCTACAATAGCTGCTATAATATATACTTTCTGCAAATTTATCTGCAAAGTTATAAAGGTTACAGAAAAAAAAAATTAGATTCATTGATAATTCTTGGGATCTTGAAAGCAATTATTAATAGTTGGTATGAGTTTTCCACAGTTCATGAAGTTAGAAGTAAGCTTTTAGATTCAATTGTGTCTGTTTTTCTGATGTTTCGGATCACACTCAGTGATCCATCATCAGAAAGAGGAAAAACAGACACAGTTGAATTCAATTGTGTCTGTTTTTCTGAAATTTTAGATCACACTCAGTAATCCATCATCAGACAGAATAAAAACAAACACAATTAAATCCGAAAACTTACTTTCTAACTATTCTTAATTTTAAGAAATATTGCAGTTGAAGCAACGGCAGAGGGTGGATGTTACAGTTTCACTTTTGTTCTTATTTAAGATTGTGTTACAGATAAACTAATTTCCCTTCCCATGCCTTGACAGACATTGAAGGAAGAACCCAACAGAAATTTGTCAGCCTTATACTACATTCCAAACTGTATAAACGCAATATGGGAACTTATACAGAGCATCATGATGGGGTATACAAAGGGAAATGATTTCAGAGAAGGGTGGTTCGGAATAGCATTTAGATGCCTGGGGATTGTTTTACCGGGCATCTCAGCTCACAGCCCTGTCAACTATATAAATGCCATACGCTTGGGCCCACCTTCATTTCATGCGGCCGTTATTTCTGAATTAATAAAATCTCTGACCAGTACCACCATCGTCAGAATTAATGTATAAATACATAAAATCTCTTTGAAATTAAGATGCCTGGGCGATAAGAATGTTTGCATCAGCGTCACGCGTGTAATTGCCCATTATCGTGCGTACACGTTAAGATTGTGAAACAAAAGCAAGGATTCTGTGTCGTTTTCAACGTCGTCTTTACTAGTTCGGTGTTAAAAATATGTTTTCTTTTCTAAGATCCCAATAAATGAAATGGCGTAACCTACTCTTCTTTTCTTTTTTTCTTTTTTATATTGAAAAGCGTAACCTACTTTTATTTAGGTGGTTTTCTCTTTCATTTAAAATCTAAAATAATAATTATAGTAGCCTTGTTTAACAATTTTTTTTGGGATGATTTGTTTCTTCTTAAAATTAAAAACTACTAATATATTATTTAAAATAGATGGTATTTAATGGTATATCCAATTTAAACAAGTTAATTTTGAACATCAAAAAACATAAAAAAATAGTTAAGTGGTGAGAGCAATACTGGTAGGAGGGGGATCATGATCATATTTTTTTATCCCAAACTTCAACAAAAATGGAACTATCATCAATAGACATCCAACGAATGAGAGCGTCCTCCTCTTCCTAGTGTTCTTTTGTGGATTGTTGAGTATGAATAAGAGAAATATCTACCTTCGAGCAAAGAAACTTGGCAATATTTGACTAACCAAGAGCCCCATAAGCATGAGAAGAGGTGAAAGGTCATCAAGAAATTTGACACCACTTGTGGGCTTCATGATCCCTGGAACCTTGAGATTGGGATCCTTGATCTTGTCTAAAAGATTGACTATGACCACACATACTCCCACAAGTTGGGGAAGATGCAAGATGAAACTTTGGCAATCATGTAGGGGGCATTACCATAGAGATCTAAATGTTCTTATTGATGCACGAATTCAAGTGCAAGCTTGTGAGCTTGTACCTAGATTTACACAAGTACATTAGATCAAATCATATAGTGTAGAGAGAAAGGTGAACAATAGTTGAACAACCTAGAAAGAGAGCTATATTTTTGTCTTTTCAAATGCTAAAGAGAATTTCCACCCTAAAAGCATGCCAAATTTTGACACATTTACAAGAGAGACAAGGCTAATCACTTAGCAAAATCATATGCCATGAGAAGGGGTTAGGTCAAAAGGGCTTGAAGAAATCATGATCCAATCCAAGCTTCTTGAGCTTTGTTGCAAAATAAATTAAAAAATTCTTGAAAATCTTGAATTATCCATAAAAAGGATAGTGAGGGTTGAGAACTCCCAAATGAGATAAGTGAGAGTCAAGAAAAAAAAAGTAAAGAATGCACTACATGAAATGAGCCAACTTACACTCAAGAATGGTCACCCAAATAACTTGGAACTATTAATGGAAATACTAGGAAAAGGCTAGAGCTACCAACAAAATTTGATTTAATAACTTGTAAAAATAATTCAACTAAATCTTGTGTCTTTTTCCATTGAATACTCAATGGATTTGTGTCTTTTTCCATTGAATACTCAAACCAAAGGCTTGTAAAAATAGTTCAAGGCAAGGAAGAGCTTGTTTGACAATGTTCTTGTCTTCAAGAAGAATGAGAAGTGAATCATTGGCAAAACGATAATTAACTAGTTGATTAGATGAATTGGGCAAGACAATACCCTTAATAGATTTTGGGAGATTGCATGGGCTAAAAGATAGACAAAGCCTTTAGTAGCAAGCATATAAAGTGTAGGAGCTAAAGGGAAGCCCTAGTAGATAGACCAAAAAAGACCAAAAGGCTTGGCTTGTTGCCTATTAAGGGTGATGTAAATTGAGGCATCAATGAAAAGAATCTAAATAGAATGAGAAAATGGGGCCTAGACCCAAGCACATGAAATATGGCAAGAATGAAGGGTGGGTCATTTAATATTATGAAACCCCATCCTTTGTACTCCTAATTTCTTTGTGATCCTTAGTGTTTTCTAGATACATTTTGATGGACATGATCTATTCAAGACTTCATGGATGATGCATATTTGTGGATGATATTTGGATGTTCCTATGGATTTTAGATTCTATGATGATTGGGTGATTCCACAATAGTGGTTTACAATTTTTGGCCAAACTAGACACTGAAATAATTTTTTTCAACTAAATCTTCACATTCGGGCCTATAGCGGCTAAACCGTGAGGAATTTGAAGATGATGCAAACTAGACTCTCGTCAAATTTTTTCTGCATATTCTAAAAATATTTTTTTCAAAATTTTTGGAATTATCTATTGCACTTTTTTTCCATCTCCCACAAAAACTAGTTTTTTTTCAGAAAACAACATTTTTAAAAAGTGATGCACACTGTATAATGCATAACTTTTTTTCCATGAAGGATAAAATTCTAATTCTTTTGAATTTAGATTTGTAACTCCGATATCTAGTTCTTCCACTTTGATTAGATAGTTTTTTATTGAATTTTTTTCTTTAATCAAGTTTTGAAGTCAAACCAATTACAATTCAGACATAGCTTAACTATATAGCATAATTTTTTTTGTATATATCGAAATTGAAAAAAAAATTGTTGGATCAAGGACTTCAATATCTAGTGCACTCATATTTTTCAAAAATAAAATTGATAATCTGCCATTTTTCCACATGTTCAAAATAAAGACCTTCATTTTTGATGAAAAATTTATGTTTAATAAAACTAAAAAACAAATACATAATAAAACCAAAACATATTAAAATTATATTTGTTGGATAGCTCATTCCGAGGACTACCTGATTCAGTTGGGTTCGTGAAGTCTCCTCCATTTTCATCCTCAACCCGAGCTTCGAAGGGAAAAAAATCTTGTTTTTTTTATGCCAAAGAGTAGGGAGGTGGGAAAAGCGGGTTCTAACAAACCCCCAGGGGTTCAAGTGAACCAAGGTTCATTTGAACCCCCTTTCAAAAAGGGGTTTTCATTATTTTTTTGGCGGGATGGGGTCCACCTTGCATTTAATTGGCTCGCAGGAACTAGGGTTCATTCGAACCCTTTTTTGGTTCGCTCAAACCCAAGGGTTCATTCAAACCCCAAAAACCAAAATTTTTGGTATGGGGTCATTTTTTGCCACTTTTCCTTCCTCACTTAAATTGTAAACCACTTTTGTGGGTTTACCCGATTATTAGATTTCATATGTTATTCACTGATGAGGTCATTGTTAATGTTGGATATGTGAATGGAGAATTATATGTATTATTTTTTATGTCGTTAGTTTGATTTGTGATCTAATGTGATGTCTTTTATAATTGAGATGCTTCGACTATATGATCTAGATATTTTGTTGACACTTCATGTTTGAGTGAAAATGTGGATTTAGTGCCAATGATTGAGGGGGTTATTTAGCCACTTTTGTGTCTTTCTCGTGTAATGATGGATCTAGACTTGTATGGAGTGCTAAGGTCTTTTTGGCCTATGTTGTAAAATATGTGTTTTTGGTGTTATGTGCTAATGAGAAAAATTATCTAATTATCTTTTGAGTTATTTCTTGAATGAGTTTAAACTTTTGTGATTTTATGTAATTTTAAGCTCGGTTTAAGTTTTATTTTAAGGTTTAGAAAGTTGCTTACGTATGGGGTATATAGGTTAGTAGTTTTGATGTAGGAGCATCCAGTGGTGTACGACAATCTTGTATCACCCCAAAAAAATTATTTTCTTTATTTTCTTTACTTGTTTTGACTCCCATGATGGTACTTAAGGGGTATAATATGGTCAGGCATCAAAAATAATGAAAAATGGGCACATACTATTTTTAGTAAGTCGGCCAAAACAGGCTCGTATGGACATGAAAATTTACCCCAAGGAGAAGACCTGAAAAAAATTTCTAGTTGCAAAATAATCACCTCGATACCCTGCATGACTTGGGAGAAATTAAAGTTTTTGTCCCGAGAAATTTCTCCAATGTAGCTTCAAATTCAGATATAAAACTTTAAAGGCCCTGAAACAACTCAAAAGGTGGCCAAACCGACCTACGGTGGTTTGCTCATCAAGAACTTTCCAATAATACGCAATAATAGCGAATCGGACACCCAGATCAAAAGTTATGGCCTCGCGAAGTTGGTCCTCTAAAAAGTGAATTTCATAATTTAAATTTCTTCCTAGGCCAAAAATCAAATGGTAGGACTTTGGCGCCAAAACAAAATGGGAAATTTGAATTTTCTAGAACATTCTAAGGTGCTTATTGGGGAAAATAAAAAGGGTTAAGTGGTGGTTGTAGAAGGTGGCCTTAATAGTGTAGATTGTGGCTCTTAATAGTAAATTTTCTTTTTAGAGTTGATTTTGTTGTAATGAATCAAGCCCATGAAGTTGTAGCATGTAAGCTTTGAATCTGTAATTTCATTTTCTGAAAATAATTGAAAGTGAGTCATATTTTGGTCTCACATCTTTTGTGTTGGTATCTGTTGTTGTGATTTTTGTGGGTTTTGGGCGGTGTGGCCCTCACTTAAGACTTCAAAAGGGTTTTACGACCCTCCTTTATGTTCCACTTTCAAAAGTAAATAAAATTGTGAAGTAGTTATTAAGTTGAGTTAGTTTTGGAAAGGAAGTCACCTCTTTCTCTTTTATATAACTCTTCTTCCATGATGTGGAAAGAGTTGCTTCATTTTTCTTTTTTGAGATCTTGTTATTTTTCTTGAGTTCTTTGGGAAGAGAGAGGAGTGGGAAGGAGGGAGGAAGGAGAAGGCATTAGGGGAGGAGATATTCAACCAAATTTAATGCATTAGGGGGATTGTGCTATTTCAAGGTAGGGTTTTTTTTCCTTTCTTGTTGAATACATGTGAGTGGAACTTGTGATAAATTTTGTTCTTTGAGATTTTGGAGGGGTTTTGGTTTGGGAAAATGTTAAGATTTTATGTCTTCTTCTCTTGTGTGGTTTAGTAGGGGATTTGACCCCCTCTTGAGAGAGTTTTTTTTGGTCCTCCACATGTGCAAGGGGTTGAGTGGGTGTGGCTCCCTCTAAGGGACAATTCCTTTAGGGTATGAGTACCCATCATTATGTGTAGGGATATGAGTATCCCATATTTGATTTTCGTGTTGGATGGAAAAGGGGTGGATGTGGCGGTGGTGATGAATTATGAAATGTGGAGATATGATATGGAGATTTACATTGGTTAATGTGATACTTCTATTTCTCCCTTATTGGGTAAAGTCGCCACTCCCCCTAAGTGGATTCCATATAGGATATCCAATGTGTTATCAACTGTTAAAAGCGGTGTTAAAAAAATTTTACTATGTGATCCCATGCATGTAAATGTGTGTAAATGTTTACTCAAACCTTTTTGTGGTTGCAAAATGTTTAAGTGTCCTTTCTCTTAAAAGTTTGAAGGTTTTTTGGCTATAGCGAGAGCTTTTACTATTGTGTTATTACTAATTTTGGAAAATAAGTTTGTTACAATGAGTTTTAATTCTTGTTTAGATATTGAAAGATTCAATGGATCTAATTATGAGATGTGAAGAGTAAAAATGGAGGATCTCCTTGAAGAGAGAGATCAGTGGTTAACTGTTGGTAATGAGACAAAGTCACCTACAATAGTGTCAGATGAGGATTGGGCTAAGCTTGATAAGAAGGAAAAAGGGACCATAAGATTATGTCTTGCTGATGCTATTCTCTTGAATATTTTAGAATAAACTACTACATATAAGCTATGGAAGAGAATAGGTGACATTTATTAAACCAAAAGTCTTACTAATAAGTTGTATCTAAAAAGATAGTTGTATTCTTTAAAGATGAAAGATGGTGATTTTGTTGCAAATCATTTGAATTCTTTTAATTTGATTCTAATTCAATTTGCATTTGCAGATGTAAAGATAGAAGATGAAGATAAATGCATTTTGTTACTTTGTTCTTTACTAGAATCTTGGGAAAATCTAATTGTTGCTATCAGTGGTAGTGGTGTAGATCCGAAGATGGACAATATAATTCCTACTCTCCTACCAAAGGAGATGAGGAGGAAGTCTAAAATGGAAATCCAAGATGCCTTGTTTGTAAAAGGTAGGCTTGAGAAAAAGGAACCTAAGGGAGACAAGGAAGGGAAGGGTAAGTTAGAAGGACAGAGTAAGGTAAAGTGTTGGAACTATGGTAAACTAGGACATGTGAAAAAGGATTGTAAGAACAAGAAAAAGAGTTATGATTCTTCTACAGAGGAATCTTCAGATGACGGTAATCATGCATTGATAATTTCATGTAAAAATATTAATGATGACTCTTTGTTTGATGTTAAAGAGTGATCGTCATGAAGAGGATGGTAGTCATGATGTCATGTGTAGCTTGTACCATGGTTCAATGGGAGTTGTTGGTTGTGACGTGGATGCATCATTGCTAAGTTTATCTTCATGTGATTGGGGATATGTTTTTTATTGGTTTAGAGTGGTTGCTATTATGCCATGGTTTACTCTTGATATGCATGTAGAGTTTGACATCCAGTTCTCTTAAGACTAGGATTTTTATGTATGTTATGATGCATGTGATCTCCTTGGAGGAGATGGTTAGATCATGGATGTCATGTTTATGTTCCTGATTCATGATTGGAGCTTTGACATTTATCTTGTTTGGTTCTCTTATGTATTGGGTACATTAATCATTTGCTTGATTAGTTCATGATAGTATTGTGTTGTATTTGGAGTTTGGCATGGATTGGTTGGTTACAGGTCCTCATGGATACTTGGAGAAATAGGTGAGGCTTGAGTTCTCTTATGGTGAGAGATATATGTTGGAATGGTTACTTGTAAGGAAATATTTTCCCAACAGTAAAGATCAAGAAGCCTACACCTTGGTTGGACGTGAGTTCAACACACTCGGCAGTTTCACATGCCTCCAAAGAGGCAGTTTAGCTATAGAGACTTGGGAAAGGTATTGGTTTTAATTGTAAGTAAGTTAAACTTGAATGTGATAGTTAGAGTGCTATTTGTTTAGCCAAAAATCCTATGTATCATGCTCATACTAAGCACGTTTATGTACAGTATTACTTTGTGTGAGAAATGGTTGAGATTGGGAAGGTATTAATTGAGAAAGTTGACACTTTGATTAATGTTGCAAATTATCATACAAAACCAGTTCCTACAAATAAGTTCTCTTGGTTTTGAGTATTAATCATTTGCTTAGAGCTTCATGATTATGCAGGTTGCATTTGAAGTTGGCATGGATTGATTAGTTGGTGCAGGAAAGCCATTGGCCTTGAGTCTTGTACTTGATTTATAATAATGATTCCTTGTTTATAAAAATTGTAATGTATAATGTCAAGTGGGAGAATGTTGGGAATAGGATGTCATTTAATTGCAATCCTAAACATATTTCATGTATCTCCTAAGTCCTTGGAAAGTGTTCCCCGACACTAGGATTAGAAAGAGATTAAATTTGAATGAAATGAACATGTTAATTGACATTTGTAATTAATTATAAATGATAGGAACATGTGAGGGAATCCAAGATGCGTTCCTAAATAATAGGAGCACATGGGGCACCCACATGGAAGGTGGAACTCACCTTGAGTTAAGTTAACTTTTTGGAGAGAAAAGATAACACTTTTGTAATGCATGTAAAGATCCTAGAATTTAGGGATTGATGTTTACATGCATGGAGTTCAGTTTAGTTCAGTTCAGTTCAGTTCAATTTAGTATCAGTTCAGTTCAATTTAGTTTAGTTTAGTTTAGTTTAGTTTAGTTCAATTATGGTTCAGTTATCTTCAGTTGCATGTACTTGGTTTGAGTTGTATGTTAGTTGACTTCAGTTGACTTGAATTGCATGATAATGACTTGAGTTGCATGATAGATAAGAGGTGAGTGCTTTCAGTTAACAAGGGATGATCAATTATGCATGGTATTTGCATGAAAGGTGGAGAGATATATTTTAGTTAACAGAGATTGACTTGGACCCACCTTGGGTGCCCAAGTTGGCATCTTGGATTTAACACGTTTGCATGATAAGATATTTTATAAGGCTGAGTTAAGTGGGCCCATTCTTGGGCACCAACTCTGAGGATAAGCTTAGAAGATATCTTCAAAATCAACATTGAGTTATGACTTCAGTTTGGGATGCCCAAATGGATGAAGGACTTGTTTTGACATTGTTCTTCATTGTAGAACTCTACTTGCAAAGAATAGGCATGGGTTTTATGGGATAAGCATTGTGCTTTGTAATTCTAAACTCTTTGGAGTTTACAAGGCTCGTTATTGTCTATTTATTGCAGCAAGTTGAAGAGATTTTATTAGATTTTATTGCAAGTTGTGAAGAAGAATTGTTGAAGGCAAAAGAAACATCTCAAGCAAGGATTGGAATTATTGTAATCTTATTCTGAGATTAAATAATACATTGATTCTTAGTGGAGTTTTTTCCTGAAAGGATTGGAATTATTGTTAGTTGACTTCAATTGAATTGAATTGCATGCTAATGACTTGAGTTGTATGATAGATAACAGGTGACTACTTTCAGTTAACAGGGGATGATCAATCATGAATGGTATTTGCATGAATAGTGGAGAGATATATTTCAGTTAATAGAGATTGACTTGGACCCACCTTGGGTGCCCAAGTTGGCATCTTGGAGTTAACACTTTTGCATGATAAGATATTTTATAACACTGAGTTAAGTGGGCCCATTCTTGGGTGCCAACTTTGAGGATAAGCTTAGAAGATATCTTTAGAATCAACATTGAGTTATGACTTCAGTTTGGGACACCCAAATTGATGAAGGACTTGTTTTGACATTGTTCTTCACTTTAGAACTCTAATTGCAAAGAATAGGCATGGGTTTTATGAGATAAGCATTGTGCTTTGTAATTGTAAACTCTTTGGAGTTTACAAGGCTCATTATTGTCTATTTATTGCAGCAAGTTGAAGAGATTTTATCATATTTTATTACATAGGTTGTGAAGAAGAATTGTTGATGGCAAAAGAAGCATCTCAAGCAAGGATTTGAATTATTGTAATCTTATTTTGAGATTAAATAATACATTGATTCTTGGTGGAGTATTTTCCCGAAAGGGTTTCTCCATGGTATATGTTGTGTAAATTATTTCTTCTGGTCTTATTCTTCTACAATCTTCTGTTTATTTCTACAAATGGTAAAATGAATCTAAACAAATAATCATACACAAAGAAATTGTAACAAGGAACACTTAATTAGATCTATAGTCACATAGGTTTACAAAGTATTAAGCTACATATTTACCTCCATTTTCAATAGGAGTGTCAAAAATGTTTGATGGATGGAAGAGAGTGGCAATGCCAACAATGGAGACTTTGGGACTATCCCTTTCAGTACTATTAATGTCAAAGGAAACTTGCACGTCCTTAACAACATGGAAAGATGACATAGTAGAGGCAACAGTAGGGGGGATATACCCTAACCCAAGACAAGTGGCATGGAAGGATGATGTATGGATATCCTTAGTGGGGTCAGGATCAAAGAGTGGATTATCATAGATATCTTGGTCAAACATAGGGTTGTCATGGACATGAAAAGTTTGAGCAGAAACGGATAGGGTAAAAGCAAATGTATCATCGGAATCCCAAAAGGTTTTGATCCAAGCACAATCATCTATTTGTGTTCCTTCTGAAGCTATCTTGACATCATTGTTGGAATCTTGGACATTCTCAACAACATTAGCATTATTGTTCACCGGAAGATTGTTCACATGGTATTCTCCACATCCCACATCATGGACTTGGACCTTTGAATTTTATGGTGTAGTAAATGGAGTGGGCAACTTGGTCAGCGAAGATGGATCAATGTAGTAGGATGATGAGGCTTCTTGGTTGACAGACACTTGGAATTGAGTAGTCTCTCTCAAATTGCTACAATATTGGAAGGGATCTGGATCACCTATGACTGTAATTTTAGTGCCTTCATGAGGGAACTTAAGGAATTGGTGATATGTGGATGGCACAACATTCATGACATGAAACCATGGTTGGCCTAGGAGAAGGTTGTATGGAAGGTCAAGGTCCAAGACTTGGAAAGTGGTTTCCATGACTACGGGTTCAACTCGAATAGGAAGTGTGATAATTCGTTTAGAGGATCGTTCTTCATCATCATAAGCTTTGATAATAATACTTTTAGTAGTGTCTACACATGCTTCCGAAAATCCCAATAGCTTAACCATTTTCAAGGTACAAATATTTAACCCAGCTCCACTGTCTACTTGGACTTGTCTGACTTTGGTTTTATGAACAAGGACTTCAAGGTGTAAAGGGTCATTATGATGTGTCTTTTCAGTCGAATAATTTTGTTCAAAAAAGATGGCATGATGGGAATTGTTTAAATAGCCTTCCATTTCTTGGAAATGATTGACATCAGGGTCGGTAGGGCTAGTTGTGTTTTGCAAAGCTTTTTCAAGAATTGTTTAGTGATCAAGTGATATACACAACAATTCTAAGATAGAGATCTATGTGGGAGTCTCCCCCAATTGAACAAGCAGGTTGTATTGGGGCTTTGAGGTTGTTGTTGTTGTGGAAAAGGACATTGAATGGTTACCTTGGTTCAATGAGTGTTGACAACACATTTGGGTGGTTTCTTAATGGTAATGGCATTGACATGTTCATCAACAACTCAAATGTGATTTATGATAGTGGTATGGTTATAGTCATATTTGGCATTAGTGTAATTGGTTGAATTGTTATTGGTCTTATTGCCCAAACTAGAGGCATTTCCTTTTCTAGGGTCATGTAAAGGATAGATAAAATCTTAATGGTCACTATTTGAAGATTGTTGTTGTCTGTTGAGTTCAATAGTGCCATTTTCCACAAGGTCTTGTATGAGGTTCTTTAGTTGTCAGCATTGTGACAGATTATGTCCTTTGGCTCAATGGTAGTCACAAAAGGCGTTGTCATCCCACCATGATGGTTTAAACTATCTAGGATCATATTGTTTTGGTTCATAAGTTGTATGGCATTATGTTGCAAGAGTTATTTAAAGACTAACTCAATTGACTCCCTTAAAGGGGTGTATTGACGTTTTGTTAGAAACTTCCTTTGGGTTCTTGGTTATTGTGTATTTTGGACAGCATTGGTGGTTTGATCAACAGTTCTTGGAACATTGTTTGGTGTGTTAGGCCCTCTAAGTGTAATGATAGGACATGTATGTATAGTCTTACAATCGACAAAACCATCATTAGTCACATTCTTGTTTCGAGCCCAATATTTGTTTTTGTCGTTTGAGATGCTTTGGGTGTTTGTGTTTTTGTTTGACATCTTGATTTCACCTTTGCCAATAAGGGCCTTTTCAAGGATGATGCCTTTTTCCACTAGGCCAAAAAATCAAGTGCAACACTGCGTACACAAATCATGTTTCAAGTTTGAGTTTAAGTTTTTAATGAACATGACAAATTTCTATTTCTGAGGTATTTGAATAGGACATCCTAGCCAAACCTCTACATCGTTGGAAGAAGGTTACAAATTTTTCACCATCTTCTTGTGTGGTGGGGCATAGGGTGTCAATGGTAATTTCGTTGTCAATGTTGAATGTGAAGTGTTCTACAAACTTGTTTGCTAGTTCTCCCCATGTTCTTATGCCAGTGGGTAACCGTGAGAACCACTCAAGTGCTATGCTCATAAGACTTCTTGGGAAAAGTCTCATTAGGTATGTAGGATTGTATGCAATGCTTGTACAAGTTGTGCAAAATTCTCTTATGTGTTCAAGTGGATTGCTCTTCCCTTTGTACTTAAGTAAGCTTGGTATGACATAGCCATGTGGGTAGGGTGGCATGTATAGATTCCTGTCAAAAGGATAAGGACATAAATCCTAGGTAGAGTATGTCTTTTTGTTTGACATTTGTATATTTTCTATCTGTTGTTGCAAGGCCAACATTTGAGTTTGTAGGACATCCACCTGATTTAATGATGGGTCTTGCGTATTTTGAGAGCTCATGTTGATGTTTTGAAGTCCAATGTTATGGGATAGGTTTTGGTTTTTGTTTGGGACATGTATGTGTATGAAAAATTTTGATTTGGTATGTTTTGGTTTGGTGTCGGTATATGCCATGAGCTTGTAAAAGTTTGACCATGCAGATTTTGGTTGCCATATTGTGGAAAAGGTCTTTATTACCATGTTACATGAATGGACCTTGGTTACCAATTTGTGTATTTTATGAAATGGAGCCTTGGGTATTATACTGGGCATGTCCATGAGGAATATGTCTTGGTTGTGATGTAGTGATGTGTTGAGAAGCCCCTATGTTTGGGATGGCATTTCTTGTGTTGATGGTGATTTTAGGCTTCTTGGTTGCATTATTTGTGGCGAATGGACTTGAGGATGATGCACCTATGCTAAATGTCATTAGTTGTGTCATGTTTAAATTCATTCCTTGTGGCATGCCTTATGTAATGCCTTGCATGCCAAATAAGGAGGTGTGAATCGTTGTTTTGTCTTTTGTAGTTCCTCCTAATGGCATAGATGTATTAACTTGTGAGATAGAGCCACTAGAGACATTTGTATTGTTTCCTTGAGATTGGTTGATGGATTTGGATGATGCTCATAATGTATTGACATCAAAACCAGGAGGTAAAGTGGCACCTTCTGTTAATAGTTTAGCTACGTAGCGTTGAGGATCTTGTGCCAAGAATTCAACCACAAAACAGGCAAATTCAGGATCTTGGGCAATAGCCTCTAGTTCTTCTATGAAAATGTTTCCATTTTGGTCTCTAGTGACAAATTTCCCCAATAAGGATTTGTATGGTCTAGGATTCCCATGTGAGGAGTTTGCAAGTGGGTTGAAAAACTCATTGTCTTGCAGGAAATCCATGTATTTTTATTTCCTTTGCGACCTAGTTTCAACCATGTAAGACTTGTAAAAGGAAGAGGATATGGAGATGATTTGGTGTGATGCCTAAGGTGACTATGCAAGGTTATGCCTATGGATAATCTAAGAATAATACCAAGTTATGGATTCAAAGTGACAAGGTTTCAAGATGTCAATAAGATGGTGTCACAATGAGATCTACACTATGGCAATGTCTATGCAAGATGGCTATTTTTTTGGATTTTTAAGGTATGTATGATGTCTAAGAATGATGTCAATACAAATGATCAAAGTGACAATATTCAAGTGTCAAAAGTACCATAGTAGGATCAAATTCTTGAATGATGTCCAAGGTATGCAAAATAGGATGCAAGTGTAATGGGATGATGGGTGAAGGTGGTAATGTG
Organism: Sequoia sempervirens; assembly: GCA_007258455.2. Classification (NCBI taxonomy): domain Eukaryota; kingdom Viridiplantae; phylum Streptophyta; class Pinopsida; order Cupressales; family Cupressaceae; genus Sequoia; species Sequoia sempervirens. The sequence goes on along the minus strand of VDFB02000003.1, from coordinate 32,905,733 downwards.
AACTAAGGAAATGACTAAAGGTATAATTACTAAGCACCCTATGGTAAAGCTAAAGCAAGGTTGTTTGACCAAACTAAGGTATCCAAGGTTACAAATATAGTTTATCAAGACTTCAATGATGCCCAAATGACTAAATGACAAGGTTTGACAGAGGTGGCCTCAAACTAGCCTAGTGAGTTGAGGAACCAACCTAAGATGGTGAAAAGAGGTTGAAGTAAAGACAAATATGATTTGGTCACTATGAACTAGTCTTAGGTCTAATAAGTTTCCAAGACTAAGGTCTACAACAAGGTCTATGCAAACTAAAGAATGCCCTAATGGTTTGCCTATGGTGAATGCAAGATATGCAATGATGGATAAATGGTTGGATAATGAATGATAGGGCTGCAAGTCTATGATTAAAGGACCAGGTAATGCTTGGGATTGATCAAAAAATGGCTTTGTTTTAGTTTTCCTCAAAAAATTTGGTGACAGATAATTGTGTTGTTTGAGATCTCAGTTGTGGTGCAGCACAATCAATTGCGGTTTTTTGGAAATGGCGATTGTGATTTTTGTATTATGGTTGCATTGAAGGACAGTCAATTGTGGTTCATAGTGTATCTTGCTTGTTTTGACTAAATTTTGACCAAATTTTAAGGTGATTTTATGATGCTCAATTTTGGAAAACACATAAAATAGTTTGAAAACACTTGTTTTTTGTTTGGTATGAATGTGAAAAATGTTTAAATGTGTAAAAAGACACTTGTAAACACTTCACAACCATGGATTCTCAAGAGATACCACTCGCTAGATCCCCACTTGGATTTCTCCAACCACTTAAACAAGGCGGACAACTAGAGACTTGGTGGCATTGGCTCCCCCTTGCACGACACTCACTTCTTGGGCACACCAAGTCTCAATTCCCCAAAGAGGAATTCCTGCCTCTACACATGAATAGTGAAGACATGGGGCAGGTTCAGAACTACCATCCTGCGCTAACAATTGAAAAGGATTTTGGCCACTAAAACAATTGGTTCTTAATAAGGGCATTCATTCAAAATGGCCATACATGCGGCAAGATTAGCTCAATATTATGGTCAATCAAGAGGCCTCTCAGTCCCTTCCTAAGAAAGGATTTTGATGTAGCACCGGGCACTAGGCGTGGCACTTGTTGGTATGACACATCCACACCTATTGCTTTACGACTTTCATCACAAGCACATTTTTTATATAGTAGTTCGAAAAACCTTGGCTTTAGCTTATTACCGCTTGGGTCATTCCCACCTTTCGAAGCACTCTAAAAGGTATACAAAAGCAAGGAAGTACATTGTTTTTGATCTCCCAGATCACACGAAGTGCAAGGAGAGAGCATACATAATGCCTTTTCCTCACACTCACATGGGGTTCATTTTAAGCCCAAAACCAAATGTGTGGGTGATTATACAAAATGCTAAAAGATGTTTTTGATTATCAAGATCACTAAGTGGTGCAAGAGAAGAGCATACACACCTTGAAGCAAAATTCAAACCACAAGACAATGAAAACACTTTTTCTTTTTAACCCTTAAAGCAATATGTGAAAAGACACTTGATGCAAAAGTTAATTTTAGACCAATGAGTGAATATGTATGTTCTTTTTAATCAATGAGTGAAATACAAATTAAGGTAAATTTAAGCCTAATGATTTTTTAATGCAAGGTTAATATTAATCCAATGAGTGAATGAAAAGAAGACAAGATAGATTGATTATCAATGTTTAAGTTAGATTCCTCCTTTCCACCTATGCCACACACTAGAAATCAAATTAGTAACAGAAACTCCCTAAACTATGCAATGCAAAAGACCCAAAGTGAAAATTTTCAATGAAAGCCTAAATTTTAAAAGAATAGGCAATTGTGTCACAATAATGGCAAATATAGGATCATAACCTAAAGCAATTGCATCTCAGGAACTATGACTATGTCGTTTCAGATGTTGAATGTGGTTCTCTAACATAGTTGCAGTTCGAGTCGATGTCGAATGTAGTTAATCAGAAAAGCGATTACGGCGAAACATTGTCAATTGTGGCGCAAGAACCTAGACTTGCAAAACAAAAGACAAATATGCCAAAACCAGACAAGTTAATGACCAATACAACATGAAATTAGGGTTAACATAAAAAAATGAATAACCAGATGACCTATATCTAACATAAAAACCCAAAAATTAGATTAAATGCAAGTATTCCCTAACGTAAAATAGTTGTGTTGTTCAGCTTCTCAATTATGGTCTTGTGTAAAAAGTGATTACGTCGATCCATACCTGTAACCTACAAAAACAAAAAATTTGTACAATTTCTACAATTTTTTCCTTTCACATCAGGTTCACCAATGTAATCAAGGCTAAAATATTAAAGGTTAGGCTATAAAGCATATAAATAAAACCCTAATAAACAATGAAGCACAAATAAGCATAAAGACATAAAACATGGAACAAGATTACCAAATCTTCATGCCACCATTGATTCACCTTCATTGCATTTCTCCATTTTTCTTGAATAAGATATTTTGCCCTCATATTTTTGAGTATGCAAATAGGCCTGTGACAATGACTAAGCAAAATATTGAAGATTCTCAATGACTATAGATGCACTTGACTTGATAGTAGACTTGATAGCAAGATAGCATAAGCTTGTGTAGGCAAATGTCTAGATAGCAAGAGGTTGGTTGCTTGTAGATGACTTGTAGATGATGAAAATGACAATGACAAGGTCTTTTATAGGAAAGACAATTTTGAATGAAGGGTTGAGAATGTCAATAATCAATCGCCAAGAATGAAAGATGTAGTATGGACTAGGGTTAGGGAAAAATTAGGGAAAATGATAAGGATTGATGGTCAAGATTAAGTTATATGTAATTCAATCAAGGGTGGAGGTTAATTGATACATGGATATATAAGGACTTGATGTGGAAGATAAGATTGGCATCGACAAAGAGGTGAGAGGAAATAAAATAATAAAAATTGTTTAATCTAGGTGGTCAATGAATAATTAAATAATTAAAAATAATTATTTAATTATAGAAGAATGTGACAAAGAGGACCTTTTGAATTAAATAATGATTTAATTCAAAATTCAAGAGAGTGGACCAAATTAAATAAATAAATAAAATTTAATTTATGAGAGAAGAGACTAATGAATAATTAAATAATTAAAATAATTATTTAATTTTAGTAGAAAGTGGTATATAAATAAGAATTTATTTAATTTTAGAAAGAAAGGGACTTAATTAGTTACTAATTAAATAAATATAATTTACTTAATTAATCAAGGAGGAATAAAGATATAAATGAAATAATTAAATAATTAAAAGTTATTTAATTATCAAGAATGAAAGGGGAGATGAAGAAGAATTTAGAAGTCACAAGCTTAGGCCAATTTTTAGTGTCTACACCTGTAACGACAAAAGAAACTAAATATTGTAATTTTGAAAGAAGTATATTTTAAGGAAGGATATTTAGTTTGAAATTAGTTATTTGTTAAAAGAAAGAACCATTAATAATTACTAAATACTCTTCTATATTATGTTGCCAATTCAGGTTTTGTGAATAAAATTGTTTATAAATTTGAAATGAGATAAATAATTTTGTAGCTATAATGAAACAATAAATGTAATATCTATCAATAAATTATCTTTCAAGAAAAAAGTAAGATGTTTTTTTTTTACATTGACTAAGATCAAAATTTAGAGAATAACCATATATATATATATATATATATATAAAATCCTACAAATTGATTAATTTAATAATTTTATTTAATCCCTTATAGAATTTACCTTCGAAATTAATAGGGCAAATGAAAATAGGAGAATTTATTGTGTAAAAATCTCAAAATATTGAGACATAATCTAAGCATTGCCTAGTAGATTATGGGATATATTTCTAAGCAAAATACATAGTTAAGATACACTTAGACATGATACTCTAAGGATGAGTTGTTATTTTCATATTCTAACTTATTAAACCAAAATTGAACAAAAATACATGTATCCCTATAGAATAAACACTTGGATATTTTGGAAACCATTAGTTCATATACTTTGATTGAATAACCTAATTAAGAATTATGAATTGAAAACTAAATAACATTAGAAGTAGAAATAACACATCTTCTTTAAGAAAAATTGTTTGGTGTAATTTTTAGCTTTCTCTAGAGAGAACCTGTTTCCTTAAGTATAGTGCACTTTTTTTCATAATTGTTTAAGTAACCTTTCTTTGTGTTAATTATGAAGGCATTTGTTGTATATTAGTATTGTTCACTCATTAAACTTATTAACTTAGGAGATTATGACCACTTTCTACATCTTAGACTCCCTAGAAGAAATTTGGAATGTCTCAATTAGAACTACTTAGAGTAGAATGTAAGCTAAAGACCTCCCTATGAAAGTTAATGCAATATGATGACATCGTAAACTTGGTGTCATCAATTGCTAGTAAACATATGAAAATTAAACTTGTCTTAGTGGCAATAGAAAAAAATTGAGGTTGTGTATGTTTTAGGTTGAGAAAATTTAGGGCATGAAAAATGTAATCATGTAAGCCTTAGCAAAATCAATTTCGATAAACATTGTAAGTTGCTAAGAATGTCAAATCCATTCCATCCCTCTTTAGATAACAATAATATTTTGGGGGATGTATTGTGAAGCGATAAAACTAATTTTCTCATGGAAACCAACTAGAGGAGTGACATTATGATGAGAGAAAGAGCTTTGAAAATGATCTTGTAAGAGCATTAAATAATATGGTAGGCCACCCATTACAAATTTCATCTAGGTCACTAGCTTTAGGTATGAATTTAATATTGTCTTTATTAATTGTGCTCCCTACAACATTCTCATGAAGAACTCCGAGGTGGACTTTATGAAGATCTTCACCCAAAATCATGTATTTTTTTATAAAACTCACATGAGAATATATCTAAGATAGGGAATTTTCCATTGGACATAGAGAATACAACCTTACACAAATATTCCTTAGAGAGAAGTTGATCATAAAGAGTGTGTTGAGATGCGGAAACTTGACAAGGAACCACACTCAAGCATTGATGTAGAACAATGTTTTGGCTTGGAGTATATTATTTAAGAGTTTTTGATCAACCCCAAATGCGCCAAGGATCACTTGCAACCAAAACAACCTTCCACACAAGATAAAAGAAATAGAAATTTTATGAAGCCAAATAATTCATTAGATACAAAATAGAATTCGTATAATATACAAAGAGGAAAACCTTGTTATATAGACAAGGATGAAACTCTAGGATAAATTAAGATCATGACAAGTGCCTTAATTCTATGATATAAGACATAAAAATCAAATTACTAAAATAAGCTTAAGTATGTAAGTGTGAATAGGACCTAATATGAAACTAGTTAGAAAAAATTAGAGTTGAAGTTGATTTTTTTTTGTATTTGCCCCAAAAGAGGGGTTAGGCTCCCACATAGACAATTTCGATCAAAATTATTTCACCTGAAAACTCAGACATAAATTGAATCACATTTTAAATTTTTAATGGAAAAAAAATTATATTTTTGAGTGAAAGGGTTTCACTTGAAACTATATGTGCCACGTATAGGCCACGTGGTTTCAAGAGAAACTATTTTATGCAAAAATATTTAGGGAAAAATGGTTTTTCTCAAAACTTTTAGTTGGTTGAAAGTGTGGCACAATTTTGTGGTTTTACCCAAATTTTTCCATGTTTGTATGAAAGTGTGTTAGAATAAAATCATGTGCAAGACCAATCAACAAAGAAGGTGGAAACATAGGACGATGTGGAGACGAATAAAGAATATGATCCAAATATAAAGATGGTGTGAAAAAAACTATGAAGTGACTATCATGAAAGAGATAGATGTTCTAAAGTGTGTTCTCCAAGTCTATGGGACTCACAAAATAAATGTATAATATATTTCAAGTACTTGTCCCAATGTACCAAGCCATGAATACTATAATTTACTTGTTGCACAAAATGACTCAAGGTAACACTTGTGGTAGAGATAATGTGATCTTAATGTATTTCATCCAACTATAGTAGTCATCCCATGATGATGTGACCAAACAATATGTTTAAATATGAGCACTTGCAAATGAATTTTCCAATGCTAAAATGTGAGAATACTCAACCTCATGATAGTGACACGTAGATAAAGAAGATCAAGCATCTAAACCTAGATTAGAAGTTACATAAGACAGAGAAATAATGGATATCTGCATAGGAGGAGCATCAGGAGAATCCTTAATATATCATAATTAGTAAGACCTACCAAATAATTAAGTTTCTCTTTTATATCATCATTATATGGTAGGTTATAACAATCATCAAGCGACATAATACCATCCATAATAAGATCATATAGGAATAGAGAATGATGTTGTTCTCCATAGATCTGCCAAATTCTAGTTGAAAAGGTGTGTGGACACTCAATATGTGAGATGGAATATATAGTGTCAAAATCAACAATCCTACCAACCAATCCTAAAACATGGTCATTTTTGTTTCTACGTGATATCTTCTAATTAGGTGTACCTATTTTAGGGACAATTTCATAGGTATGGATCAGGAGAATACTTAAGATGATAACTGTTAATTGGTAGCTCCATGAAAGTTCTTACTAAATCCTTGAGATGATACACATTATGGCCATGCTCCTTTATACATTTGATCAATAGACTAGCTCAAAAAAGATATTACCAATAATTTCTTTGTAAGTCCCTCTATATTCCCATAGTGCATACTTCAACTTGTCATCCTTTCTTTTCTTATCCATATATAATGTTCTTTTGATAATTTTTATGAGGCTTTTATTTTTGGATTCAGATTATCCATTCCCTTGGGAATGGTAAAGGGATGAGTGTATCATATTAATCTCATGCTTAGCGCACAAACTTAAAATATCACGATATAAAACACATGGCATTATATGTGTTAATATTTTTGTCCATCTAGCCGAAAATATGTCATTTAGAAAGTTTTAAAGGCATAAAAAATGTTTTTTAAAAGTTGTTTAAGTCATATTTCACAAAATATTTTGTGAAAAATTAGGCACGAAGATGTAAAAGGGAGAAAGAGATTTCATTTTTGTTATGTCTTCTTGTTGGATTTCATGTTGAAAACTTTCTTTTAAGGTTTTAGCGCATGTAGCATGAGAGCAGTAAGGGATTTATGTTGTTTGGTGTTGAATAAGTCCAAGGAATGTCATGGCATGGCATGAGACCAATGGTTAGTTTTTCCAATGGTCACCCACATTGTAAAAGTGTTATAAGTTTTCATGTCATGTTGCAAAGATCACATAAAAAAAATTCCATGATGCATGAAGTGAGGAGATTCCAAGGAGCTATTTACTTCTCCCATGTTACCAGCCTTTCATTTGTCTTCACATCTTGACAGGATGGAATTGTTGCAATGATCCCTTTGAGGGAGATTGTGATTTTTTTATTTTTCCTCTATTACATTGTAGTGGTTGTGGAGGATGGGAGCTTTGGTTTATCCATATGTAGTCTAGGGAGGAAGAAGGATGGTGGAATGATGAGAAAATATTTTAATATCAAATAGTCAGTGATTTTTTCATACCCTCAACTTACTTTCCAATCCATCTTAAGCTTTTGCAGTTTTTGAGCTACTCAAATGTCTTTCCATTCAGATGGGTAATTCTTCAATTTGGAGCATTCATTGTGCTTAGTGGGTTAACACATTTTATCAACATTTGGATATATAATCATATCACTCTTTCCATGTATTGATAACTTTTATTATCTTCAAGTTCTTAACTGCACTTGTATCTTGTGCTACGGCCATAACTCTTGTAACTTTGATTCCTAAACTATTACAGGTGAAGGTAAGATAACTCTCTTAAAAACAAGACAAGGGAACTTGACAAGGAGGTAGACACTATAAATGGAGTTGGTATGTTCATGTTTTCACTCAAGAAATCTGCAAGTCTTTAGATCATTATACCATCTTAAATATAACTCTCTTTCCTTAGCTAAGACATTGGTTTTGGAAAATTTCACTATATGGAAATCACAAGCAAAGGGTTCATTCATGGAGCTAACTTAGGAGATGAAACAATAATATTTCTAATTTTCAATAATTATTCCAATGATTGATCCATAGGTGGTGAAGATCAATAGTAGTAAGATTCTAGTCATCTTAGGACCTAATTTTGACTTGGGAAATACAAGTGATAATCATTGGTGATTGGTTGGGCCTACAACAGTAATAAGGGTGCCTTTGTTAAAGGAATCAATTTTTAAGGGTGCAAAAAAATCAATTTAGAAGAATCATTTGTAATACTAGTGTTGGTCTTACCATGTGAAGATGAAAGATAGTGGGTCTCTCAAGAATTAAATATTGTAGAGGTTGTGGCAAATCAAGTTATTGCTCTTTCTTATGTAGTTGTTCTAGAAGAATCGTAGAAGATGAGGAGCCCACTAGTTGACCAGAGTCAAGTGCATTACAACAAGCGTGAAATGATGCAATGAGAGAAATTTGGGCACAACATTGCTTTCAAATGACAATAAACTATGAAATGAGGGTGCCCATGCATGCTATATTTATGCTTTAATCTATCTTGCAAGATGTTAGCTTGAATTTTGAACAACTGGCAATGGTGAACATGCTAGAAAAAATTAGTAGCCATTTTTCTACTTTCATAAATGATGTTATAGATTACTCGTAATTGAACATTTTTTTGCTTTGGTTCTTCAATTACATCTTTTTCAACTACCTCCAATGATAAAAGATGCAACACAACTTATAAAGCACTTGTCTAGTAGCAGAGGTCTCTTGTTCAATCTTGAAATAGGTGATGTTATGCCTGACTGTGTTATAGGGATGAAAAACATATTCTACACATTATTCTACATTTGGGTGGATGTGTTTTTAATTCAATCAAAAAAGGAATAATATCAATTTCGATTTGTAAAGAAGATATAGTTGAAGGGGTGGGACCCTAGCAATCAAATACAAATACCTTCATTTTGTGAGGGTTATATGTTCTTAAGATTTGAATTCAGGAACTATAGCTTTGAAAATAATTAAAATTGCACCCCCAACTTCTTGAAAAATGTACAGTAGGATAAAAGTAATTCCCTAGAAACAATTGGAGGAGGTCTTGGATTCATAATGTGTAAAAATTATGTTCAAATTATTTATAAAAATATATTCATAGAGTCCAATTCTCAAACTGAAGGCTATTATAGTTGGCTTTTAAACCTCTACCTATGTATTGCTTCAAATAAAAATATACACTTTTAGGTGGCCAATTGATTATCATGTATTGCACTAGGTGGCATGTTGTGAAAAAACTACTTTTTGATATGGTCAAAGCCAATTTTTTATATTGATGACCAATAAAAATGAATATACCATATATGTTTGTTAAATTGATACAAGTGTACATAATGAAAGGAAATTCATTACAAATATATACATATGATAATATTCTATAAAGATGAAAGCTACAAGGAAATGGGTAACTCATCCATACTTATGTTCATGTATCCCAAAAGGAATTGTATAACATAGAACATTCCAAACATCATGTAGAAGATCTATCCAATTTCACTAGTCAAGTTATCATGGTATGGAGCATTAGTAAATGTCAACGTGGGAGAAAGGGTAAACACACGAGGATGAATAGTCAAAGGTCATAAATGAGCTTTGAAATGTAGTATTGGAACCCAAAGTGGAAGGAAATTACTTCTTCAATGCCTTCAAGACAATTGTAGGGAGTTAAAGGATATGCCAGGTATTTTCACGCAACGTCAATTAGAAAGGAATAATGACTAGTAGGGGCACTTGTCATAGTTTTAACCATCATTGCCATTTTGTCCACATTTTTCCCACACATAAAGGAGGTTTTGAAGGAGATTAAGTAAGAAATAGTTTTTTCAATGTCTATTTTGAAGTTTGACCAAGTAACACCCTCATTCATTGTATACACATGCCCTTTAATTGTTGATTCTGGTTGAGATAGCTAAAAGGAATTCCTAGGGAAGTTTTCTATGGATTTCTTACAATTTTTTGCCAAGTATTGTAACTTCTAAAAGTTCTTTCAAATTGATATATTGTATTGTAACTCAAACTCAATCTATGGGACTAAAAGTAAGAAATTTATTTTGTTTTCCAAGCAAAAAATTAGTCATCCTCAAACTTGTATTATTGTGAAGACACCATTTAGCTATAAAATTCAGTACTTTTCCTTCTCAACAGTTATTTATTATGTATATTTGTAATGATGGATGCATATTTATGTGATTTCTATGTAATTCCTCTAATATATGTCTCATTCAATATTTTTAAATAGAAACATTTACATTTATGCGGGTTGTAAGTTGTGTGATGGTTGAAAAAAGTGGTTTAGTTGTGAAAATTCCCTTTTTCCTTCAAATAACTAATGAAAACTCAAACCTTCTTTCCAAGCATTGATGCATTGATTATAAAATCCTTGAGTTATGTGTAAAGACTAGTTGGTTATTGAACAATTATGTGTCAAAATAGGAGTAGGGGTAAAAGAAAATTTGGTGCATCACCCTATTAGCATTTAGATTTCATTTTATGTCACTTTCTATCCCTTTCCTCATTGAAAGCAACAATAGTGTAAGTTAGTTTAAGTGAAGTACCATGAGAACTAACCCTCTCTGAAGGTTGATTTTAAGCTATCAGAGCCCACACGTTGTGAGATCTTCCCATGTTTCACTAGATAGTTGAGTTGATAACTTAGCAAGGGTAGATATCCAAGTGATAATAATATGTAATGATTTTTGTAGGCACATAAAATATAGTTATTATGTTAATCAATACAAAGTCAACTATCACTTTTGATGTAGCATTGCAAGTTGGAATTTCCTCAACCCATTTGGTGAAGTACTTAGTGGCTACAAGAATCCAATTATATTTGTTACTTAATATATCTTGGATATCCCCTATAAAACTAATTCTTTTATACTAAAAATGAGATTCTAGCACCATAGATATTAGAGGAGGGTACCTGCAAACTTCAATTTTCTTGATAACCTTTAGCTAACATCTTAGTATTCTAACCACATTCTTGAATAAGGTGGGCCACCAATATCCTACTCTAAGGACCTTGTGCATAGTGTTCATGGCCTTGAAATTCCCTCCACAAATGCCTTTATGACATTCATCCATCACCTTATTGTAATGTTCTTGATTTAAACATTCGAGGAGTAGCCTATTGGGATCTCTTCACATCAAATCATCTTTTTCCAGCACTTACCTTTGTAATTGCAATTTAATAGTTATTTGTTGGTTATCATTCATCTTAAGGGGACATCTCACATTTTCTAGGTAAAAGATAACATCTTTAGACTAAGGATCATACTTCCATCAATAAAAAGCATATCCACAGTTAGGATTTGTTTCATTAACCTCAACTACATCTAAATATACATCTACTATTAGTTTATCCAAGCCTTTACCTCTAACCAACTTTTTTGTTTGTACATTAATATCATATTCTTGGACCTTATTGACCCATCTTCATATCTTATCTCAAGCTTCCTACTAAGTGGATATGTATTTTATTATTGTATGTGGCATATTGCAATGGTCTTTGCATCCATTAGATATAGTCTATAATTATTAATTTTTATAAGGGATGTAAGCATGTTTTTCTATAATTGAGTACTTCAGTTTAGCACCTTGTAAATACTTACTAAAAAAAGTAATATTTTGCATATATCCATCCTTTTTCTTTTAGATCAACACAATAGCAATAGTTTGAAATGAATAAAATGAGAAGAGTTGGAAGGGTATAGAATAGTGTAGACTTACTAGGATTGGTACTTCTTTAAGAGCTTCCTTGATCTTCACAAATGATTTAACTAATTTATTACTCTATTTAATTTATTTCTCCTTTCTTAACATTTTGAATATATATTTGGTCTTCTTAGTGAAATTAGGGATGAACCTCCTAAAAAGTTGATGTCCCTATATAATAATGCACACCCTTGACTATCTTAGGTTGAGGGATGAGGTCAATTGGTTTTACTCTCTCTAGATATATTCTCACCCCATCCTTTGATACAATATATCCCAGTAGTTTTCCTTCCTCCATGTCAAACATGCACTTCTTCAAATTTAAAGAGATCCCATATTCAAGGAATCTTATAAAAATTAGTTCCAAGTGTTTGTGTAATGCTTGATAGATGGTTTCTTTTAACCACATAATTAGCCAATCTTATTACATTCCAAGTATATTAAAAGTAAAAGATACATACATCAAGATCTTTCCATAATTTCATAAAAGGAATATTCAGTAATAAATTTCATTCCATGTATGCAAAATAAGTAAATTCCATTAACAAGGATCATTGCAATGATACATATGTAAATGTCATTTGTATATCAATGAGTTTTCATAAATTCATTCAAGTTTCAATTACATCAATATCTTTCCAACAATACATCTATTTCAATGTTACATCAAAACTTTCAAATAGAATTACATTTACAAGTGGGCTTTACAAGCCATTCAAAATAATACATGAATGCATTTATAGCATATTAACCTCTGAACCTCAACTGTCGTGACACCACTGGTCTTCTTGCAAGTTGGGGCTAAGAGTGTGATTAAGGTGCCTTTTTCGCCCAACCACGAAATACATGAATTCCCCGAGTTCCTTCCTAACTCGAAGAAATCCTTGGCCCTGCATGAGGAGCCTAGCAACCTGAAATAACAATGCAGGAGGGAACTCTCGATGCAAGCCTGATGCCTATATGCATTCCTAGCATGAGAATCACATATTTCTTGCAAACAAGAGGTGGCAGAGACCTATACTAATTTAGTTCTAGGCTTTTAATTCCATCTATTTCAATGGTGCAAGTGCTTGGCCAAGCATAAATAAAACAAATGATAGTTTTAGAAAAGGTAAAACTACCGTCTCTATGGGTCCACCTTCGGCATCCTGTCCTGGAAGTTTCCCAAATGAATAATAAATAAAGCACTTTCTATCTAAAGTTTTCATTCAATTTTAGACATCTCAGTAGCAAGGGAATACCAATAATTACAAAGAACTCACAAGGTTCACAATAACTTTACTTTAGCATTCTAACTTAAGTGAAAAATTTGATCACAAGTCAATTTTGCAACTCAATTCCTATTCTTTCAAAATGATCTAAGTTTGGGTCTTTTGAAAAGAGCGTATAAGAATGCACAAGTTCTAACTGTAATTTGATTAATTTGTCCAAAATAACAGATTTATATAAATTTTAAAAGAAACTTCACAATTCAGCCTTATAAGTATGAATTGGTATACATAGATTTCCACATTTCTCAATGAAGGTTTATCTAGAAAAGTATACAACGGATACTAAGTCCACATAAAGCAGAAAAAAGAAAGTGAATAATTCTAGCACAAGAGTATATCTAATCATTTTCAGATTGATAGATTACGTATCTCAGATTTGACAACTAATCTTCCATTAAAAGCATGAGATTAAAATGTTAAGTTTGTAACTCATATTAATATTCATTGATATAACTATATTTTTCAATACGTTTATATGCATACTTTCGTGCTTAAATTCAGAAAAAAGCTAAGTCTATGTCAATATGAATGGTTTCAGCTTGATTTTGTTATAAAATAGCCCATTTAAAAGCCCAAATTTATATATGTATGTGTATATATATTACTAAGGTAGACTGATATTCATACACACACACACACACACACACACACATATATATATTTAAATATACTTGTATTTTTATATATATTACATTTAAATGTATATAAGTATTTCATTTCCCAGGTAATCATATTATGTGTATATGTGTTTATAACTCAGGAATCTTTTATAAAAGAAAAATAATTTTACTCAGATAAGAAAGGATTTTGACATTTCCATACTCCTATTATTTGTATGTGTGTGTGTGTGTGTATATATATAATATAGCATATATATATTTCAAATTGTGCAGTATATTTTCCATACCGAATTTCTACAGTGTGAAACGTGGTTTTCAAATCATCATATTGTTTTCTAAAAGCAATTGCATTTCATTTTAAGGCTTTCGCCCCTCCCCATATGGGGAGGCACTACCTGTGGAAGGCAACGCTTCCTCCACAGGCCGCAGCTTGTGGAGGGAGCGTTGTCTCCCATAGTGCAGCCCTTCCCTTATGGGGAGGGCTCGGTTGTGGAGACCTAGCCGCCTCCTCTTCATACTATGATTTTCATTAAACAAGACTTCATATTCAATATTTTCTGGAATGGTTTTCTTCATAAATTCATTCAATATGATACCAATATAATTGGGGTCTATAAACAAATATAAATACAATTATAATATATATATATATATATATATGCACAGAGGAATTGTGTGTATATACAAATATGTATATATATATGTATATATATGTATATATATACATATATATATACATATATATATACATATATATATACACATATATATATATACATATTTATATATACATATATATGAGGAATTGTGTGTATATATAAATATGTATATATATATGTATATATATATGCATATATATATTTTTAGAAATTCTATGAAATGTAAGAGTAATCTAGACAAAATTATAAACCACAGTTTGCAAGGGAGAAAAGCCCCAATCTGAAAGGGGTAAAATTATGCAACTTCTTTCAATGCACACAAAAGAACGAAACATTTTCTCATATATTTACAATTTTTGCATACAATTCAAACACTTGGCATTCAAATTCCTCAGCAGTATTTTCAAATTTCAAGCAAGATTTGTGGAATAAGAATGGAAAACCTGGATATTGCGCTTCCAGTTGGAGATGCTCTTCAGACAACTTCTTTCCTCTGCCCCTATTCAATCTGATTTTTCTGAGCAAGCTTCTTCTCTTTCCTTCCTTCCAGTTGCTTTTCCAACTCTTTATTTTCCTACTATCCTCCAAGGAACAATTCTCAACTCACTATTTTAAAGATTCAGCATCTTCTTACCAGCCATCAAAGCAAAGATTGCAGAGTTAAATTTTCCAAGAATCATTTCAAGAACAGTTGTTTTCTCGGGAACTCTTTTCCCTTTTTAATATTGCTTTACCTTTCCATTTCCTACCCTAATCTTGAAAATGGATTTTTAAAATAAAAATAAAATATAAATATATCTTTGTGTTTTTCATTCCATATTCATATATAAGAAATATATATATAGAAATAATCTAAAATTTATTGTTGCACTAAGGAAAACTTTTTTGAAAATACTTACCCAAGACTAAATTCAAAATAAGTATTTATCTAACATTTGAAAAAATATCAACTAATTTGAAATAGTTATTTATCTAGCATTTAAATAATTGCTAATTAATTATTAATTTATTTTATCATCACAAAAATATAATTTAAAGAAAATACAATTCTCACTTAAATTTATATCATGATAACCATTTAAAAACCAAGTTAAATTATAACTAAATTTAATTCATTTACTTTATCATGCTTTCATTTCATCATTTATTTAATTTACTAATTATTATTTAATTTGCAAATAATTTAAAACAAACACACCAAAATTGACATCCCTAAATGCAAACTACATGAATCTAAGTGCATGTGTGTGATCAAGAGGTCTTCCTGCTTTGTCCTATCAAGAAGCTAACCTCCTCTCCTTAATCACACCCTTGGTCTTTGACCTCCTGCAATTCAAGTGCACTCAGGCACACAACAATAATTGTATTAGTATCCCATAAAGATATAAATCAAAACAATATAATACTTTGATTCAAGTATTTCTATTCTATCCTATTTTGCTTCATCCTCAAGTAAAACACATTCATTACTAAACAAATTTTCAAAGTAAACACTTTTATATTTCTTCACACCAAAGAAAAAATAGTATTTATTATTATTCTACCACACACATTAGTTCATCCACATAAAGCAAAAGCAAGGAGCATTACAATTTGAGATGTGACAATTTGCAATGATCTTTCTTATCATTGGAGCAAGTTTTTAGATAATCTTGATAAATCACAATGATTTAATTAATGAAGCCTAAAAATCCAACATCCATTGCTCTTTGGAAAGTAAATCCTACATTTTTATCCCAAATGGCATTCTCACATGGACATAGGTGTCTTAGGGAATAGTAAATATAGTCTTGTGTTGTTTTAACTCTTTTAATACTACTTGGTTGTATCTAGAGAATCCATCCATCATAGACATTAACTCAATTACACTCACCTTTTATAGTAGATGATCTATACATAGGAGTGGATAGTTTTCCTTCAGAGGTGATGTTCAATTTTTTTGAGTCCACACAAAGTATTATCTCTCCATTCTTCCTCATAATAGAGACAAGGTTTGACACCCATTCAAAATGTCATATTGGCTTGATAGTATCCCCTTCATTTAGCTTCATCAACTCTTTTTTTCATTTGATTGGAAATTGGTTGATATTTCTTTTTGGTCTAATGTTGTTATATCATATAATAGAGGGATTCTATGTTGAAATGAATCCTCCTTGTAGGATTTTAGTTCATTAGATGACCATGAAAAAATATTTTTGAATATTTTCAATACTTTATTCCTAATGGGAAGGAACCAATCTTAGATAAAAATTAGATGCTTCAATAGTTAAACCGCTATCAACAATATCTTATGGCATGTTTATCCATTCTAGGCCTATTGCATGA
This sequence comes from Sequoia sempervirens, assembly GCA_007258455.2. Taxonomy (NCBI): domain Eukaryota; kingdom Viridiplantae; phylum Streptophyta; class Pinopsida; order Cupressales; family Cupressaceae; genus Sequoia; species Sequoia sempervirens. The sequence goes on along the minus strand of VDFB02000003.1, from coordinate 32,889,062 downwards.
AACAATTCAATGGTATCCCAAATTATGTTCTTGTACATCTTCAATCTCTCATCATTTGTAACATAAATATACTTTACCTATAGTGTGATTAGCTTTGAATATCTAAGAATCCTCAAGAATTTAATTCCATTCTTGTGAGAAATATGTATTCCTATCATAAGAGCTTCATACTCTACAACATAATTTATGCATTAAAATGCTAACTTGAATACATATTTGAAAGAGCCACCATTGGGTGAGACAATAACAACCCTTGCCCCTAAACCATATTTTAAACATGCACAATCAGTTAAAATGGTCCATAAATTATTTATAACTTTAGTAGGGGTAAAGCACATGGGAGACAACACCTTCATGATCTTGTTCATCATAATACTCAATGAAGTGGTCAGGACCAACATCAATATATAATTGATGACTTTATAGAAGTCCTCAATAATGTGCAATATTTTATTTTCTTTGTATAGCTTGAACTCTTCTCCTTTAAAATAGATTGTAGCATATGAGAAGTACATTTGTATACTACCCTCATTGAGGTTTCCCACTTTCTAGATAGCAACATACCCCATATGACAAGACAATTCACAATAATTACATCTATTATTAAATATTTGTTTGGATATGCAACCAATTGAACCTCCATATTGTTCTTCATTCTCATCATTTGTACTTCTCTACAATCCATGAAAAAAAATTCTCCATATGAATTGGACACCTTGAGAGACAAATCATTCATAACCTAAAGAGGCATGGTGTTATATGAATCTCTAAACTCCAATATGTAATTATGAACCAACAATCCATTAATAACTAACATGGTGTAGAAAGGGTCAACATTATGTTGGCTATTCATTAGGGAGTTCCCTAGGTAAATCACAATAGTTCATCTTTATCTTTATCATTTATTACACCATTGGAAATAACAATAGGTCAATCTAACTCTTCTATAGTAGTGAAGTAGGATAAAATCCTTTCTTTATGTTCAATAATTCTAAGGAGTTCCCTTATTGGAACAAAAAACTAATTTGACTCATGACTTGAGCCATATTAATAGGGTTTTAAATGGATAAGGCTGCATCATGTGGAATAGTTGAATCATTAGAATCAATAATATAAGGCATGACTATACAATAAGAGATAAGATCCCTACCTCTTATCTCCTTCCTTTTCTCTTTGCCTTTATCCCATTCTTTCATTGGTTAGGATTGGGCCTATTGTGCTTTGTTTGGGGTCATCCTTTCCAAAATAGTTACAATGCTTGAGGGTATTGCATGATCATTAGGATTACATACATGAGTTTTCCTAAGTTCTTATTATTGTATAACACTTTTCTTTTCTCCAACATCTTCCTTACAATAGTGTTATTCTTAGTCTAATTTCCTACCCATGTTTTCCTTTGTCAATGCCTATATTAGCCCTATATGGCATATCAACAACCCTATCTATTGCAATACTTTCCTATTTCTCAATTGATATCAATTATAAACATGCCTTATTGTTTTGATTAGATGTAAAAAATGGGTTTTGAAGGGGCCCAGAACCATTTACAAAAAAGGGCAGCTGCTAAAAAGGAAACCACATTAGTTAACCATCGACCCAATGTTAGCAAACCACCAGCCAAAAAATAGCCACAAAGAAGGAAACCAGCCAACACCACTACATATTGTTCAAAATTTCAATAGCTTCCATCTCACTAGCAGCAAGCTTCTGCCCCTTGGCCCCAGTATCAAAAACCTCAATACCCAAGGCCCCATCCTGATTTTTCATTCTATTTCTAGTCCTAACCCCAGGCCCACCAGTATTTACCTCACTACTCAAAACAAAACCTTTAGCAACACCCTTAACAACATCAAAATCCTCAACCATCAACTTACCCTCAACAGTAATAACATCAGCAGACACATTTTCCTTTCTCTTTTTAACAATAGTCACAGGGGAAATAGCCTTCACAAAGTCTAACATATTCAAGACTTTAGGAGCTTCTCCAATCTTCATAACAACATTCCATATCTTATCAATTTTATCCTCAAGGGATAACATTCTTCCCTCCATACTCTGTTTGAAATTGACGGTTTCCTTCGCCACAGTATTAGCAAAAGTATTGAGGCCATCCATTAAATTATCAATTTGGCTTTGGACCAAAGGGTCCTCAACCTTGCTAGCAACACCTCTATTATGAAAATTGGTCCTATTGATCTCATGAAAGAACCATTTGAAAAGTTTTTAAAGCACATTAACACTATTACAGGCCGAGCCCAACACATCAGAAAGATTCTCCCTATCAAAGTTTTCAATACGTTTTCCCATAGCAACATCCTCTTCAGAGGAACTCACACGAACCTTTTCAGCAGAATATTCCTTACGTTTACTAGTAGGGACAAGAGACTACATCCTGTGAATGGAATTGGCTATCTACTCCTTAAAAACCTTCCTCTTTTGAATCCTATATGCATCTGCTTTAGTGGTTCCCACTGCCTGTTACCACCCATAGCTCTAACCTTCTCCTGCTTCGGCAACCCAATGACAACACTCAGAACATCCTCATCATGGACACCACCAGCCAGGGAGGGAGGGAAACCCTTCTCTAGGAATTGACCAGCTTTCAAAATCCTTCTCTTCTAGCTCCCCTGCTCAAGTTCTTGCACAAGTCTAGTCGTTGGGGGAGGAGAAGAAGCTTCCCTATAAAGATCATTTTTATCCCTGCCCCCCTTAGAAGGAACAATCACCTCCACTTCATCACTGCAAGTCATATATCCCGCCTTCTCATCCATCTTCCTTTTCCCAGATTTACCCTGAACAGGGGAAATGGGGCCCTCCTCCAAAGAGGCGTACGAATCCAGGACATAGTTAGGATCATCATCCCTATCTGACTCAGATTCTTTATTTAAAATAAGCCTCCTCTTCTTTAGTTTCTTAGAAGCCCTTTCCTCTCCCAAATCCATTTCATAGCCCTCCCTAGCTTTAGCATAAACATCCTTCGGAGAAACAAGAGTTTTATGAACATCATGAGCTTTCTCATGTTCATAAATCAAGAGAATCAACCTTGAATGTAGAACAGGATTTTTGGGGTTTTTCCTATGCTCTTTAATCCCAGAGTCCATCGACATCAACAAATAGTAGGGAAATGAAACCCATTTCTTGTGCTGAAAATGGTTAAGCAACATAAAATGGTAATTGTTAATGGTCATGTACCTTCCTTCCAGGGTAACATACCTCATGATTTCTTTGACAACATCTCGCCAAAGAGCCTTCAAGGAACTCCTCAGATACCCACCACTCTTTGCGGGCTTCAAGTCATTAGCCTCATTCTTTTTGAAGAAAAGGAACATCGTGGCCTGAGATTCTTTCTTATCCCTAAACACTTTCATACCCTAAATAGTCAAACCTGTAATTTGGGCAATGAATTCCTCATCCACCACAATTTCCCTACCACCCAAATTTAGGGTTCTCTCTTTTTTCCCTTCCGCAACCAAAACAATGACTTGGGGATTATTGCCATGCAATTTTTCCATGAATGGAGTTAAACCTCCCTTTTCTAAAATCTCCCACACCTCATTTCTCTACTTAGCAGTATCACAGGATTTAGGCTCGACACGATTTCTATCTCACTCATGACGAAAGAAAATAGAGACCACCCACTCAACAAGAAACTCAAAAGAAGGCAACAAACACCACCCAAACCGAAGTATCCAACAGAAGACTCTGGAAACTTAGGTGACTAACACCCACAATCTGTGAGAAGCTAGCCACAGGACATACATACCATAATGAATTTGAACTCCGTGCCTTATGAGAACCTTTCCTCAAAATCATAACTTTAACATCCTTAGTAATGTCATTCAACCAGATGAGTAAGGACGTGCACACCTTAATGAATAAAAGGATCACCATAAGATTAAATTTCATTAATAATAATGATCGTGGCCTCAAAAGGGATAGGGTCATTTAAATCCCATACCTTACTATCTCTAACTCCAAAGTTAGTAAAGAAATCAGCTAACATATTTCCCTCTCTCAAAATATGGGAGATATAAACATTATCAAAGGATTTAATAATTTCAATGGAATCCTTGATCAAGGCCTCAATTGTCCAAGATGGAGGAGATATATTCTTCAAATTATTGATAATGTTCAGAGAATCACCCTCCAACCAGATCTTCTTGTACCCTCTTCTCTAAGCCAAATCAAGACTATGATAGATAGCAACCGCCTCCGCATAAACATGCCTTATTATTACATCTCTAAGTGATCTTATTTATTCAATTGGTGGTGTATTCCCTTTGTATTTTTTCCTCACGATTTCCCTTAAGTGCTCAAAATAATGAGCTGGCAACTCATACAAATTGGATTTACACCATGATCATATCATAGGATTTGGTCAATTGGTTCATATTTGAGATATTCAATATCTTCCTCCATGGATTCATACTCCAAATTATCCAATTGATCAAGTTCATCCTCGTAATATTTTGCAATACCCTCCTCACTAAGAAAATTTTCATCTTTAGTTATTGATGCTATAAATGCACAATTGAATGGATCATGTGGTAAACAATAGGTTCCACATTATTATGATGTTTCTTAGAAATATAGATTATCCCTTCATAAAGGTTTGAGAGTTTCTCTCTCTTAAAGTTTGAAATTCCCTTGGCTAGGAGTTATTTATCTAATATGTTGTTGTGGTCTCTTGGACCAATCAATTTTATATGGTCTATTATGGAAACACCAGCCCTTGTTGAAATGAGTTGCATTATGAGGCAATATCCCCTTATGATTATTTTTTACCTTATATGATAGATCCATAACTACACCCACCAATCTATCAAAATTTTCTTTAATAGTAAAAAGTATATTAGTATTTCCCTTGCTTGGTTGTGATCTCTTGACATTTTCCCTTCTGATATGTATTTTAGATGCTCTCATATTTCCCTCAATGTTTATGGTTGTACCATATGCATCCCTCAATTTTTTTAGATCTTTATCTCAAAGGTTGTATCCAATTTTGGTGTCAAAGGCACATATTACAAGATAAGACACATGGAGTTATTAGGTCTAAGATTTAGTGGCACCTTCCTCATTATGATGATGAGCCTACTATTGAATTAAACCTATTTCATTTATACCATTATTGATGGTTTTGATTTCATGTACAAGAATATTGGGATCTATCCTATCCCTGTACTATAATCTAAAAACTCTCATGAACTCCCATTACTGAATATTGTTGTCTAGGAGGCTCTTGTATCACTCTTCAATAATTTTCTCTAAATTTTACACAGACAACTCTATCATCACATCTTCATCCTCAAACTCGTACTCATTTCTAACATTTAGAAAAATAGGGTTACCAATGAAATCTAACTAGTTGTTTCTTTTAGCCCCTAGAGGTTGTATAATGGGAGGGAATCTTTGAGCATGCCTTCTTAATAGAGGTCTTGTTGTCAAATAAAGTCGCACCCTTGCTAAGCTATCAACTGTAGCAACCTATTGACACATGGGAACACTTCAAGGTTGTGGGTGACCTGGGAATGAAGTGGACCTCTAGATTATGGGCTGGTTCCCCTTAAGATAAATTGAGAAAAAAACTAAAGAATGATGGGGAAAAGAGTAAGGACATACTTGAAATTTAAAACCTATCACTAACAGGTATAGATACACCAAAGATAAAATATGACAACACTGTAGAAACTTCACATAAAATCTCAATAGAGCTAAACAATCTCACAACACCGAGATTTATGCTTATAAAAGCAAGTCTATGTAAGGTTTCAAATGTTCTAATGCTTAACACAAGGAAAACAAAGATGTTTTCATAGATATAAATGCAATAGAAAGAAATCACTAGCATAAACCTGCACTATGACATAATATTCTTTGCATCCAATAATGAAGGAATATGATAAAATGGAGGATTACACAGAATTTTATCATGCAACTCAAACAATATTAAACAACAAAGAGAATTGGTGAAGGAAATGACTTTCTATTGAGAAAATAAGGAGTCTTTGTATTACAAACCTACCTGTAGTATTCATACAAAAAATGAGTTACAAAGTCTAGATAATGCTTTCTTGGGCAATCTCTCCACTAAGAACTGCCTTACAAAGAGGCAAAAATGCCATATATACAATCAAAGAGTGTCGGCCCCTTCCCTAGGGTTTCTATAAAAAAGAGTCGGCGCCTGGACACGTCGGCCCTAGAAGCACTTTGGAATGAAGTTAATGAGGCATTAAATGCACATACCCTATTTGCATCGGTGAAAGCTCGCTCCCAAGCATGGCCTTCAAATCTTTGACTGACCGCATTAACTCGTAGCCGTTGTGTCCACCCTTAGGACTTTGTCAAAGCCGCTTTGAATGCTTTGCGGCATGGTCATTAATGGCGATCTGCTCCTACTAGTAGCAATTCCAGCTATCACTGTGACTCAATTTCTTCTTGCTCTAGATCTTTCAGCAAGTTGACCCCCTTCAAGAAGCAGCATCAGATTTACCCTATCAGATTCAAACGTCATTGCTTCACCAAGCCAACCCATGTCGCGCACATTCTGTCGATCATTCTTTACAGGGGAGTCAATTAGTCAAACTGCTCGTGATTTTCCCTAGCACCTTCTAATTGGTTGAATTTGTGCCACGTAGATTCCAAGACGGTCAAAGGTCGCTTCCTTAGAATCGCAAGTCAGTGAGACACTAACCATGTCTCCTCGATGTGATTATGCCCTTTAGCAAGTATCAGCATAGCTTAGGATTGTCCACGAGAGGTCATAGCGAACTGCAGAAGTTATAGCAATGTCCCAAAATTGTCACCAAGACCATCGCTATCGGCCATAGGTCATAGCGAGTTCCCTCGGTTACATCAAAAACACCATGCTTTCGGTGAGACTCCACATATTCGACAAGAGGTCATAGCGGGTGCTAAAGTCATAACGATATCCTTTTCGATCAGCAAGTCCATCGCTATCGGCAGGACGTTACGGCGAGACCAAACCCCTTACAGAGCTCCCTTCATTTTGGCAAGACCCTATTGGGTCGGCAAGACATCATCACGAGCTCTTCAATGTTTCCCAAGCTTGGATCCTTCGACGGAGTTGGAGTTGGGATGAGAACCAAAACACGACCGGAGTTGGAACAGGGGCAAAACCAAACAATTCACGAAACCAAAACCGAAACCAAATCCGAAATTGAAACTTTCATCAAATTTCAAGTTTGGATTTCGTTCTGATCCCGCCCCTGGCAACATACAAGGCATGAAGGAAGAAAGAAAAACACTAGGAAGAACAAAGAGGAGGAGACATCCCCTGACCACCGGCAGCAAAAAAGCAAAGAAAAGAAGGGCAGAATCAGAACAAAAATAGGAACTAGAACTTTTGGAAAAGTTCCAAGTTCGGTTTCAGTTTCGATCCCACCCCTAGCAACATACAAGGCATGAAGGAAGAAAGAAAAACACAAGGAAGAACAAAGAGGAGGAGACATCCCCTGACCACCGGCAATGAAAAAGCAAAGAAAAGAAGGGCGGAACCGGAACAGAAATAGGAACTAGAACTTTTGGAAAAGTTCCAAGTTCGGTTTTAGTTTCGATCCCGAGTCCAGAAAAACGAAGAAAAGTGCCTAAGGAAAAGAAAACCCAAGGCACAAAAAAACAAAGACCAAAGGATGCCAAAACATAAACGGGGTCAGAACGAAAATTGATCCAGGGCGGAACACAATGGGGGCGGAACCGAAACAAAAACTGGAACCGAAAATTTTGGAAAAGTTCCAAGTTCAGTTTCAGTCTCGATCCCAAGTCCACTAAAACACAATAAAAATGGGAAAAAAGGAAAGAAGAAAGAAACAAAGGGAAACCACCACCCCATGGTCAAACGCAAGGTCAAAGAAGAAAACGAGATGCACACAAGTGCGGAACCGGAACCAAAACGAAAATGAAAACTGGAACTTTTGGAAAGTTCCAATGTTCAAATGGTTTTGGTCCGACTCCGCCTCCGACAGAACAAAAAGAAAAAGGGCACAAGAAAAACAAAACGGAAAGGGGGGAAAACAAGGCAAAAACATAATATGGAAACCCACCCAAAATTGAATACCTGCACGCTGGGCTCAACCCTTGTGGGAGCCACATTTAATCCACGTGCCGAATTTTAAAACATAACCCCTCCTCCCGCAGCTGCACAAGAAGCGAACAAGTTAGAAAAAGTAACCCGAATGAAAATGTTCCTCTAGTTGGCCCTCATGAACACTCAAAAACATAGGTTACCCTGCCTAATTGAGCCTGTAGGTGAAAAGTGGGTAACAGGTCTCACATTAAGTTGATTAGTGACTTATTTCTTATACTGTTGATTATGAACATTTGAGGCATAAATTTAAATTGGCTTTTGAACATTTTCAACATGTTTGGTTTTGATCTAATTGTTGGGCCTTTTGTGCAAGTTGTACTTGTTACAAATCAATTTGAGCTTGACTTTGTTGTATTTGCTCGAGGTGATCAATAAAATTTATCCTCTCATCAAGATATCTATTTATTTTCTCATTTTTAGATTGTATGAATGTATCAACATCATAGAACATAAGAATTTTCTCGTGATCAATTCTATGAAAGGATGTAGGGGAGTTAGTTTGCAACCCTAGTCTTGACATTCTTACATGTGGAGAATCAAGCATGCTTATATTTTGGGCATTTAAAGAAGGTGAGATATTTCTATTTTATCTATTCAAATTTATTTCATTTCTAAGTATGCCATATTTATGCCTACTATTCCTCCTAGTGCTTCTTATCATTTCATCACTTGAGTCATCTAAAGGATATGGAAATTGATCCTTCAAATCAAGCATGCTATACCTACCTAAAGTACCAACTTTATTATTTGAATGAAGAAATCTAGTATGCATGCCTTTATTTCTAACATTCCATGTAGCATGCTACCTTCATGCTTGTATTATTATATCTTTAGGTTCTTTGGGATCTCTCGAAAGAACTCTTCTTTCCATTTGTTATTTCTTGAATCATAACTTGGTTTGAATTCGACCTTGAAAAAATTCACCACTCTTAACTATGAAAGAGATAAAATTTACTTATTTATCAAAGGTCTTTGAATATCAACCAAGAATTGATGACTATGTTACTGGATCTTTCAAGATAAGAGCTATGTTATCACATCCCTAATAACAGTGTCATTATATTGGTGTAAGTTGATGGACTATCAATTTATCCAAAACACAACTACAATACTTATATATTGTTGATTTTTTTAAGATGTCTTCCAATTGCCTCTTAATTAGCAATGAATAATTTATCCCTAACAATGACACCAATTTATTGGGCCCCAAAATTGTTGCTCACACTTCTAAAGAATCGTTGCTCACACTTCTAAAGGGATGTATCCACTTCAAGGCTAGGGATATCTTGTTCTTAAAGGTTGATAGACCAAATCATCAATAAAATGTGAGTAATGATAAGCAATTTTTTAAGAGGACTCCTTCACTTTGGGCTCAACTATACCTAGGAGGATATTCCTACAATTAATCTTCAATAATATTTAATTACCATTAATGATTGAAAATAGACAAAATTGTAATAGTATCCAATGTATGCCTAGCCCTAAAATTTATCACTAGAAAAATGACTGACCTATTGCACATATAGCCTATATTAAAATAATGAAGAAACCATTGTATAACTACAAGGTAGGGGTATGCATGACATGATTCTATTAAGGTAAAATACTTTAGGCTCGCTATAGATGTTTCCCTAGATAAATCACCAAATCTTGAAGTGCATACAAACCAATTCTTACTTCTTTAAACTATTGGTTAAATATATATTTTATTTTAATAGAATGGATGGTTAAACACTATTAGGATCAGTGCCTGATATTAGGTTATAGAGTCATAGTTACCAAAAGACACAACACATAGAAATGACAAAAGAGATATGGTATCAATAATTAAATTGGCTTAATATTCCCTCTCCAAATTCTAAAAAATCCATATGCAATAAGAAAATGATCATTATAAGTAATAATTATAGTGAATTAAAGTGTTAAGACACTTATTAAGTTCTCATTACAATCGCATTAGCAAGCATGGCGAGAGAAAACCCTAAGCTATAAAGAACCAATCACTATTTGTTGTTAGTCAACTTTTCTAAATATCTAAAAATGGACAAGGAGATATTCAATTATAGATATCTAATACCCATTATCTACCCTTCATGATTTAAAAGATGTTTTTCTTAATAGGTGACTAGATGTGCATGAGTTGGAACCCTAAAAGCTCTCAATGTTGCAATCATGTAGAAATGAGAAATGATTGATTGTTGTCCTATTAAATTAATTGGTATTTATAAAAAAAATTATTTGTTTAGTAAATCCTTTTAGGAATTTAACTAAGAAACAAATTTTATTAATTTTTTGTGTGGAACAAGTTGAATTCCCATGAAATCTATTAAAGTGGCACCTTGAAGACGGTATAAAGATTACATGCATCTAAAATTTCAACCACTACATTCATGGTAGCATTACATACTTCATAATTGACCATTTATTTTAAACTCAGATTCATTCCCTTGTGGTGAACAATAATTTTTGGGTGGAAAAGATTAATCTAGTAGTTATAGGAGCCAAATCGAGCATTAATAACATTCTAAGAGGTGTAAGGGAGTGAGTGAGGTGAACAAGAATAAATGTAGGGATCCAAAGTGGAACATGATGATGAAGAGGGAGATGTGGAGTTTTATTTTAGGAGTGGAGGTAATAACTGTATGGGGAAATGGAAGTACAAAAATTTAGTGAAACTCCACAAAAGGGGTGAAATGAGCAAAGGAAGCACCATAGAGAAATACAGGAAAAAGGTGCAACACTTGAGATTAAGTTAGGTTGAAGTCCACATAAGAAGATACAAGTTGCAAAATGATTTAGTGACCTTTATGAGAATTATATGTAGAAGTGGATGGGGGAAGAAAACTTTTGGGATGAGGTTCTAGATGTCCATATGTGCTATGAAATTATATAAAGAAGGATGCATGAAAACCTTGTGGAAGTGAACAAGGGATTAGGAGGATGGGCAAAAAATTGTATCCTTATTAAGATACCATAAGAAGGATGTTACAACCCATGTGTTATTACCTATTTAATATTACCTTGTTTGGTTAAAAATCTTTAATATATGAATGTGCTTTGTATATGAATCTTGATGGAAATATGATGAATGAATGTTTTATTCAATTTGATTATAATGATTTTGAAGATGAAATATATGATGCATATTAATGTATTGTTATTGGCTAACTACTGTTGTAATGTACTAAGCTGGATCCAGGAACATATTAAAACCTCTGAAAGAGAGGTGAAGTATCACTCAGGAGAAGAACTTGGTACGGTAACCCTTAATTCAAGCATAACTGAGCATACACACACTCACACCCTAGTTGGTCTAAGTTGAGTCAAGTCAGTTCGAGTAAATGGTAAGCGGTCTTTAGTTTTGGTCGTGAATGTTTATATTGGTTTATGATCTTGTTTTATGAATATTTTGATTGGGGAATGTGATTAAGTCTTTATGTCGAGTGAAAGTCCTTCCTTGTGTGTTCATATTTATATCAATGAGGTATATGTACATAAAATGTATATATATGTATGTGTCTACAATAAACTTATACATATGAGTAAATACGTGCATGAGTATACGTAGGTCGATGTATCTACGCATGCTCATAAACAAATTACCCATATGCATGGGAATACCGATTGGACGAATGTGACATATATACACTTTATGTATATATATCAATCGATAAAAATGAGGATATATGTGTTTAGATAAGGATATTAAAATTATCTATTATGTTGCTTCTGGGTATCAGGTGTTGTTATCTCGTAAGCTGGAGGAGGTGGAGGTTCCCTGGTGGAGGAGAGTGTGGAATAATTTTTCTTGGCCAAAGTGTAATTGTTTCGTTTGGACCTTGGCTTGGAGTAGATGTTTGATGTGGGACAACATTCAGAAGTGGGGTTTTTAGGGTCCCTCTGTTTGTGTTCTCTGTGGGGGAGGGGAAGAGGAGTCTGCTCATTTGTTCTTTTGTTGTTCCTTTGCTTCGCAGTTATGGCATTTTTGGTGGGGAGTGTGGAACAGTTCCTGTGTTTATGCCTCCTCACTGGTTGACTTTTGGAGCAGTTTGGGTTGGCCTCCTTCGGTGGCCTCTTTTTTGCAAGATGTGTGGTATGTGGGGCCTACTTTCATCCTGTGGCAGATTTGGTTAGAGAGAAATCGTAGGATTTTTCGTGGTGAGAAGATGGTTGTGCAGCAAGTTTGGCAAAGAATTTGGGTATGATTCAGGAAACGGTGGCTGCTAAATGTGATGTTGGGTTTCCCTTGGAGAAAGGGGATGCTACAGTGGTGGATAGATTGGGGATTCAAGGGTTGTCATTGGCGTTTGCTAGCCTCAGGAGAGGTTGGCACCAGCGGTAGAGGGTCCTTAGGATGGGTAGATGGATGCCCCCCTGGCTGGCATTTTGAAGATCAACACAGATGGTTCTTCTCGGGGTAATCCTGGGCCTGTTGGGGTTGGGGGGATTGGAAGAGACTTTATGGGATCAACGGTCTTCTTTTTTTCTATTCATGAGGGGGTGCAACCCATTAATCTTATGGAAGGTTTGGCAATCTTATACACTTTTGAGCGGGCATTTGCTTTGGGCTGGCGTAAGGTTATTTGTGAGTTTGATTCACAAGTCTTGATAAATTTGCTAAAGGAAAGGAAGTTGTCTGGTGTTCACTAGTAGTTGGCTAGGTTGGTTAAGCAGATTTTGCGGATTAGTTCCTTGATGGAGATGGTGTCCTTTGTCCACATTCTGAGGGAGTGGAACAAAGAAGTTGATTATTTGGCTCGTTGGGCTTCTGAGCATATAGAGGGTTAGAATGTTGATGAATTGGGGCAAGTTTCTTTGGAGCTCCGCCACGACTTGGAGGGGATTCTTTCTAAAGATGGAAATGCTAGTAATGTTGAATGATGTGGTTTCTTGTTTCTTGTTTGGTTCTGGTGGTTCTTGGGCATTGGCCTATTGATGCTTTGTAATGTTGTTCTCTGATTATTAATAAAGTTTTTACCCCTTTTATAAAAAAAAAAAGGATATTAAAATTATATATATATACATATATATTTGTGTATATATATTTATATATATTTAATTGGTAAGTAATGCATTTGGTAACCTTGAGAACATATATATATATGTGTGTGTGTGTGTGTGTGTACTAGAGGTATAATATTTATACATATATATATATATTATAAATGTATATAATATATAAATATTGTTGACGTATTTTGAAAAATACTAAGCACATTATTATAGCGCTAAAGTTTATATGTTTAAAGCACTGTAAAATAATGCTTAGCGCAGTATTGCGTTGCCTTTAATATTGTTGTAGCTAAAGTATAACCACAACACATGAATTTTGTGAATAAGTCAAAAGACTTAAAGCACATGAGTAAGGGAAATATAGTTAGAACGTTGTAAGAGCAATAAAAGTAGAATTAACAATATTGAAATAGTCTTTGGCTGTGCTATAATAGAGGGCGTTAAAATATGAATATGTGGCACTAGAAATTGAAGAACATGGAAGCAATAAGAAGTTTAAACCTGTGCCAAAACCAAATTAAACCATTAGATAAGCATAAAACTCAGTCAATGCTAAGATGGCAGAAATATAAGAGGGTAGTTGACTTGTAAATCAAGTAGGAAACCTATAGAAAGGCATCATTGTCCCTTAACTCAATAGAAGAGTCATGCTGTCTCATGAATTAAGTCAACTCAACCATTAGAAATGTGAGGATTGTCATGTGTTTGTTGCAATTTGAGAGTTCAATTCAGCTGAGATGATGCATGTGCATAGGAAGGTGGCAAAATTGTTAGCTTGTTTGTAGCCTTTGGATGCTAAAATTTTAGTATATATAGAGGTGCTCACTCTACCATTTGTTACACTTTTCATTTTGATTACTCCATTGTTATTTTTTCATATTTTTTGTGCAAGTGAGTTAGAGAGCTTGAGAGTTAGTGAGTTGCTTTGTTATTTTGCATTTTTAATTGTTGAGAGAATTAGTAAGAGGCTAGAAGTGGAAGCTAGGTTGATCTTAGAGGAAATAGCAAGAGGGTTTGTGGAATTGAGCTAGGAAGGAAAAATTATTAGTTGGAGCTTTTATACAAGCGTGTTTTTGATAAAGATCAACAGGTTTTGTGAGGACTAGAAACCCCTTACAAATAGGTTTTCAGGGGACCTGAAACCCCAATAGAAATAAAGGACAGTTGCAGAGAGAAAAGAACACAAACAATCAACAGCCCAACATCAACATTTTACCAAAGGATAGTCAAGACACAACAAATTGCAGGAACACCACAACAAGGGGACTAAATCCCAAAACAACTCACAAGGGCCTTACCCCAGAAATAACATTATGAGATTGCCTAAATCCTTTAGGCACCAAACACAATCAACAATGACAAATAGGCTGTCACAACACCCTTCAAGATTTTTTTTTCCTCTTCTCCCTACCTCAATAAGAGAGCAATAAGGAAAATACAAAACATTATAAAACACCAACCAAACCTTGCATCCCAAAGGACACAACCAAGCAACAATCTTCCAGTAGCACCAAACCTAAGAATCCAACCCAACCTCCACCTCTAAAAGAGAGGGCTCCCCTCTATAGGAGGAGATGAACTAAAACCACTTACCACCAAAACCACTACTCTCCACGCAAAAAATGTTCCACCTCAATAGAAGCCAACACTCCACCTCAATAGGAGCCATCTCCTCCTCTATAGGAGACACCAGCTGGAGAAACCAAAAAGTAGTTTTAGTAGGAAGGGTAGACAAGACATCTCTTAGTAGCTCAAGCATTAGGTGCCATGCAGAAGAAACAAAAACCTCCTTAAAGAGCTCACACATTTGGGTCCAAGGATAAAACAAAGTGCACAACCCAACCATCATCCAACGAGCATCAACTTGGACTAAGTCCAACAAAACCAAGACACGTAGCCCCAACAACCTTGCCCACAGGAGGAACCACCAGAAGAGGCAACACCAACTACAAACAACATTCTGCAAGATCCCAAAACACAAGGCTTCAAGGATGCCAACAATAAACTCCCCACAAAGAATGGGGAGGGTGACCTCCAAGCTCCCCCAAACCACACTTCTTGTCAACAAAGAGAACACAACATCAAAAGGAAACTCAGGCCAAAAAACCATCAAATGTAGAGTCTCCATCTCAAAATGAATAGGAACAACCAACCCCCAGGAGGAATAGGGAGTCCCAGACAACATAGAAGTAAGAAGAAGGCCCAGCATGAAAGCCCACCAAGCAACCTTGACACATCGGTCAGGGCTAAAGAGAGGCCAAAACTCCTCACAAACAACCAAAGGGAAACACCCCCAAACCACAAAGAGGGGGAAAGAAGAGCCCCAAACATTCTGAAAAAGAAAACCACCCAAAAAGAGCCACCAAACACACTGTAGGAAGGGGCGAGAGATAACCATGATGAAGAAAGCAGAAGAGAAGGCCAACAAGAAGAGCCCCCAAGCCCTCCTACTACCGAGTAGGAGCCACAAAAGGCCCAATCTTTAGCCAAACTTCCTCAACGAGAACACCACCCAAGCAAACCCACCGGAGGGAAGGAACCCAGAAAAACAAAAGGCAAGGCAACTAATACCCAACCCCAAGTCATAGCAAAACCAACCGACATTGCCCCAGAGAAACCAAAAGCAACACCCAAGCCACACAGGCCACATAGCTCGAAAGTGAAAGCAAGAACCGACACAATGTCCACAACGCCCATCTTATAGACCAAAGGCAAACACCCAAGCAAACTCTAGCCACAAGCGCCCATAGAAGAACCTGCAGAAAAGAAAAAGGCCCAAAGACATCCACGTCCAAGCCTCCAACTCTAACGCAACTCACAGAAATCCAACAACCCCTGTTGCAAAGAAGAACAAAAGGAGCCACATTAGGAAAGGAATGCAAAAGCCCTCCAGGGTAGCAGATTCCACAAGACATGAACAAAGGTAGTGCATCACAAAATAGGGGGAAGCCCTCCAACGCGCCACAAACAATCTCTAGCCCACAAAAGCAAGGAGACCATCACGCCGACCAGAATCATCATCATTGTCTTCTGCACCGTCCTCACCTCCATCATTGGAATTCAAATCTCCAGCCCTCCCGCCCGCAGCACTCCCTCCTGCTCTCGACATGAGATCAACCAAAAATTCCTTTGTTTCACTTTTATACAAGCATGTTGATTTCTATTCCTTTGTTATTTGTGTTGGAAAGGATATTTATTTATGGTTGCCATGTTTGGAAAGGAATGATTTAAATGTTTGTTGTGATATATTGGATATGCTTGCATGTTTCTTAGTTGATTCTTGTTTTGAGAAACCTGTCAATTTGGTTTATACTTATATAGATATATATCCTATATTGGAAATTATATGATTGTGTTCTATTTATACTTTACGTAGATTGTCAATACCATACATAGTTTGTCAATACTATATGTATGTAGCATGAGATAAGAAGTTGCTTTGAGTTACTTTAGTAGCAATGTCATTTAATCACGGGTTATTAGTTTGGTTATTCTTGGGGTTAGTATAATCCATGGGGAAAAGGGGTAACCTATGTATAGAGTATGAATGGTCAAAACCAAATCAAGCTAGGAAGGTGGGTGGATAGATGACTCTCACTCGAAGTACTGGGTGATGAATTCTTTGGCCAAAGTAGTGTAAGTAGCCACTGTTTACACTTTTAGTTCAATGTGTTCTAAGTTTACATACTAGGCAAGGATTGTCATACATGTAGGTTATAGCCACAATATGGTAGCTCTAGATATGTAGGACACAACACCATGCTCAAAGAAGGCTAGGATTATGAGGTTACCAAACCAATCTCTTTGTCGAATGGTAAGGCCAATTTACCAGTTTGGTAGATGTGTGAGGGACTGTAGTAAGTCCATGGTTGGCAGAAAAGTGCACGAGTGATGCTTCTCCTCATGTAGTTGGCGGCCAAGATTCAAGGAAGGATATTCTAGACCATTTATATCTCTATTTTCTATAAGGTTGTTGAAGCTATGTATGTAATCATGTATCCATCTCTTTGGAAAATTGTAAATGTGAAATACCATCTTGAAATTATGAAATGTGAAATCATTACTTGTATTAAAGAAATGATTCTTTGATTATGTAATGAGAAAGTTTGGAATGGTTTTATTTCATATGTGCTTTAGTTATTCAAATGAAAAGAAAAATTTAATTTCTCTAAATGTTAGTTGCATAAACTGTTCACTTGGGGGTAAAACATAGTAAAATTATTGGGTTGAACAATGGGCATGTTACACAGGAAAATGTAGGAAATAAAGAAGGGAAGGGGATCAATAGAACCTTGCAAGAAAGCTATGCAAGAAAGGAGGGGAGGATTAGAGGTGGAAGAAAAGTTCAAATCCACATTGATATTTTTAAAAAGGGGTGGAATGAAGGAAAATGGAAGAAGTGAAGGAATTGGAGAACCCTGCAGTACTTTTCAACAAGACTAGATAGTGAAACTAGATATTAAGATTGACAAGAAATTTCTAGTAGTCCACAAACTTTGTAACACTATAGAAAGACAAAAAAATTACCAAAATCATCCCATGCTTAGAATTTTCTTGGATGTTTGTAACTTCCTACATGTGAAATGCACATAGGAATGAAGAAAAACAACACTTTAAAAGAAAATTTTGACTAAGGGGATCCATTTGGAAATCTCTCATACTAGTTATATGTGATGGGTAAAATAAAGCCTAAATGCACAAAGGAGTAGGGGCTCAAGCAGATTTTGGCATTGTAAAATTGAATCCTAGCACATAACAAAGCCTAGACTTTGCAAATTAACTATGCTTTATCATTGTTTACATCTATGACTATGGAATTATTCCTCACACTTGTGAAAGTGAACTAGTGTACATGTAAACTAAATCTATACTCATGGAAACAAACTAGCTAAAGTTTTATAACTCAAAATTTTCTTATTTCTATATCTATGGTTTGAATCTAACAAAATGGTCTTGATAAACACCATTTGAGAACTTGCTAAGTGAGGATCATGTTATTGCCACAACATGCCCCAATTTATTTCAAACCAAGGATTGCTTTTTAAGGTCTTAAACTCTAGTTTTAATGATTTCCCAATTTCACATTTTAATGTTATCCCTAATATTTTTGAGCATATATAGAATTTTCCCACGAATTTTAGATTTCTTGCGTCTTATTTGCATACATATTTGAATTCCCTACTTATTGGTTCCCAATTTTGTTTCCGCAAATTTGCATTTTTTTATTTTTTTGTTTCTTTGGTTTTATTTTTATTTCCCAATTTGGTTTTCATCTACATACTTCAAACCTTATTTATTCATTTTTACTATTTCTCTAGGTCCATTTTAGAGGATACACCTTGGATCAAGCACCTTACTTTTCTTTGAAAATATATAATGAAAAGATAAAAATATTTTAAAAACATTTTGGGTTTTCATCCATATGAATTATTAAATTCATTGATAACTCCTAAGCCTATGAATGATTCATTTTTACTATTTCTCTAGGTGCACTTTTAGAGGATGCACCTTGAGTTAGGAACCTTTACTTTTCTTTGAAAATATAGAATGGAGATATAAAAAAAGCTTATTTAAAACATCTTTGGCTTGCATCCATATGAATTATTAAAGTCACCAAGAAGCTATATGATAACCACTAAGACTATAAATTATTGACACCTAACTCATGAAAAAATAGATCCAATAGTTTTAAAAAACATTCTTAATGTTTCAAAGAATCTAGGTTTCAAATCAATTGAGATGTAAATGTTAAGTCTATTGTAATACCCCCATGTTTCTAATACTATTTGCTAATTTTGGTTACTTTTACATGTTAGTGTGATACTGTTTTGTGATGGTGACTAATTCATCGACCTGGTGTGTGCGGATGCATAGTTTAGTTAATTGCTGCGTGTGACATTATTATGATGATTTATGATACTCTGTATGTTGTTTGGATTATTTGCTTATTCATTGAGCTTTCAATAATGTTATATATGTTGAGGTGATGATTTTGTGATGATGTTAATTGGATTCAATATTATATTACGATGCAGTAGATAAGTAATCATGTTAGCATATGATTAGTTAGTTTAGAAATGTTATTTCATCATTGATATTGTAATTGTTAGAATAGATGTGGTGAGAGGACAACATAGCACCACTCGTTTACGAGTGCCTTGCTACACTGTAATTCCTTCTCATGATAGCATGTTTTTTATTATATATATACATGTGCTACTTGACGTTTGTTTGGATGCAGGATTTGCAGGAATAAGTTTCGATTCCACCTATTTTGGCAGGACTGGGCGAGCATTAAATTAACCCAACGAGTAAAATGTTGTAAAAAGGGAGTTGATTTGGAAGTATCCCTGTCCCAAGTTCATCATTTTGTTATGAGTTGTTGTGTCATGACTGAAGTTTTGTCCTTGTTGTGTAGTTTGATTGTTGAGTATTCATTTTATTTATGGTTAGTGTTTATTTAATTAATCTTATTTTATAAGATAATTAATTAATGTTGCATAGTTACTTGATTTAATTGTGAGTTAGAAGAATGTTAAATTTAAATATATTGTAAATTAAAAAGTATTTAATTAATTAAAATGCAAGAAATTAAATTAAATTAATATTGATGAGGATAATTAAATATTATCTTTTTATTAATATTAAATTAGAAAATCATGTACGGATAATATCTTGATTAAATAAATTATTTTAATTAAAATTATAGATAAGTGTGCTTTTAAAAAGGTGGAAAAAGGACCAATAAGAAAAGAGGATTTTTGAGAAAAGAAAGCGGAAGAGCTTTATTTACTTTGATTTATTATTTTTTATGGGGGAATTATTCACAGAAGATTTCTCTGTTGTTTTTGGGATCTGTAAATTAAAAGAAAAGAAAAGAATTTTGTTTGTACTTCTGGGGAAAATAATTGTTTTGAAGATAGATAGATTCAAAAAGAGAGCTGCAGGAGGAGATCGAGAGGAGGCTAGAGAAGGGATTCTTCATCAGACAAAGGACTTCAGGTTCTTCTAAATTATTACTTCTTTTAGTTATTGTTCTGAAATCAAACTTTCGCTAAAGTGTTTTCATTTGAAAATTAATTACTCCGTGTTTGTGAAAGAGGATTATGTAGTTAGAAATTGTTTGTTGAGAAAGAAAATAATGTCTGTCACTATTAAATTGATATATTTGTTCAAAATAAGGGTTTTATTGTGTTGTGTTAAATCTTTGAAATTCTCTCTTAAAAAAAAAAAAGTCAAATCCTCTATAGTTCATTAATACAATTTAGTTGGGAAAATTACTTTTTGGAAATAAAATAGTTTGTGAAATTCATTGAAATGTGCATGCCCTCATATTTATTGCTTCTGATAAATATAATTAGTTATATTATCTGTTTATATGCTCTGGTCTTTTTATATAAAAGTTATATATATATGATCTTTTTATAAGAAAATTTCTTTTTTATATAAATAAATTTATTGATCAGATTTTCGAAAATAATTTTTATATAATATATATATGTTTAAAAAAATCATTGCTTTGAATTTCATATTTTATTTGAAACGAAATTTAAAATAAAATAAAATTAAAACTAAATGAAATTATAAATATAAAATTAAATTATATATAAAATAAAATAAAATAATATTTTTTATTGTTATTGGGGGTGGACGACCGGCGGTGGCCGTACCACCCACGGCCCCAGTGGAGGCTGTACGCAGCCCCACTGACTGCGCATAGCAGCCTCGCTGGGCGCAGCCAGTGGGGGGCTGCATACCCCCCCACTGCCCACAGTACTGTACTGTGGGCTTTGCCCCTTGATTTGTGCTGTTAAAAAATTAAAATTTCGATTTGGTTTTTTTTTAATTGATTTCTTTTATTTCATATATATATATTATTTTATTAAATTTATTTTTTTAAGTGAATTATAAATATTTGTTTATATATATATATATATACATAATTTTGTATATATGAATGTTGGACAGTAAATTATTGTCATGGTTAAAAATAGATTGGTAATTTTAAAAGTGGTGATATTATAGTTAATTAGAAAATTGGGAATAAGCTTTGTAATTATAATTAAATTGATTGATTAATTTTAAATTTTATAGGGATATAGTTTGGTTGAGAAGATTGAAATAAATTACTTGTGTTGTTTTGAAATGAATTTTATCGTGTAATTGATTGAATTATTGGGTGAACTTATTATTCATTGTAATTTGTTTTATGGCGTCGTTCTTATGTGTGGGGTATCTTGAGATTAGTCATTTAATCAATTTTGATTTTCTTTTATTGAGTTTATGTTTCTAGGAAAATCCTAGAGTTAGTTTATCCTGTTATAAGAATCTAAGTTGTTGTTTAGGGCTTCCAGAGGTGGGGTTTTTAATATGATTTGTGATCCCGTACTTTGATGTTGGTCTATGTTTTGACCTTGGTTATGATTTAGTTTGCTCTTGGATTATACCATTGTGGATATGTTTCATATGTTATGGCGAGATGGTTATGCCTCGCAGATGATCCGGTTGATTGATTCATTTTTTTTGTTGATACAATCCTGTTGTGTTGGATATTTTGTGTTGAGAATTTAGAGAGAGTGGCTCTAGGTGGGGGTCGACGCATAAAGGGGCTGTCAGGGTAACCCACATAGAGTTAGATTAATCAGTGATAACCTAAGTAATAAACCATGGGTGGGGTTTAAACATTAATAAGATAATTATGATGCCTCGTCCGCCTGTTAGTGCTATCACAGACTAAAGGGGATTGAGAAGGCCGTGGTTGGCAAGATCGTTGCCTTGTCTTCATGAAAGGTTAACGATTCCGCATGAGTAACCCTATGGAGTGGCACCTTGAGATAGGCTGTCAGGAGAACCATAGATGGTGGCACCTTAGCTAGGTTGTCAAGATAATCCATGTAGAAATGGAGGCGACACCTTGTGATAGGTTGTCTGGATAATTTATGTTAAGCCATGCGATGACACTCTCCTCTAACATTCTATTTATGTTATTTTGTTAAAGTCCTTTGGAAGTGGCTTAATGAGTTGTCCTTGATATTATGATTTAAGATTTAATGATAATGTGTTTCGTGTTTTGACGTTGTAATTTTGGAAAGTGATTTATTGATTTGTCATTGGTTATTGTTGGAAGTAGTCTTTGATATTATGTCTTGAGTTTCATTGATGTTGTGATTGTGACTAGTTGTTATGTTCAGAGGTGGTTTGTTGTTATGCCTTTTGGTTCTATCGTTGCTTAGTTTTTATGGTCTTTGATGTTAAGTTGTCTATCTGGAGTTAGTCTTGTGTTATTGTTTAGACATACGTGGTCGGGGATCCTTCCTTGTCTACTCCCAGCATGGGGGTGGTTGTGTGGAACGTGCTTCGCACCTCATTGGGTTCCCTTTGGATTTAGTTGTATCTTTTGTTGTAGGATTTTCCAGATGCTGTTGATCCAGTGTTCTTATGTTCCAGATGGATGTTTACACTTCGGATGTAATTCATTATTGATGTATCATCTTCCATGTGTGTTGGGATGACCTTGATGTAATTTGTATATGTGGTTATTGTGATGTATTTTCAGATAGTTGTATTGTACTATCATATGGATGTAATGTATATTCAGGCCATGTATTCATTCGGGAATGATCACTTGTTATAGTTGGTTATGTTGAGTTGTATCTGTTGAATTATATATATATATATATATATATATATATGCTTTATATCTTTATAATTTCTTTTGTTGTCATATGTACATATGGTATTAATATGGTTATTGTTTAATGGATATTTTAAATGTTGATATGAGAATGATTGGGTTTATATAACTGTTTAGTTATTGTTTAATCTATTATCGTTGTTATGGGTTAGTATAGTAATGTCACCTCGTGTACCCCAATGGAATTAGTCGTGCAACTTAGTACTTTGTTATATTGGAATACTTAAGTATGTGCATTATATTCTTTTGAAAAAAAAAATTGTTGCGTTGTTGTTAGTTCCTTTGGGGTTTGCACGGCAGGGCGTTAAATTAGGAACCTTTACTTTTCTTTGAAAATATAGAATGGAGATATAAAAAAAGCTTATTTAAAACATCTTTGGTTTGCATCCATATGAATTATTAAAGTCACCAAGAAGCTATATGATAACCACTAAGACTATAAATTATTGACACCTAACTCATGAAAAAATAGATCCAATAGTTTTAAAAAACATTCTTAATGTTTCAAAGAATCTAGGTTTCAAAATAATTGAGATGTAATTTTTTATTTTTTTTAGGCAAACTGCTATCAGAGAGGATAGCACTCTTTCTATTACTTTGAAAAAAAGATTACATTCCTCAAATACAATGCTTAATTTTTCACTCCGGATTTTGTTGATCTTAATGTCATTGGGTGTTTGGCCCTTGAGGGAGGAGATTTCTTCCTTTTTACTTCTATCCATTCTTGCTTCGGCATATAGGAGAAATTTTGGTCAATGCTTTTTTCCTGCTTTGTCACTTCTTTAGAGATTAAGTTCGTTGAGATCATTGAAGGCTTAGGAGATTGTCTATTAGAAGTCGAGATCACCGAAGGCTTAGGAGATTGTAAATTGGAAGGAGAGCCCTGCATAGGAGACATTTTCTGTAAAGGTTTTAGAGAGGGTGAAGCATCCTTCGCCATGGGAGCAATTACATAGTGGCTAGATTCAGCCCCATTCCACCATGAAGGCTGATAATTGACTTCACCCTACCCATTAGCTTGCTTCTTGTTGCATTGTGGGGTTCCATGTGCTGTTGAGAAACATTTTCTACATCTAAATGCAATCTTTTCGTAATCTACTAGTTGTCTCCAATGTCTGTTTCTAACTTTCAATGTGATTTTAGCCAGTAGGCCTTTAGATAAATCGAATTCAACACATAAATGGGCACATGTAGAGTTTTCATAATTTATAGTTTCTTTTGAAATGTTGTGAAATTTACCTAATCCATTTGCAATTGCAATCAAGCACTTAATTTCCCAAAATTGCAGAGGAAGATAGGGCAGTCTTACCCAAAGGAATGTTGAGCAAAATGTCTCAGTTCGAGGATCAAAAGAGGGAAGCAAGGCTTTACGCATAAAAATTTGCCTGATAAAACCAAGGACCAATGTTGAGGATAAATTTCTTATCTTCTAGAGATTCAAATTCCAAAATAAAGAAACCTTTTGCGCAAGGATAAATGATGATTTCATCCTCTGTGTACGCTTTCCAACTTTCACTTATCCAGGCATGGAGGTCGCACAACTTTGGCCAAACTCTCATAAATCTACAAATCAAAGCATGCTCTTTCAGATACACCTCCCTGTCATAAGCAATACTATCCAGACAAATTTCGGGGGCCCTATCCAAATTGTTGATGAAGAATAGGGGTTTCAAAGATGCACCAGGGCAAGAAGGATCAGGATCTTGTGGAGAGGCCCTCGACATTGTAGCACCAGGCTGCTTCCATCCTCGCCTCTCATCCGGGGCATCTAGACTTAGAGCCGCTTTATAAGGCTCAGATATGCAAGGAGAACTGTCATCCCCACCCCGCACAGAACCTCAGATAGATTGACAAGCCCTCATTCCAAACCTGGTAGGGCACGAAGAGGGAGAACCTGTGGACACTGCTCCAAAAAAGGCGCTCTCATCATTTAAATTCACTGAGGAGGATGCAGAGGAAGAAGGAACAGAGGGTGCGGAGAAACCCTGAGCATAACGGGCGGAAGAAGTTGGAGGAGAGGGAGCCATCGCCGCACCAACAAAGAATATATCAATGTATCAAGAAAAATGGATATTGAGATGTAAATGTTAAGTCTATTATAATTATTTAAAAAAATAAAAATGATACTTTGGACCTACCAAATTAATTTTAAATGGTTTACTTATTTTTAGTTTTTAATTTGTGTTGAGATATTTGAGTTTAAATTTACTCAAATGATGCTCTTATCTTCTCTAGAGTTAATGAAGCAATGCATGGTTTTGTCACTAAATTTTCCTTATTCTTAGAATTCCACCTAATATAACCTTGAACTACAAAATTTTAAAATTTGAAATGTTTTAACTCTATGTATGCTGAGAGACTCTTTTCCTGATTCTTAGAATTCCACCTAATATAACCTTGAACTACAAAATTTTAAAATTTGAAATGTTTTAACTCTATGTATGTTGAGAGACTCTTTGATTTTGAGAAAGGGACACATATAGAGAGAGAGAGATTGGTCATGGAGGCTCCCAAATACACCCTTTAAACCTTTGCATTTTTATTTTATTTTGAGCTAATGAAGGACTCTTCAAACAAGATCCTTGAGAAAGAAGCAATATATCCTTAATTCAATAGGACACCAATAAAGATAAAGGAAGATAAAGGAAGAAAAAGGTAAACAAATTATTTTTAATTTTCCAAAATCTCATGTATTATCTATCATGTTGTGGAAATATTAACAAGAAAAAGCTAAACCCTAGGTTGAGTGAGATCAACATGGTATAAGGGAATACAATGATTGCCCTATAATAAAGATCAAGAGAGTATAGCCCTAGTTGGATTAAACCTAGATGTTAAAGGAGATGAGATTAAATGTAAATAAAGATCTAATTAATCAAGACTATAGAAAAATGAAATGTTGAGAAGGGATACTGAAGTCTCATATTGTTTAAGACATGATATTGAATTTAACCATTTCAATTGACTATGATGTTGTGGTAGGAAACTATAAATGTATCAATTATGAGGAGCATTTGACAAACACAATTTTAAATTTATAAGGCATGGGAGTTGGTCTCACAAAATTATTATTGTTGAGTCAAATTTCTCTACCATAGTTCTATCCACTATTGTTTTTTCCTTTTTTCATCTTCAGAACATGTTCACTTGTGTTCACACCTATACCTAAGAAACTAGTGGTGTTGAAAATCACATTTGGGGCCTTGCTATAGACAAAGGGATGCTCATTGAATTCATTGGTAGTTGTCAAACCTAATGGCTAATATAACAAGATTAAAAATATTTCCAACACAAAATGTGAATGTTGATACAACTTAGAGTGAGTAAACTGAGATTTCAATTGAGATTAATAGTAACACTAATATTGATGAGCCTAATTATAGATGCTTTCATGTTACAAGTCAATATCAATTTATGATTAAAATGACAAAGTATATGTCCTTAAATGTAAGTATTGGATAGAAAACATGAGACCTTGGACATACAATTCAATGGGTAATGATCATATTCCTAGATAGTTTGTATTAAAAATGGGAGATTTTAAATTTTAAAATTTGAGGAATAAACTATGTGTGTGGTATTGTCAAGGGGATAGTAACATGAGTGTGACCAAGTATAGGGAGGTAAAAATTGTGGGAAAGGGACCAATCATAGTTTACAATGAAGATTTAAGTATATAAGAGTGGCATTTCGAGAATAAGGTAAACTAATAAGCCAAAATAAATAAATAGAGTACTAAGACCATACAATAGCAACATTCATGCAAAGTGGAGTAAAACTAAGGTATACGAGTGCAGGGTGCACACTTCTATACCTTACATAGAGGATAATTGACCTATATTAAACTTTAAGAAAATGATCTCTTTATGATTATCAAAAAAATAAATAATTTCACTAAATTAAACTAGACTAAATAATTTAACAATTAGTCTATGTTGGGACTTTAGAGTTGGGATATAAATTAAATAAATTAAATTTTCTACTTAACATAAGTTTGATGATGGAATGTTAAATTGTAAATGCTCTCAAAAGTTGATTAAACAATATGCTAAAATTTAGGGACTTATCTAGATGATCACCTTAGTATTTGTAAATCAATTATACTCTATTTAAATTCAAATATATGATTGTGAAAATAGTCTCTATGGCAATAGAAGTGATTTTAAGTGATCATTTCTATTATTTCTATGATTTAAGTGTGAGAAAATAGTGTTTACAAAAACCATTTGGGAACTTGCTAAGTGGGGTTCATGTTCTCCTTCGACAAGATTCTACATAGAACAAGTAAGCATACGATATTAGTATTATGAGGCAATTACAATCCTTTATGATGTTGTTATGATGCTCTCATATGAGTGTTCTCTTGATAATCATAGCTACATCCTATATGGTCTAAATGAATTAGGGTTAGTCCTTAAATACACCACCCAAACATGCAATTTGAATAAGCTATGTTTTATAAGGCTGGTTCACTTGGAATAACAGAAGGGAAGGGGAGGCTAACATTGCCTGCAGATTGGACAGATTCTTGATTGGCTCGGAATGGCTCCTAAGTGTAGACTGCTTCACTGCTGAGATTCTTTCTTATGGTGGCTCGGATCACTGGCCTATCTCCCTTATGGTTGAGAAGGCCTCTAAACCTAGAGGGTGTCCCTTTAAGATGGAGGCTGTGTGGTTTGAGGCTCCTGATTTTGAACAGAAGCTGTCTGATTGGTGGAAGGTTGATGTAAGGGGATGCATAAGATACATTTTATATAGGAAAATGAAGGAAGTTAAGCTCCAAGCTAGGTCATGGAATAAAAATGCCTTTGGTGATCTCTTTAGAAACAAAGACAGGGTGGAGGGTGAGCTGCGTGAGGTTGAAGCAAAGATTGCTAGTAAGGGTCTCTCCACTGAGCTTCGGGATAGGGAGTTAGAACTAATGAAGGAAAATAATAGAATTCTCCGAATGGAGGAAATTTTTTGGCACTAGAAATCTCAGGTGAAATGGTTGAACGAAGGAGACAAAAATACAAGCTTCTTTCACTTAACAACTAAAATAAGAAGGCAACACAACTGGGTTTGCAAAATTATGACACCTGACGGGGCTGAACTTTAAGGCATGGAAGTTATCAGAGCTGCTGGAAAAAACTTTTTCTAGGCTTTGCTCAGTGATCAGGGTGACTTGGATAAAGAGGCCCAAGCTGAATTGCTGCACAACATTAACATTTGTATAACTGAGGACCAAAATGCTGCGCTTATGGCCCCCTTTAGTAAGGAAGAGATCAGGAATGTTGTTTTTTCTATGAGTGCTAGGAAGGTTCCTGGGCCTAACGGATTCCAGATAGAGTTTTTTTAGAAATGCTGGCATATTGTGGGTGAAGATGTCTGCGGTGCAACAGAGGAATGCAGGTGCTACAAATCTATGTTAAAATCTTGGAATACTACCTTTATTGCCCTTATTCCAAAGGTTCAGGATGCGAGCAATTTTGACCAGTATAGACCTATCGCGTTATGTAATACCATATACAAAGTGGTGGCTAAGGCCATGGCCTCCAGGTTAAAAATATGTCTGACAAACATAATCTCAGAAGAGTAGAGTGGGTTCCTGAAGGATAGACAAATCCTTGACGGGATTGTCATAGCTCACGAAGTAATTCATTCGATCCAAAACAAGCGGAAGGAAGGGGTGGTAATTAAATTGGATATGAAAAAGGCTTATGACAGAATATCATGGGAGTTTCTTATTAGTATCATGAGGAAGATGGGATTCTGCGATTCTTGGTGTAAATGGGTTTACAACTGTGTCTCTACTTCCACTTTCGCAGTCCTAGTCAATGGGGTTCCGACTAAAATTTTCAATGCCAGTAGGGGGCTTCGTCAGGGGGACCCCCTATCCCCATTTCTGTTTTTAATCTTTGGTGAGATCCTTAGCAAAAGCATCCAATCCAGGGTCAGAAATGGCGAAATAAAGGGGCTGCAAGTTTCAAGCGGGGTGAGTAACATCTCACATTTACAATTTGTTGACGATTTACTCTTATTAGGTGAAGCTACTGGTAGAGAGGCCCGAGCTTTCAAAAGGACAATAGTGCAATATGAAAAGGAAACAGGGCAAAAGGTGAATGAGTCCAAGTCTCGTATTTTCTTCCTCAAGCAGCACAGTATGGAAAGTCTAGAGGTCCAAAGGATTTTGGGTTATGAGATCAACCAGCTTCCGAGCAATTATCTTGGCATGCCCTTGTTGGCTAGGAAGATATCCATGAATGATTGGAGTGGTGTCATCAACAGAACCAATGGTATGCTGGAGTCTTGGAAAGGGTGATGGTTGTCTCTTGCAGGTAGAGTTACGCTCATCAAAGCTACCATGTTTGCTATCCCAACTTACATGATGTTTGTCTTCCAAATTCCCTGTAAGTTGGCCAAGGTAATTGAGGATACGAAGAGAAGCTTCCTCTGGAAAGGATGCAGCGACAGTTTCAAATACAATTTAGTGAAGTGGGATGAGGTGTGTAAGCCCATAGAATGTGGTGGCCTAGGCATTAGAAAGTGCCTTCAGATGAATCTGGTGCTAGGTGCAAAGCTTGCATGGAGAATTTATGAGGAAAAAAGTAAATTATGGAGCAAGGTTCTTCAGGCCAAATACCTCCAAAATAATGTTGAGCTTCTATTTGACAAGGAGATAGATATGCCTACGGGATCCAACATATGGGGTTTTTTGTGCCACTGCAGAAGGTTGATTCTCCCAAGGCTGAGGTGGTGCCTCAGGGATGGAAGTAAAATCAGTTTTTGGAGGGATAGGTGGCTGGACTTTGGAGCTTTGGAAAATATTCCCAGGTTCAGGCCTGTGATTAGCCATTTTGAAGCTAGCATAGGAGTTAAAGCTAGAGACTATATGATGGGCTTGCCCCCAGCTGGATCTTGGGGTTTGCTTAAGGCCCCGGTCAAGGAGTTGAACCAGGTGTGTGCGGAGATATAGGTAGAAATCAAGAAATGGCCTTTATTAGTGCTGAGAGGTGAGGATAGGCTTGTCTGGGGTGATAGAGGTAGCGGCCATGTCTCGGTCAAGGCTATGTTCAGAGAAATGTTTTGCAATTTTGAGGAGGAGGCTTGGGCGTCCAATGGTGGATGGTATAAGCACAACTTTCCCAAGATGAACTCCTTTCTTTGGATCGTTGGAAGGCGCAGGGCTCTCACGTGGGATAGGCTAAGACTATTTGGGAAGGCGGGGCCTTCCAAATGTCTTATGTGCGAGGCATATGAAGAAAGTAATGATCATCTTTTCCTCCACTGTAGTTTCGCCAGCAAGCTGTGGAATACTTTTATAAGCAGATGGAAGCTTGCTTGGGTTCACCCCAAAAATATCCTGAGACTTTTAGAGAGTTGGGAGGCGCAGATCCATAGCCCAGGTCTCAAGCTGATCTAGAAGGTTGCCCCTGCTATCATTGTGTGGAACATTTGGATTGAACGCAATCGGAGAACTTTTCAAGAGAAAAGCAGAGCAGTGGAGTGTGTTTGGGATAAGGTGGAAAGCTCCATGTGCGAAATTGGGGAAATCCAAAAAAGTAAAAGTAGAGAGGTATATGCCAGCGAGAAGGGTTGGGGGGATGCTTGGCCCTATTTGCATTGGCTTTGTGCTCCTAAGCCTGGGACTGTCACTAGGTTGTGCATTGGGGCTTGGACTCTTTCTGCGGAGGACTAGATAAAATTCAATTTCGATGGAGCGGCAAAGTCTAATCCTGGCAAGGCTAGAGGAGGTGGGATCTTCAGGGATTGTCATGGGAAACCTATTGGCGCCTTTTCCATTGACCTCGGGATGGATACTAATAATAAAGCTGAGGCTTCTGCTCTTTTGTGGGGGATTATGATTGCTAGAGAAAAGGGGTGGAAGAAGTTGTGGATCGAAGGAGACTCAAAATTGATTATCAACGCCCTTGGGGGGGGAATATGGTGGATTGGAGACTGAATGCACTAATGCAAATTGCTCAGAGGACGGTTAAAGATCTTGAGATGCTAAAAGTGACACACATCAGGAGAGAAGGCAACCACGTAGTTGAATGGTTAGCCAATCTCGGTATATGGTTGGTTAGGAATAATGGTGTTCGTGTCTCTGAGTGGCGGAGCGACTTCCCTTTCTCGTCGATCAAGCTTCTTCAGGATGATGTCTGAGCTTTTCCCAGTCGGGACCCTCAAGCTTGTCCTCCAAACCGCCGTTAGGTTGCAACTATTTCGGTGTAGGGTGGCTTGTGCGTGGCCACTCTCACTTTGGTTGTTTTAGCTCTTTGCATGGTGTTGGGTTGTTCCTCCTCGTTTTGGCTATGGCCACTGCTCTTTGATGCTGATTTCGGCATCTGTGGCTATGCTTCCTATGATTCTTTCGGTTCCTGGACCTAAACCAGGTTTTATTTATCAAAAAAAAAAATCTATGTTTTATCATTTCATAATTTATAGTAATAAAGAAAAACATGAGCCTAATTTAAGGAATTCAAATTTTTAGATTTACTCCCACAAAAATTTAACCTAATCAATTTTGTATCTACAAAGTTAAATCAATGTGATTAATAGTTGAGATGTAGAATTGGATTTGAATCCTAGAGTGTATGATGATGATGGACAAAGTTAAAATTTATCGAGATTTTATGTTTTTCATTAATTTGCTCTATAGGCTGAAAGTTTTGGATTTTTTTTAAATTACATTTTTTAAAAGCTTATCAAAAATATAGATAGGTTAGTTCTTTGTAATTTATTATTGAAAATAAAATAATTCTTTAATTTAGTGGTCAAAGTTTGGTCAAAACTTTCATTAATTTACTCTATAGGCTACACTTTTTGGCTTTTTTTTTTAAATTACATTTTTGGAAAGCTTATCAAAACTTAGGTAGGGTTAGTTCTTTAAAATTTATTTTCACATAAAATATATTCCTTGTTTTAGTGGTCTAAGTTTGGTCCAAATTGAAACATCAAATTCTCTCTCACTCCAATAAACCTTAAAATAAGAACATAATTGAAGTTGTGCCATTTTTTAGGATTAAAGGAACTTTCTGCACATACAAAATATAAGGACCCATTTTATTTTCCACCACCTAAAATTGAGGAAATAATTCTACAAGGACATGAAACAATGATACATTTCATTAAAGATAAATTGTTTGAACCATTTGTAAAATCTTTAAATGAGGGTTTAGATAGGTTTACAAAGAAATTATTATCAGAGCTAAAGTCCCAAAAAAAGACACCAAGGTGGGAACAACCCTAATAAACCAAATAAATGGATAGGAGAACTTTTCCAAGGTCAACAATTATACCTACCAAAATCAACATTCATAAATTTGGTAATAGAAATCTAATTTCATGGATAAGCCTCATAGAGCAACAATTTAAACTTCACAATATACCAAATAATTCCATGGCTGAAATAACTTCACTACATTTAAAATTAAGACATTAGCAATGGTACCAATGGAAGATGAGTGACATATAAGGATAAATGTTCAATTGACAAGAATTTAGTAAAAATTAGCAACCTTCTATGAGCAACCATGCATTGAAAACTATTTTACCCAACTAAAAAAATTAAAACAATTAAGGTCTTTATTTGAATATAATGTTGAAAATTTGAGATTGGCACTTAGAGCTCCCAAGGCGATATCTTACCAAAGGCTACAATTGTAATCAATGGACTTAAGGGCCAAATTCAACATGATGTTCATTTGTTGGAACCTTGTACAATTAGGAGAGTTATGCAACAAACATTGAATATTGATAAGCAAAACAACACCAAAGGTGAAACCATGAGAGTAATTGATAAAAATGTGAGTAATCCTACTAGTAAAAACATGGAAAAATTCTTTAACCTAAGAGAAAGTAGTAAGCTCTCTCCTCAACAAGTGATAGAGAAAAGAGAAAAAGGCTTATGTTGGAATTGTGATCTAGCAAATGGTCAAGGAGTCATAAATGTGTTCTATTAGTGAGAAAAATAATAGGGTTGAAAAAGAGGGGGAAGTACCTACAAAAGAATCACATATAGAACTTAAGAATGAGGATTCTAAAGAAAAAGAAAACACTACTATCTCCCTACATGCATGGAATGGAACAAATGGACCACAAACACTCAAAGTAATCGCACTATAAAAAAGAAAAATGTGAAAGTGTTAATTGATATTGGTAGTACTTATAACTTTATTGATAAAATATTAACTAATGAGCTTAATTATTTTGTTTATCCAGTCTCTAATTTTCAAGTCATGATAGCTAATGGGAAACAACTACCATGTGGTGTTAAATGCCATCATACAAAACTCTCAATGGGAAATTATCAACTAGATTTAGAAATGTTTGCTATCTTTATTAGGGGGTGGATGTAGTTTTCGGTGTGCAATGGATTAAGTAATTAGGAACATCTTTCAATTTTCAAGACTTATCCATGACTTTTAGGATACATGTAAAAAATTATGAACTTATAGGAATAAAATCACCACCAAGTGAAATCATTAGCTCCCATAAGATGGAGAAATTTCTCAAAAAGAGTTCTTATAATGTATAGGGGCACAATTACATTTTCTAGAAGCACAAAATATGATAACTCAAGATCAACTAGAAATTCAAGAGATTATTCGACACTACCAACAAGTATTTCAAGAAACCAAAGTTGTACCTCTAATTAGAGACCATAATCATGGCATTAAATTAATAATATGAAATCCTAACAAAAACTCTTATCCCCTATGCTTATTCTTAACAAAAAGGATGATCCATGGAGAATGACTCACATTACAAGAAGCTAAACAAAATCACTAATAAAGATAGGTTTCATATTCCTATTGTTAATGAACTAGAAGAAAATAACCTCTATGCAAAATAATTCAAATGTGTATTTAGGGTGAAACAAGTATAATACTCAAGAAATTTGATGTCACCCAAAGGTGTTAAGATGGACCCTGAGAAGAGAGGATTTTAGGGTCTAACAAGATACTATAAAAAGATTTGTTCATACCTATCATCTTATAAAGAAAAATTCCTTTTGGGAAGGTATTAAAGTGAATATCCAAAAAATTGTGGTAGAACGGTTAATATGCCAACAAAATAAACAGAAATGAAAAAGACTCTAGGCCTCATACAAATATTAGGTATCCCAATACAAAGCTGGGAAAAAATATTAATGGACTTCATTATGGGGTTTCCAAAGACAAATACCATTGATGTAATCTTGCTTGTTGTGGATAAAATAAATAAGAATGCATATTTTTGTGGACTCTCTCATGTATTTTCCACTAATATTATGGAAAAATTATTCATGAAAAATATACAAAAACTTCATAGAATTTTCACAATCAAATTGGAAAATAGAGCCACCTCAAAATTCCTAATCAACTGGAAGAATTTTCCAATTGAAGATGCAACATGGAATAATGAACGATTCATACGAAAGATTTTAGATTTGCTAAGCATTGAAGACAAGGCTTTTTTGAAGGGAAAGAAAATGCTATAATCCTAATATGATATATTCCTAAGGATAGGCATTTGTGACATGCTTAACCATAACATAAATATTAATTAAAACACTAATACCTCTTAATTAGGATGAAGGGGTATGATTAGGATGAAGGGGTATGTTCCTGCATAATTTAACCTATAAATAGAAAAGAGAACTCTCTCCTATAATATAATTCATTATATTATTGATTATTGAAGGTGACACGTTCAAAATGATCTTCTATTTTTTTATTTTTTACAAATATTTTTAAAAAATATTATAATATCATTACACTAAGACACTCTTGAAGACATGATTTCCAAAACACTCTTATCAATGGTGTTAAGTATTCTAATTTCACCATTACAATGGTTTAACATTCTATTTTATGTAATTTAATAATATGCAAACCACTTTTCAACTTCAAAAAGGGCCAAATTTGGAACTCACAGTGTCGAAAATGCACAGCATTTTGATGCTGACTTCGATTTTGGGTTGAGCAAATATCCTCCAATTCGCAGGCCATGGCCAGAAAATGCTCCCGATTGCAGTTAATCTACGGTTTATTGGTGCTTGTTTTATTTTGGTGCAACTTTCAAGTATTGGCCGGCAATCTCGTCGTCCAGTTTCTGTAAAAACCTTCTCTATCCCTATCTCTGTCCATGCCATCGCCGCCAAAATTAGTGACATAATTTTGTACCATTAGGGAATAATGTTACATATTTTTATCTTATCGTTTACGGGGATTGCAGGACCAAGAGATTCGTGAGAAGAAGGCTACCTGTTACCAAGACATTGAAAAGTGAGTGAAGTTATTTATTCCTTCATCAATTTGAACCCGAATGCGTCATATTATTTTTAGAAAATTCAATTTCAGAATATCAATAAGGTTACATAATTTATTTACAGTTTTTGGTCTGTCATGTGTTTTTAAAGAATTTTGAAAGCGAAAATACGAATAGGTTTTGCTGAACCTTAATTTGGCTTATTATGTCTTAATTTGCTCTTTTTTGGGTTGCAATCCGGGATATATTGATTTTTCATTCTTTTTGTATGATATAATAAATTTTTTTGGGGCATAATCTTGGAATTAGCCTCTGGCTTTTCAGGTATGTGGTCTGAGGTGACTTTTGGGTGTGATATTTGTCACTTGTTTTTCTATACCATTAGCGCTGCACTTTATGCAACTTTTTAACGCAAATGGCGCTTTTTTATGAAAAAAATGTATTTTCAGAGTGAAGGGATTATACAAATTATCGTGGTCTGAAGGGACTGCAAATTTGGGTGTGGTAGGGTTTGACAATAAAATTTGAGTGGTGATTTGGTTTTGTAGTGGTTTGTGGGGATGGCAATGCAAATTATCGCCAGCGGCTAAAGAGAATTGTGCCCTTAGATGTCTTTCCTCAGTTTGCTATGAACACATTTATGGGGACGATCCTGTAAGTTATGCAATTTATTTTGTAATGCTGTGTTCACCCCTTGATAATGAACTCTATGATAAGTTTGGTTTCCTGAAAAGTTTTGCTCTTGCCAATTCGGGGAAAGAAAACAGTTTTGTTGTATTATTCAGTGCTATGGCAGAATGTGTCTCATTTATGAATATTTATTGCTCTAAGATCTGCACTTTAGTTGAATTTTTAATTATGATCTATTGCTTAGAGCTTTTCGTTGTTTTTTTTTGTTATAACTGATGAAACCTTTTCTTGCCTCCAGCTAGAGGAAGGGGAATTAGACTACAAACGCGGAAAAGAATTTAAGTACTGCATGTACAGGTACCTGTATATCTCCACAGTTTTTTCTTTTTCTTTGTATGTTTGACATTCTACTAATTGCTGCCTTTTCTCTTTAGTTAAATTACTCTAATAGTCCAATGCTCATATTTATCTTCAAAGTAGGAATCAAAGAAATATAAAGACTTGTGCCTGCTGTGAAGCATTTTTCAATAAATTTTCGTCATGTCTTTTCCAAGGAATCATATTTAACTTTAGTCAATTTCCTAGAATTATGGATCTGTGTGACTGTGTATGTTCAGATTCAATTTAGAGAGCTCCAGATTTTTTTAAAATTTTAATTAACCAAGACAAATAAATTTGGATTATGGAACAAGAAAACAAACTTTGTTTGAAAGTTAATTTTTGGCTTGTCTTGCATCCACATGAGTTGAACCTCCTCAATATTTTGGTATTCCCTGTTTTCAAAAATTTGGACATCCTGCCATGTCTATCCCTGCTTTTCATTCTTGGGAATGCAAACGTTCATTTACATTCCAATGTGGGGTGAACATGAGCATCAAAATTTGTACCAGAATTTTGTATGAAAACATGCATCATCCTTTGAGAAACAAGTCGGAACCATTTTGATAGCTTCAAATCGGTCGCTCTCTATGTTTATGTCCTTTCCTGAAGCTTCTCAACCTTCTTTGCGAGTGTACTTATATTGTAACACATAAGAGTCACACCTTACATCCAAGCATTTTTTTAAGTACAAGCCTTCCCTTCTTTTACTTGTGTGAAGACATCAAGCTTCCAGTCACGGCTTCTGTTTGCCAACAGTGCATTTCTCTCTTATCATTTGGCAGGCAATTGCTTTCTAACCACACAAGGGCTTTGGCAACAACCCCACCCTGAATAGGTCACAAGGGTGGGGTTATCTGTGTTTGTGTGGAAAGTGAATATATTTAATAATCTCATGGTGCACAATACAACCAAAGAACAAGGTGATTAACAAAACTCTTTTAACAAAAGAAATTTGTACAATGATAACAAATTGTAGCTTTTTAGTGAAAAATCAACAAATGATTGTTGATAGAGTACAGTGAAAAGGTCTTCTTTGTCTAGGACTTTTACACCAGCCTTTGCTCTTAAACCTTCTTGTGAGAACTTTCATTCTTTACAATGCAAGAGTAAACGCAAAAATGACTTTATAAGTGAGACATGATCCAAAAGGAAATTTCACATATCGAGATGGATTACAAACTGGACATCCAGATTCCCGATTTTTCTTATCATAAAAAGAGAATAATGCGCACTGGAGACAGTAAACAATTACAAACTTAATTTTCTAAGATATTTGATGCCAACAAAAATATATGTTCTCAGTAGTTGAAGCATTTTAATATATGTTGCTTTCTTCCACTGTTCTGTGGATGGAAGCTGTGCAGCTAGTTTTCTTTCTACAGGTACAAGTTACAACTATACCTTGTGTTGGTGTGGAGCTTGATGTTTGTCACTGTGCTGCTTGTATTTAGTGTTGGTTATTTTCTGAATGCCATGAACCTATTACTGAATGTGTCATATTTTTTCAATGTATATTGCTTCTTTGATTAATTCTTTCTGGGCAGATGAAGGGTCACTTATTTGTGCTACAGGAGAGCCACATCAAAATGGGCCAATAGTTAGAAGTTTAGAACCCAAGGCACATCTAAAATGAACTGCATCTAGTAGAGGTAGGCATATAGTTTCTATGAGAGCCATTTTGTAAGAAACACATACTACATATGTACTTTGATGTATAGGTTTGTATGTTCTGAGAAGATACACCTGTCTGTCCTTCTCTATGTGGATTGAAGGCTTTAATAACCACCCCAATTTTTTTCTTTTTCTTTTTTTAACAATACAAAGCTAACATAAACGTACCAAACAAAGATACAACTGCTGTCATAAGTTCTTATATAGAAATTTCAGCGTTTATACAATGGTTGTTACAAATGTTCTGATGAATAATCACTCCAAAGAGTTGCCAATACATAAGATAGTCATGAATATGAAATGCCCACAAGATAAATACCTTGAATAGAAGGTAATATTAATTGTTGTAGGTCTGATTTGTCTGGGATTGACTGCTACAGGTCTGGAGCAGCATGGTATTCACCTAGAAAATCTCATTTGTTGTCACACCCAACTCACCAACAAGCGATCTGGATCATCATCAACAACTCCATGCTCAACAATTTCACCCAGCACTTCCAAACACTCATACACAGGCACTTGCAGGACTAATAAGGGTCTGCAATCACACTGTTACAGTCAAAACAGCAGGGATATTTGCCCAGCAATCTTCAAAACTCACTTCAACACACCACCGAAGTGTCACAAGTGGAATCAACACCTAGTAATGCAACTCCCAAGCACACCAAACTTACTGGAAACATAAAAAATCCAACTGTAAATGCATATCAAATAGGCGCAGGCCTGAAACACCCCGTTTGCAGCAGGTACAATGGCTGTACGGCCTCGTTAATGCAGTCAAACATTAACAAATCCACTCCGAACTTATGCTATCAGCTTCCTAACAGCCCAGCGCCACTAAACGGCAATGAAATCACCCTAAAAGGGCAGCGATTTACTCCTGGCATCACACGCCATGCATCCAGGAGTTCTTGTTGTGTAGTACGGCCTCTCTAGGAAATTATGGAATTTGTAAACATGTTCAAAAACACCTTAAAAGGGTTGCCCAGCAATGAAGAACACTGTTGGACGGAAAACAACATACAGACACCGGTCCGAAGACATGTAATAACTAACCAGAAAGAATATTCCAGAATATAAGATTAGGAAGAGAGAAAGTAAGTTAAGGGATACTATCTAAGGGCCACGTCTCATGTTGTAAATATGGGTAGGCAAGAAGATCTATTCACTAGAAGTAAGGAATATGAATAGAAGAATATACTAGTTGACTATAACAGAGACATAAGGAATGCAATGAATGATTCTTGGATAATGAATATAAGGCATTCCAAATTTTGATTCATCTTGTGTGTACGTACTATTTTATTTTGATTTACAACTAGTCTTAGATCTGGAATAAGTAACTTATTGTGTCGCTTAAATAGAACCTACTTTGGGGTTATAGACTACAATCGACAAAGATCTTTTGGGCATAGAACTCCAGTATGTATCCCTCAAATTTCTTGCCAACATTGGTTCCGTTGCCAGGACCTTGGTTAGGCTCTGTTGAAGCTGACTGAAATTTTTTTCAAATAAAACTTTCTACCGGACCAACCAGCAGATAACATAATTGATACAATCAATCGAAATTTCATCCTCTTGATGTCTACCTTGTAGAGGGGGTTAGGCACCAAGGGGATGGGGAATAGAAAGGGGGAAAAGGTCCGGAGAGACCTATGAAAAGATGTGACTATTAACAAAAACTACTGAATAACTACCATGGGATGCAATATAAGAGTAATGCAATCCCAAATTTTAAACACCCATGGTTAGGTAAAAGAAATTCACAGAAGATTAAGAAGCAAACTAATTTAGAATGGGAAAATAAAATGGCCAACCCTAGTGGAGAGGAAAGAAGACAAAGACAAGTATTGGAAAGAGAAGAAAGACATAGGAGAAGAATGGAGTTAACAACAAAATCAAGGTTAGAGCTCACCATTGGGGGTGCTGCTGAGTGCGTCGAGGTGGGTGCGGCCGTCACAAGAGGAAAGGATAGCAGGAAGAAAAAGGAGACAACATTGGAAAAGATAAGTTTGTTTTGAAAGGAACTGGAAGGCTCTCAAGTAGTTTTGAAAAATTCATGCATAATCAGGAACCCAAGAGCTTGTCGAAAGAGGGAAGTTGTAGCATAGAGGCTCCTACCTTGACGAAACCTTCACCAGACCCTAAAAACAAACCGGACCTAGACGAATTACAATTAAGTTAGATGACATTTTTAAAGAGTTCTTGTAGACTCCAGATAAAGTCCTATCGGTAAATGATGAGTACTTGGAAAAGATAATTAACAAAAGCATAAACAAACTAAGAAAGGAAGAAGGGGAACCTAAAAGGGAAGAAGGAATTAAGGGCGAAGAGCATAGGCCAGTAACTAATCAGATGACTTTTACTAACAAAAAGACAAAAATAAGTTATAGAGAGTCACAACCCCTGGATCAGGACTCATCTCCATTAAGGTCTAAAAGCAAAAGAGTTGTAGCACAAGAGTTACAAAATCAAAAAGAAGAGAAGAAAGAATAGGATACTCTGTGGCCCAAGATACTAGGAGAAGATTACTTTGATATCAAACTTGCAAGAGATAAGGGTAGAGATGAAAGCCCCAAAATAACCTTAAGAAGGAAACTAAGCCATTAAAGAAATTGACACATAAACATAAGGGAATGCAACATCCAAAACAGAGTTTAGACGCCATGGAGACCACAATGAAAATCTCAGTCTTTGGAACAAACACCACCAAAGCACTAGAACATGTATTTCTTTTAGAATCCCTATGGGAGAAATTGGGAAAGGATGAAGACAATAACAAGCTATTAGATTTTGTAGGCTCACTGAGAAAAGAAGAATTAGAGTGGTACATGAAAAACTACTCACAACACAAAGCTACATGGGAAGAAGTCAGAAAGGAATTCTTAGCTAACTTTGGAACACTGGAGGTACCAATAGAGAGTGTGACCTGGATGAGAAATTTAACACAAGGAGAATGAGAATCCTTTGAGAATTATGATAAGAAGTTTAAGGAGTATGTAGGAAGTGTTAGTGTGAATAAATGTCTTGTACCTAGCTACTAGGTAATTAGGGGACATATTCACATGTTAAGTTTGCTTAGGATAAAAGATTCCTTCTAGAAGTCTTAGTTGTCATGTCTAGACTTTATTTTATCCTAGGTTGTTATGAGTTAGTTGTCTCATGTAATAGGATTAACACACTTGTCATAATCTTGTCTAATCCTATCTCACTACCTTGCCTTTATAAGCAAGGCATGTCATGTACATTTGCATATTCAACCAATATTCAACTTGCATTGTTGAAGGAAAACTTTCTTGCCATTTTCTCTCTTGTGGAAGATATTTTGGTCTAGCAACTGTTCTTGGGGGTGTTGGGGAGTCACCTTTAACTCCCACATGGTATCAAAGCTCTAGTGTTGTAGATTCCTTCCTAGATATGAGGGTTTCATGTTGGCTTGAAGATTTTGCTGGGTGCATTTTGGGGTTTCAAGGACCTTATGGTTGAATCCAGGGTGTCGAAGAAAGTCAAGTTTGCCTTTCGTTTCGTCAAAATTGGTTATGTTTTGCCTAATCTATGAAGTTTTCAATTTGAGGGTTTCAATTGCAAGATTTGGATGTAGCTGAAAAATAGGGGCACTTTGAGCCCAAATTGATCTCACCATTGTGATTAGGTGACCTGAGAGACGAATTTTGATATAAAATTCGATCATATTCTGGTAAAATTGTTTTTGAGGCAAATTTTTTTTGCCTGGGCAAGCCATACAGTGCCCCAGGTCAACATATTTTTGTAAAAAAATATTTTTCAAAATATTTTCTACGGTATTTTGTAAATTTTTGGGGCAAAATATTTTATTATTGGGCAAATATTTTGTATTGTTTGGGGCACATATTATTTTTGGTTCGCATATTGGCATATACCTCTACAGATTCCATTGGTCAAATCGACAGTATCGGTAGTTGTCTTCTCCATGTCAGATCTGATCGTAAAGGGTATTGGTCGGCTGTGCATCCGTCGGCATGTCAGCATTGTTCAAGGTTATATCCGCGGTCAACTTGCTGATCACATCCCCCTGTCAGCCCAATAGTACACAACTTGCTCGTCCGACACTTGTCACATCGGCTTCATTAAGTCATATGTAGGCTTTTGTACTCACCGTGGCATATTCTTGGCATCAAATCAACATTGGTAGCATATTGTGGTTCCTGCGTCATTTCCTTACTGGAGACTTGGTAAAATCAGATTTGGTCACTGTCCCTTCAACTGTGTCGGCTACATTGTCATATCACAGTTTTTTGCTTGGTCAGCGCACGGTACGCAAGTCAGTCGTTGTCTTTTCTGCATATATGACAGGTCACATCAAATTGTCCAGTCTACTGTCAAAGGATACACATTTTATTTCAAATTGTAGGTTTTTATGTATTAAAACATTTTTGGTCACAGTTTATATACATATTAAACTTCGTATTAAAGTTTTTTCAAGTGGCCGACCATGTTTTGTAAAGGCCGACTGTCAAGAATATAGTCGGCGGCTCTTTTTTCTAAAACCTGCAACTGTTGATCATATGAGCGATTGGCCTTTAAGCGCCTAGGTGTTGTAATTTTGTGCCAAATTAGCCTTTGAAGTGTTGTGTTTTTGCCCCCTTAGGTCCTAAAACATACCTTTTTTTCA
Source organism: Sequoia sempervirens (assembly GCA_007258455.2). Lineage (NCBI taxonomy): Eukaryota > Viridiplantae > Streptophyta > Pinopsida > Cupressales > Cupressaceae > Sequoia > Sequoia sempervirens. Next base: position 32,846,684 of record VDFB02000003.1, on the reverse strand, counting down.
TTTTTGCATAACTTTCACATACGGAGGCCAATTTTTTGAAAGGAAATATCGCTGGAAAGCTGGAGATCTCAATTTTCCAATGGTGAAGTTATTTTTCAGAAATTTTGCTGTTTGGTGGTAGTTTTTGTTGTTTGAAGTCAGATCTTCATTTTTGGCTTTCGACCTTGTAACTTTTTGCCATGATCTCCGATTTCACGATTCTTGCAGTGTTGGAAAGGTATTGAGGAGCTCTATCTAGCCATCCATGCACTTTTCTTGATTTTATCCTAGGTACATTGTGATTTCAGATTCTGGTTGGTGGGTCTATTGAAGCATACTTGGATATTTTGGCAGTTAGGAAAGTGTTGTTTTGATCATTGTACTTCATTTCAGCTGTATTGTATATGTTGATCTCATATTGTATCATTTGAGAAGTGTATTATCATTGTAATCATCGGTTATTCAACTCATCCTTCTATAATAGTTCTAACTAGGGATAATTATGAGTCATGGCAAAAAGGCATAATAACACATCGTAAGTGGCTAAACATTTTGCCACATCTTTATGGACACATTCTTGAACCAAAAACAACATATAAGAAATTAGTTTGGGGTAATAAGAATGATCATATCATAGGATTGATTGGTTCTAGTTTCAGTGCAAGCATCCTTAGACAAAGCTATCATAAGATCTTCTCAGACATCTCATGCCCATGCACAGTTTGGACCAGAGTTTGGGAGATATTTGGAGATCCACACAAGCCTCCATTCCCAGATGATCCTGCTTCAGATTGCCTCATTCCATTTGATGATGTTGATAAGATACCCTATGATGATGAGACCTTAGAGGAGTTTGAATATGATGCAAAACTTGAGCGTCTTGATGATCCAGAGACTTCTCTTGCAGTGCCTACTTCTCCAGTTGAGATCAAACACTCATCTTTTGTTGATGATTCATTGAGCATGACCAGTGATTCATTGCAATAGGTATCTAATAGTCTTCCTGATTGGGATTCCTATTTGACAGACATTGCTTCTTTGTATGTGGAGTCTCACATTGTAGATTTGGAAGACCAATTTGAGGGGTTATCTCTCCTATTTGATGATAGTCATGGATCTACTATTGTCACTTCATGTTTGTCTTTGGAGCTTGTTCAAGATCAATTTCCACTTGTTCTTGGTTTGTCACAGTTTGTTGTGATTGGGCATGTACTTGATTGGATTGTGGCATCATCATCATCATCCAAAAACTTGGCAACACATGAGTAGATCTTACAGACACAATCTTCATACATATGGATTCCTCTTCCTACCAATTCCTATCCAGAATGGGAAGCATTCTTGCATTTGTATTTGGTGTATCTTCTTCCTAAAGGGAGAAACATTGTTTGTAGGCATTGGATTATGTTTTGTATTCAAACATTAACCATATTTGCAGGTGATTACACATTGTGGGGGGGATATCTTGTCTGTCTTCTTCCCTTTTATGAGGGGGTTATTGATTGTATATACATGATGGATGTAGTCCTTGGGGGGTATCATTGAGTCCTCCATACATTATGTTGTTTTGTTTTTTTTTTCTCTTTTGGAGAAGAGTTTTGTCCCATTGGGTTTTCTCCTTTTCTCCGCTTGTGAGAGATTGATTGCATTTATTCCATTTGCATTGTAAATGGGTACCTAATATGGCCTTGTAGCCGGTACCCATAGTCATAGTCATCTTGCCATAGTGTGCATAGTAATCTTCTCCCTAAGTTGCACTTAAGGGGGGGTGTTAGTGTGAATAAATGTCCTGTACCTAGCTAATTCATTCACTAGAAAATTAGGGGATATATTGACATGCTAAGTCACTTAGAATAAAAGACTCCTTCTACAAGGCTTAGTTGCCATGTCTAGACTTTATCTTATCCTAGGTTGTTATGAGTTACTTGTCTCATGTTATAGGATTAAGACACTTGTCATAATCTTGTCTAATCCTATCTCACTACCTTGCTTTTATAAGCAAGGCATCTCATGTACATTTGCATATTTAACCAATATTCAACTTGCATTGTTGAAGCAAGCTTTCTTGTCATTTTCTCTCTTGTGAAAGATATTTTGGTCTAGCAATTGTTCTTGGAGGTGTTGGGGAGTCACCATTAACTCCTACAGGAAGTTGGAAGAACCTTAATAGAAAAGCAAAAGATTGAATGGTTCATTTTCAAATTGCTCAAGGACATTAGAGCCGAACTAGACGAAAGAGTATTTTACAACTATACTGACCTAATTGCTATGGCTTACCGGATTGAAGCCCAACCCTAGAGGAAACTAGAAACGAATAAGAGTGTTGAAATCTTGGAAGATTTATAATTGAAGGTTCAAAAATTGGTCATACAACAAGAAATCAAGGCTAGTGAACCTAGTTGACCGAATAGAATTTGGTGTACGTATTTGTAATGTTGTAAAATTGCGCCTTGAGGCAATTTCACATTTGCGCATTTGACCCCCACATTTATGGCGCTTAGCCGCATTTATGATAAGACCCTTATGAGTCGGAATCTCGCAATTTCAACTCCATAAGGACCAATGATGAAGCGACAATAGTCCACCACCTTGTTTCTTGTGAAATAACGAGTTGGACGAGTGTGCGACACGCAGACGTTTGTGTGACACAATAGCGTCCTTGTACTTTTGTAAGTTCAAACGAGGAATCTTGGAATCTCTAACTTGTGACACAAGTCTCTGTGGGAGGATTTCAAGAGAAAGACCCTTCCCGCCCATGCAGTTCAACAAACCTTTCTTTTCACCCTCATTCTCATTCACTCTATCACTCTCATTTTGACTTGCTTCTCTTGCTCTTCTCTTCTCTATCTCGTTTTCTACAATGAAGCTTTGTTGGATTGTAGTTTCTCCAACAGCCAAAGCTCTCTTGCAAGCACTCAACATTGTGTTTATCAAGCTAAGAGGGAGCCACAAACTGTTGGTAACGCACTCTTGCTGCTTGTCTATTTGCGAATAGATTATCTATTGTGTCTTTACTTCGTGATACGGGTTCTCCTCCTTGAGAGGGGTTTGCTTTTATCATTTTGTGTCTACTTTGTGTCTATGTCTTTCTATCTATTTGGTTGTTCGTGGAGGTGGGAACACCAAAACGAGGGTTTGACTACGGCAAGCCCCAAAACAGCCCCAACATTTTCTCTCGTCCGTCTTGTGTGCAGGTTGCTTGTGTAGGGCTTGGAGGAAAGCTTCAAAGTGTAGGACCCTATGTAAGTTGGTTCTCTACCTTGTCTTTATTAGCATTTTTCGCTTTCTGTTAACCTAGTAGATCAAACAGACCTCAAAATTGAATTAGTTGGCAGATCCTTTGAAGTTTTGACAGAAAGTTTTGTGCTTTGTCCATACAGGATGCCAACGCATCCCTGGGACTTCAGCGTGCTGTGCTGGCATTCCACTCCTGCACTTCCGTCCTTTGTTCGAGTGCTTCTCTTTCTATCCCAAAAATCTCACTGATCTGCACTTTTGGTTTTTGAAGCTGTCTAATTGTTTCTATTCCTAAAATTTTGTTTATAATCTATTCTTCGCAACTTCTTTCACCTTGCTCAATTCATTAATCAATTTGAGGTAGTTTAGGGCAGTTTGTTCCTTGGGACTCTCTTGGAAATCAAGGGACTCGTGAGCAACGAATCCCCCTAGTCTATAGTATTGCAACAGAGAAGGGCACATCCGGAATGAATGCCCCAAAGATAGAGGAGAAAAGACATTGGCACAACAAGAACAATAAAACCTAACTCTATGTACCGTGCTATTTGTCAAGAATGGGATTTATACCCAACAGAGGATTGTCCAAAGAATAGACCTCTTATCCAAAATGGAGGAAATCAAGGAAATTACTGCTATCATAATCACAACTACTATACCAATGACAATAGTGATACCGAATACTAGATTCCACCTTGGCAAGACAATTGGTACACATGTGACATGCAAAACAACCAACAACCAGATTATCAAGAAGATAATAGACAATTCAGCTATAGAGGAGGAAGAGGAAGAGGTCGAACTAGTTGAAGAAGAAATGATGCAAATTGTTTCAATTGTGGAAAAATGGGACACTATGCCTCAGAATTTTGGGCAGAGAGGACACCAAAATGCAGTTTCTATGGACAAGATGATCATACCATGTTTCAATGTGAAGTTGCTAAAACATTCTACTAGAACTGGGAAGATAGCCAACCGTCTCGAAGTGATGAACTAAAATGAGGTTTAAGAGTAAATTGGAAGGTGTCACAACAAGGAGGCTGAGATTGTCACCAAGTAGATGTATGGACTTCAGATACTTCCACAGAAGAACATTCAGGGGAAGAGTTTGTCATTGACAATAAAAAGAAAAAGAAAATGGGAGGGAAGAAGAAAGCAAATGTCGTTACTCGGAAAGACACCGATGCTGGTAGACATAAAAAGCAGCAAACAATAGAAGATGCATATGAGGAATATTATAGTCTGGAAGAGGACGAAGAAGAGGAAGAATCAAAATACTTCCAACCTAGCAAAAAACATGAGAAGGTGGTTAAACAAGCTAAACAAGATATACTTCAACAACAACAAGAAGTAGCTTGCTTTACAAAATAAGAAGTGAAAATGCTAAAGACCTTGCTTCCCTAGGCAGACAAAAGGACCTAGTAGCTAAATTAAAGCAATGGGGAAAATATTGGAACAAGCAAAAGCAGGTTAATCAGGTATCAGAAGACCGGAACTGGAAGAACGACCTCTTATTGATAAACTTACACTTAAATGACCACAAAATAAAATATGTTATGGTAGATTTGGGCGTAAATCTAAATATCATTCCATCTACTACATGGGAAAAATTAGGAAGATCCAAACTAGTAAAAACACCAATGAATATAGGTCTTGCTGATGGCTTTGGAATGCAAACCTTAGGAACTTGGAAGAATGTTGAAGTAAATATTAAGGGAAATCAAACAATTAGTTGATTTTGAAGTAGTAGTAATGAAAGAGCCATTTAACACTTTTAGGGCATTACTTGGATTAAGGTGGTTTGCGAATGCGAATGGTATAGTAGACTCTCAGAAAGAGGAAATTTCATTTTCTGATGCTACTAGAGCTGTACGGGTTCCATTGGGAGATCCAAAGGATAGATCGTATGTAGAAGAAGTAACTCAGGACATTGAAGGAGAAGACATCAAAAACCTATATATTATATCCAAATTTTCGGATGGGGAGGAAGAAGAAGAAAATCCAAACACTGAAGGTGAACTAGAATTAAATAGTGATTAATGTAGCACAAAAAGTGATGAAATCTTTAGAAGATTGGATGCAAAATGAATTGGAGTTAACATCTCAGAGAGTTTATGGATTTCAGCGAGTCTTTATGGTTCAGAGTTATCCCATTAGATCACCGAGGGACACAAAAACCAAACTTGAACAATCAATATTAGACGCAGTACTTCACACATTAAACTCCCTAGATTTTCGAGAATTGGCAATGTCAAGGAATATATCTTAGAGATGGAGAGAACTTTTAAAGAAGAAAAGATAAGGATGGGAACACTAAAGATAGATTAATCTGCAATTTTGCGTATTGGTGGAACACACATAAAACTACTATTCTGGACTGGCCTACCTTTCACATTTTGGTCAAAGAATGGTACTTACAAGATGAAGGAGAATACCCCACCATCCCAAAATATCAAGGGGTAGCAACTCCGAAAGACCATCTCCACACTTGTGTAACTATATGGACGAAAGATAGGGAATATAATCGTTCCCTCTATATACAATTGTTTTATTGGACATTGACATTGGTGGTTCAAACCTGGTATATAAATTAGGAAAGAAGAGCAAAAACTAGAAATTGGGAAGAAGTTCAACACGATTTCATACATACATTTGCCTTTTAGATGAAGATAAACACATTTGCAACGCACTGAGTGAAATCAAAGAAATATATTCACCCCAGTTTCGGAATACATCTACCCTCAACAACCAACGAATCCACCCCATAAAACCCAAGGCATATGGAAACTAATCGAATGGATGGACAAATCTACAACACCAATATCCAATCAATGTTCTATACAAAAGGAGAAAGACGAACCAAATCAAAAAATAGAAGTTAAGGTGGAAGAAGGAGAGAAAAAGATACAACTAAACCAACAACAAAAAGCGCAATACTATAAACAATCTCTCCAATTACACGAAGAGAACATAGCTTAGGAAGGAAACCCCAAATTAGCTAAACTTGGAGACTATTGGGATGATTCACTAGTAGCATCAGTTATTGAAGTATTGATAGAATACCAAGAACTATTTCCACTCACATTCATCGAAATGAAAGGTATAAAGCTTGAAGCCGGGGTAATGAACATACAATTAAAAGAAGGCACCATACCTCACCAGAAAAGGCCTTATCGCCTTAACCCAAATATGAAGAAAAAAGTCAAGGTAGAAATAGACAAGATGCTAGCAGTAGGTATGATTAAATTAGTTGAAGACTCTGGATTGATCAGCCCAATGGTGGTATAGAATAAAAAGACCAGAGAGATCTGGATATGTGTGGATTTCCGGGAACTCAATAAGGTATGCATTCATGACCCACTTCCTACCTCATTTACTGAAGAAATACTGGAATCCGTAGCTGGTAGAGAAATATATTCATTTATTGATGGGTTCTCCAGATATTTCCAAGTTCGGATCCAAGAGGAGGACCAACCCAAAACAACATTTGCCACAGAATGGGGATCCTTTATGTACACTGTCATGCCTTTTGGCCTAAAAAATGCACCAGCTATCTTTAGTAGGATCATGGTCAATACATTCAAAGAATTCATACATGATTTCTTAGAAGTTTTTACTTAGATGATTGGACCATATATGGGCTAGTTAAGAACCAAATTCAGGCCCTCCAGACTATGTTGGAGAAATATAGGAGTATGCAACTTTCCTTAAAAAATGCATTTTTGTGGTACCTTTTGGCATTGCTAGGTTATATTATTTGTAAAGAAGGATTAATGATTCACTCGATGAAAGTGGCTCTAATCCTAACACTCCCTCCACCCAAAACAGCCTTAAAGGTTAAAACATTCTTAGGCTACACCAAATACCACTGAAAATTCATCAAAGTATGCTAGTATAGCTGCCCCCCTAGAAGAACTTCTCAAAAAGAAGACAAATAAGACAATTACATGGACAAAACAATGTCAACAGTCTTTTGACAACCTCAAACAGAGAATAGCTGAAACACCCATTCTCATTTATCCGGACTGGTCAGTACCCTTTCATGTTCATGTAGACGCATCCAAAATAGCTATAGGAGTCGTATTAGCATAACCTAGAGGAAATAAGGATCACCTATTAGCATTCGCCATTAGGAGACTATCCAAGGCAGAAAGAAACTATACCACCACCGAGCGAGAAGCCCTAGCAATGGTCTATGCACTCTATAAATTTCGACACTATCTATTATCTACCCCATTTACATTTTACATCGATCACGAACCATTAAAGTTTCTACTGAACAAATCGGTGATACAAGGTCGTATATGTTAATGGCTCTTATTATTCTAGGAATTTAATTTTCTTGTAATGGTCAAACTAGGGAAACATAATCAAGGTCTCAACTATTTATCTCAGATTGATATAGGAGAGGAACTTGATGAAGTTAACAAGGAAGACCTACCTGGTACATAACTTTTTCCGGATTATAGCAGTACCGAAGGAACTAAATGTGTCGCTGAACTACTTTCTACCGGAACATACCCTCTGGACATGTAACACCCATGACAAACAACTACTATTAAGGAAATCACTACCATTTACCTTGATTGAAGGAGCCCTGTATAAGAAAGGGAAAGATGATGTACTCCAACGAGTCGTCTATGCGCATGAAAGTAAGCAGATTCTTAGGGAAGCACATGAGGGAATAGCTGGTGGTCATAATTGCAGGGATGCTACGGCCCGGAAGATTCTGCTATCTAGATTTATATTATGATGGCCTAGTATATACAAGGACAGCAAAGAGTATGTTCAGAAATTCGATATCTGCCAACAAAGCAGACGCCCTACAACACGCGATGAGATGCCTCTCCAACCGGTTTTTAGCCCAAAATCCCTTTGGAAAGTGGGCAATTGATTTCATTGGCCGCATTGACCCTCCAACAAAATTATCCAAAGTAGGATTCATTATTACCGGAGTTGACTACCTAACCAAATGGGCAGAAGCCGAACCAACCAAAGACTGCACTGCCTGCATTGCTGCCAAATTCCTATATCACAACATCATCACTAGATTTGGGTGTTCCGTAAGTATCACCAGTGACCAAGGGAAACACTTTGTCAACAAGACTTTAAAGGGCAAAATCACATTTAGGTAGATTCTGCTATCTAGATTAATATTATGATGGCCTAGTATATACAAGGACAGCAAAGAGTACGTTAAGAAATGCGATATCTGCCAACAAACCGGACGCCCTACAACACGCGATGAGATGCCTCTCCAACCGGTTTTTAGCTCAAAATCCCTTTGAAAAGTGGGCAATTGATTTCATTGGCCCCATTGACCCTCCAACAAAATTATCGAAAGCAGGATTCATTATTACCGGAGTTGACTACCTAACCAAATGGGCAGAAGCCGAACCAACCAAAGACTGCACTGCCTACATTGCTACCAAATTCCTATATCACAACATCATCACTAGATTTGGGTGTCCCTTAAGTACCACTAGTGACCAAGGGAAACACTTTGTCAACAAGACTATAAAGGGCAAAATCACATTTGGGATATGCACTGCAAAACTTCTGATTATGTTTTGTTTGAACAACTTCTTGTACAAATAATGCTGAGATTTTTGGGTTGTCTGAGCAGCAGATTATCTGATAATGTGATGAAATTTTTGAGGCCAAAGGACAAGCTGTCAGAAAAGGGTTTAAACCTTAATTGGGGTGATTGGTTTTTGCACTCAAACACAACAATTGTTAGGGTTTATGGAGCAAGTGTTGAGCCTCATATCTTGCCAAAGTATGCCCCAGACAAAATTGCATTTATGGAGATTATCTGGCAATTAAATGAATCTGATAAGCTTCATCTAAGAGCACACAAGAAGGGCTCCTTTTTCCCACCCACAGTTTTTTTCTCTAATTTCACAATTCCTTCAAAGGAGGGACTGGAGTTATTGGCACCAAAATTGCAGGCGTATAGAATGAAAGTGGATAAAGAGAGAATGTTTTTGATCCTGAACACTTCATTGATCAGGTAAGAAAGGGGGTGGGGAAATCCACATTTTACCATGAATACAATGAGCTAGAGGACTTGAACAGGAACTATTTTTCTGATACTGAGGTCTGAGAAAATAAGAAGATATGGTTCCATATTCTTATGGGAGAGAGAGAGAGAGAACAAAATGATGCTAATTATAAGGGGCCATTCAAGGAAATTTCTGATCCTATCCTTAGGATGTAAAAAGTGTTGGATAATGTTGATACCCTTAGTATAAACCACCCACAACAGCTGCAAGAATAATTGAAGGAGTGCACCAGCAGGAACAATAGGTAGAGGGTCACCGTAGAGCAACCAATTCATCAGCCACAAATGGTAGTGACTGGAGATGTAAATGCCGCTCCTCCTCAATCAGCACCAAGAGAACAAGGAAGGATTCAACCGTTGGTTGATTATTACATAGATTATTCTATAAATGAGGAAATGGGGAAAAATGTAATTGATATTGAAGAAGTGCAACAAGTCATTGCTTCTCCCTAGAGGATGCAAATAGATGGTGCTCCCCCAAAAAGAATTTTGCTAGGCCTTCAGGAAGGAGGTGAAAATGTAAATGATGTGAGGGCCTTAGCATGCATTGAATTCTTGTCTGATAATGGCTTTGCAAAATCTAAGGAATTCAAAGTTCTCCTGATTAAAAAGAAAACATCTAAGTGAGGAGGAAATGAAAGAAGTAATAAAGAAGGTTATGCAAAAAGTGGACTTTGATGTCAACATCACTCCGGAGGAGGGAAGGAGATTGGTAAAAGAAAGTGAATGCTTATTATTGCTTTTATGGGACATAGCATCAACAATTGCCCTAGGTACAATCAGAAGACAAGATGCTGATGAAGATGTACTGGGCTCTAAAGATCAAGCTAAAGAATTGTACTTTGGGTTAGGGTTTAATACAAAGTTTGAGGCCTTGGCAATATGGGCAATAGCCCTTGAAAATAGGAAGCCTCAAGTGGCAAGGGATATATCTATGAGCTAACAGGGAACTTGATTATCAGAAGATTAAGTGATACCACAACCCCTGAAGCTACATCTTTGGTGGTAAGCATAGCTTTGTTTAGTGAAGTAGTAGTCAAGAAGTTGCAAGGTGATTTTGAAAAGCTCCAAAGGGATCATATCAAGCTGATGTAGCAGTACAAAATACAATCATTCATTCCCCCTCCCCAAAGCATAACATCAGAACCTGCAACTCCTCAGGCTAGCTCAGGAGACGCATCCCATCAAGACAGGGAGAAGTTTATGTTAAGAATTGCAGTATTGAAGGAGCAACAGGAGCAGAGTAGGGAGGTAGAGAAGGTAGCAAAAGAGCAAGGAAGGAAATATCTTGTCGATTTAGTCAACAATCTTTTGGGTCACAGATTATCTTGCATTTTGCACAAGCTTGATAATGCATGAGGTAATTATAGTAATTATAGTAATTATAGAAAAGCATACATTAGCCATGTAAGTAATGAAGCAACTTTAAGGAGATTCTGAATGCATGGATTCCACGTGTGCTACTAATAGGAGGTATGAACAGTCATTCAAAATTTGATCCAAATGCCCCTTTTGAGCTTTCAAGTACATGAGGTGGTAGGATTGTTAAGTGATATCTTTGCTTTCCAGAGCAAGTTGGGGCTGCCTCTGAAAGAGAAATTGAATTCTTTTGAAGCCTTGGAGGTTTTTATGCCAAAATTTTTGGATGATAGTAGGGAAATAAAAGCATTAGATAGTTGGAAGGCAGATTTTAATAATATTTTGCCTACTTTATTTGCATCAATATTTGCAGGAGATGAAGTTCACTCAATTTTGTGCAATGCCAGTTTGGATAAATTGCTGAGGTCACAGTCAGGCCTCAATAGTTTCATCAAGGAAACTAAGGCACTATTGGATGCAATATATGTGGCCCACACAAATAAAGTTGAAAAGGTTTTGGCATATCAATGACCTACAAAAGACATCTATGCATCATGGTTAGAAAAATATAATGATCAACTTTAATTTTGCCACGTCGTCTAGATGTTACAAGATTCTCCTATGTGTCTTCAGCATGAGATCTGGTTCACATGTTTTCCACTTCAGCTGCATTGACAAATTTTTTAGTTCAAGTTGTTGAAGAGTTTCTCAATTGTTATGGGTTGTTACATCTGTTCTGTTTCAACAGGGTCAAGGTTGTCAAATGTAAAAGGTGACAAGTGTCATTTGCTCACGAGCTTGCATGCTTGTTTCACCTTTATAAGAGGAATTGTAATTCATTGTTAGGGGTTATGAGAAATTGTATTTTGGTTGGGATGTTGGAGTCACTTTGGTCTGTAATAGGAAATAGTATATGGTGTTTGTACAAATTCTTATGTAACAACACTGCTATTTCTGATTGAAGCTTATATGAATACATGCTTCAATGTGTAATCGTCTCCATTTTGTTATGTAACATTTCCTTTGAGTAATATAATCAAAGATTATAGAGTTCTTCATGCAAATTTCTTCCATTAAGTTATTTTCTTTGTTGGCTTTCTGTTCAAGGAATGGTGTAAATGCTTTCATGAAAACAATGAGGATGTCGTTATCACAAAAGAATCATTAAGTAGGATCACATTGTTAGCCTTTCATAGGTCACATTATTATAAAGTAATAGTGTTCAAATGACCATTAGGATATGTTTGGATGTTGTGAATTGAAGATGTATGGCACTGTGACTTTGTAACCCTAAATATGCATCGATCTGTCTTTATGCATTCCCTCAACCTCAGAATTGCTTTCAAAATGATAAATCTTAAGCGAAGTTGCAACTTATTTGTAATTATTTGCTAATTTCATACCAATAGTCTTAAAGATTACAAAGAATGAATCAATCATGTATGCAATTGTACAAGTCCTTGTCAATTTGTATGAAGTCCAACATCTTCTAGACACCATTTTATAATTCTGTCCTCTAATAGTGTTTGATGTCGTGAAAGGTGAACCCACCTAGGTTTTGCAAAGCCTAAATTGCAGAGGAGAATAATTGAAAAGTCTGTCTCCTGTTTGTTTGCCAATCTTTCAGTGTTTTTAAGAATAGGATATGGCAAATCCTTAGAATCCATTGAAATACAGGGTGGAGAACCAACAGTAACACCTGATATGAAAGTAAAGGTTAGCTTATGTAAGGGTATGGCCAAACTTCCAATGTTGAATATGACCTTTACAGATGTAGCAATAGTTCCCTGCCACATCTCTTTGCTGGTGTAAATCTGTTTGATTTTATTTATATCCTGATTTGATGCTGTAGAACACTGCACTACTTTTGGAGGGCCAATTGATAATGTGCAAATTCAGATGATGGGCCCTTTCCTCAGGGCTAAAACAAGGCCTTAAGAATGCTTCAGAATACTTAGGTAATATAATCCCATGTAAATACTAATATCCAGGCAAAATTTATATTCTCTCCTGGATACCTCTTTTGGAGAGTGTTTTTTACTGATGGACGATAATTATGATAAGCATTTATTGTATCTGATAGTAATGAACGCTCTTAATTCCAAGGATAAGCGGGCCATTATAGAATTGAAATTAAACTAGATAGGGGCCTTGTATTCATTAACATTATTTAATCTTTTTCAAGTCTAATATGGTCATGTCATACATTAGAAAGCTTTTGAGATGTATTCCCTGGTGGCATAACTCCATTTTATAAAAGGATCTTTTAAATAATCTCAATTTAGTGTTTTTCAAATGACTCTAAATTAAACCATGGGGCCATAGGGTGGCCATTGAGTTTAATGGCGTCTATTATATTTAATGGTTTTTCCTACATCTTATGGAGTAAAAAATCTTGGGCTATAACATTCACAACTTAGACTGCAAATACTTTAGTCCTTTTTCAAAGATTTTTGAAAGACCTGTCTTCTTGAGTTTTAGCATTCTCTCTTTATTGTAATGCAATATTTAGCAACAGTGGATACAAAATAGAAAATGCATGCCTAAATTTTTGACTTCTGCAGTTCAGGGTCTAGAATGCTGTTTCATGAAAGATAAATGCAATTAATTACATATTTTGTTTTCATGGGTTCTAGCTGTGACAACTTTTTGTATTTTGGGAGAAATGCATCTTACGGTACTTCAATGAATGGAAAGGTACATCCTTCTGTCAACAGGATTACTTAGGAGGCCTCTTCCTAAAAAAGTCATCACAGCTGACAAATGTGCTTTTGCTAATCATGGATTTCACTTCTTTGTTGAGTCCCAGTAATATGCTGTTTTCAAGATCAACTTGCTTTATCCTTTGGATGGGGTAAACATTCGGCATGTATTGCACAACATAAATAATTGTGCTTTGAAATATGGCACAGGTGTCTGTCATGTAGGCCAAATACTCAGTTGCCCAACTTGATTGGATTTGTTTTAATTGAATGTTGAACTGTGAAAATGCTTCTATATTGCTTGTTTCTCTTTGCCGATTCAGGGGAACTGTTATGGTATGCATTGAGAGTTGATTGCACCACCTCAGATATTACTCAAGCCATAGGGTCCAAAGCTAACCAATTTGGTAGCATGTTAGATATGTGCCTTGTACATAGATTTGTTGAAGCAGATTATAAGTGAATCTATAGATATGCAGGCCAAGTAACAATCTCATTCAATGATATTTCCTCTCTTTACACATTGTACTCAATTCCCATTTGGCCATTGCTTATTTACATAAATTTTTGAGAGAATCTCATTTTGTTTTTGCAAATGACAATAATTGACTCAGAAAGCTTTAACATGGTTACACCCAGAAACGCTATTAATAAATAATTAATAATTGACTCTTCATGACAATACAAACCATTTAACCTTTTATGGGTACCTATATGTGATTTGCACACAATTGGGTTTATCTACTTTTCTTTCCTTGATATGTTCTCTTCATCCTGATGATGGATCATGGAGTGTGATCTGAAATGTTGATGCTAAAAATCAACCACACAGTTATATCCTAAGTGACAGATTTTGCCGAATTCCAACTATGAAGTTCAAAATTCGGCGAACTTCAAAGCATGATGAAAAAATCGTTTGAATTCACCTTATATTCGTATAAGTTAAAGGCATAATATTTTTTTAATAAAAAATATTTAAAAAAGTGTCTTTTTAGAGCTTTTTCACGTCGTGCGGCGTATGTATTCTTCTGGAGATGTTTTTAGGGCTTCTTCAATAAAAAAAAAATTGACTCTTCTACTATCAATTTGTCCACAATCAACACTCAAACTCTTTGATTGAGTATTGCTGGATCTTCATTCACCATGGCCACCCACTCGACTGGAGTATTGCACCAGATGGATCGGGGGCAATGATATTTGCCGTGATCAATAAAGCTTTAAATTTTGTTTGAATTTGATTTTTTTGTTTTTAAGTTTTAAATTTTATTCTTTTGTTTTTAAGTTTTAGATTAAATATTTAGATTTTTTTTTTGATACGTAAGGTGGCTTCTTATATTAATTTATCAAAAAAATTTACATCACAGCCCCATGGGCAACAGATTTTTCAATTTGTATGCAGATTCAACATCCAAAACCCCAACCACATCCTTCACAGATCACCCCGACCCATATCCCCCATACTTTGAGACACCAGACGACCATAGTGGCAACACAATGCCATTACCCAGACGGCAGACGAAGACACCGATCCATACCAAAGACAAACGCATACAACTCCACCAACCAGTGAGCAAATACATGGTACCCAAAAAATTCACCTTCAATAGACAAAACACAACCACCCAAAATACCACTTACTCAAACCCATGTGCTTTGGCGTATGCCTCGAATTTTGGCACCCAATCAAAACCCTCCACCGCTTCCAACCTCAGGACTTTCTTCAAGAAACCAGCCGTTGCCGTCGTCAATTGCTTGTGGTAGACTAATGGCATACCTTTCAATTCTAACAAAAATGGATAATACTTCACGACCTCACCAAGAACCTTGACAAGGGCCAAATCTTTCAGGCGAGGTATGGCCATTCGTATGATTTCAGCTTGGATAACATCATCCAACCCCCCTAAGCAGCTCCTCTTTGAATAGGCCGTGCATCAGAGCCTTTGCCGCCTCCTCATCCATTTGCGTGTCGAGTAGCGATGCCAAGAAATGAGAGGAAATGTGTGTTGACTCACGGAGTTTCGCAGTAAGCTAGGTGACCTTTACCCAACACCATCTTGACTGCCACCACCGTAAGGTGGTCGATATTGCATAGGATCTGCTTAAGCCTTTGGTCCGTAATCTTTGGAAAGGCACCTTGCTGAAGCTCACAACCCAAATGAATGGGTGTATCCGCGCCAAGGCTCACCAAGGAATCCACAGACATAACCGCAATAAACTTGGATTTTCTTGCCACCCTCTTCACCATTCTCAAAACGAGGAATGCAAAACAATGAAACCTAAATTAGTGACAATTGTTGATAGCCACTGAGAGCCTTTAATCATCAACCTCCAATTGTCCATGCAACATTGAAATGACCTTTCGTGTACAAATTTCTTGAGCGCCAGCTTGTTAATTGTGCTCAGCTGTCACTTGTACATTGAAGGTCGTGTTTCGCCCCCCTCAAACGTCCTCGAAACTTGCACTCCGATTTGCCGTACTGATGACAATCTCGCCACCTTTCTTTGTCATAATTGGAAATTACCCCTCAGAGTGTGAGATGACATTATTGCCCAACGCCACCTCGTTCCTTTGTCCATTGTGGACTGCTCCCAGGCCAACTGCGCTTCCATGCCATCATTTCCTTCGCTCGTTCTTGCCACCAAGCCACACAAACTTGCCACCAGGCCACCTTATCACTCTGTATAGCATTGAACCCCCCACACTGGGTTGTGGAGGGTCGCCCACCCATCCACCCATTAAATATTTAGATTTTAATTATGAAGTTTTGTTTTCATTTAATTTTTTAAATAAAATTAAATATTTTTTATATTTTATGTTTTAAATCATGTATATTTATATATTTGTTATTTACTTTGTTTATTTATGTTTTATTAAAAAAATTAAATCATGCATATTTTTATTAATTTTGTATTAAAATTAACATTTAATATATTTAAATTTAATATTATTTAACTTAATATTTTTATTTTGGTCAGTAAACACTTTTGACTGGAGCTATGAACCAGTAGTGATCGCTTTTGACTGTAGCTATGAACCGGTGGGGTCACAATGGGGGACCCCATCCCCGGGAATATGCTGAGGTATTAACACCTCAATTTGACTCTTGCAGGCATTTGTACACCATCCCCTTATCACTCCTCTCCTTGTCACCTTGCTCTCCTTATCACTCCAAGCTTAAGTGCCTCCACCTTATCACTCCGAAATGATCTCCTTATCCCTTCAACTCCTTATCTCTGCAATGCGCTGAGCGAGACCACCTTACCTCCAAACCTTATCGCTTCGACACCTTATCTCTCTTGACCCCCTTATTGCTCCGCTACCTTATCACTCCATGAAACTCCCCTTATCTCTCCGTTCCATGTCTTCCCTTATCCCTCCACTCCGTTCGCCTTTTTTCCTTCCTTTCTTCACTCCTTATCTCCCCTTTGCCCACGCTTGCACTTGCTTGCTTCGTGGCACATATCTGCCACCGTAGCGTCCACCGGTCACCCTAGCTTTGGACTCAACCTCCTTTCTTTGTCCACAGCCTTTGCCCAGCAAGAATGTGAACCAACGCCCTGTGACCACCTCTCATCTAGCGTGCAACCATCCTCGATCTTTGTTCCTCCAAACTTGCGTGCAATGGGTGAGGCTCGAACATGTGACTGCCCTCTCAACAGGGCTTGTGACTTACCGTCACATTGCGGGGTCATCCCCATTTAACTTAATATTATTAATTTATATTGTGTTTTGATATATTTTTAATATTATTTTATATGTAATAAATTATTTTTAGTTATATATATTATTTATTATATATGTAAGAAAATATATTAAATTATATATATTTTTAGTATATATAATATTTAATAGTTTTTATATACTATTAATATAACTTAATTTCTTTTATCTACAATTTTGTGAATATATTACTTATATTTATAAAAATAAAAATAAATTACATAAGACAAATTTAATCCGAACTTTTTACTTTTCTCGAATTTTTTCCTTGCTGAACTTCATCCGAATTTCAATGTTGCCGAATTCAAATTCGAATTCAAACCTTGTGACGTAGGTTATATCCATAAGCATTCTAATCACTCACAAGGACTGAAAATTTAATGTCTTCAATTAGACCAATTTTAATATTCTGTTCATGGTCTCTGTTATGCTAGGCATCCTAGCCCGTTCTATTTTGAATTTGTGCTATTATGCTTTATTCTTGCATTGTTGTTCAATGGTGGCAATTCCTCACCATTGTTAGATCCTTTTTTTGTCTCCTACCTATTCTTTGTATATATATATCCTTACATCAATGTATGTAGTGGGTTATAGTTCTTAGCTGTCTGAATTTTAGATGTACTATGTACTTATCACAGAATCTGTGGTTTCCTTTCTGTTTAGTTTAAGAAAGGATCTTCTATCATTACCAAGGTGCTGCTTTTCCAAAAAATGTTAAAATCCACAAATCAGTAGTAAAAATTTGAAATTGCCATACTTTTTGTGAAAATACATGGGTATTATGAGAAATCATAGTATGCCTCTAATCTACAACCTCGTACACACAGATTTGACAGCATAACAACTCGACTAAAAAGCAAGGCCTAGTATTGGTGCAAAGTAACTCTATATCATTCACCTTGATATGCAATATATATGCATACATATAGAGTTGGCAAAAAAGTGGACGATGATGAAACACATATCCAAACAATCAAATTCAAACATGGACAGATTCACTCAGATAAACTTAGAAACGAAGTAGAATCTAAATTAGAAAAGATGCATTCTAATATAGGAGTGAAATCAAATTTACTGAGAGGTCAGAGTGTTCATAGGAATTATCCTAATTATATAAACATATTATTGAACTCAGTAAATAAATCTGTATCTAACCTGGGAACTTGAATAGAAACACAAGTTGCAGAATTATTTACACGAGTTTACACTTAAAACACCTTTTATATTGAGGAGAAGAAGTTTCAACATGTCCTCTAGTCATGACAGCATTATATTTGTTTGATCTTATGATCAGATATTTAAATTGGAGATGGGAGAGGACTCAAAGAATACAATAGTTTTGTTATCTTTGGGTCAGGGCATCTTTCCTTTTATCTGCAGACACGCATACATTCATGTCCTCCCTTACGTATGTTCATGTGATAGTGTCCATGTTATACATGCTCTTGTTACCGAGATGCCCCCTGATGTAAAGGGAAAATAAAGCTCAATTCTGTGCAGATAAATCCACTGTAAATGTTTAATTTAGAAGGTTTTGCCATGTTTTAGATGTATATGATTTTTAACTGAAAGTTTCTTTCTGCAAACAGGCTATCAATGGGCGAGACAACTGATGGTGTTAAAGGAGCATTTGATATGTAATTAAAGAGCTCTAACTCTTTGGACATAGCAGCAGCTGAAAAATGTCCCACGGATTTTCTACCTTGTGTTTTAGTATCATTTCTTTGCAAAAATGATATATCTGAGCTAGATTTGCCATTTTCTCCAAGCAAGTACAATACGTCAAAAACAAAAGTGGCTTTCATAATCCTATTATGAGATTAGTGTAAATGGCGATAGGTGCTTCTAATACAGAAAGAACTCCATGTGCATTAAGATATTATTTTCGTTCTGATTCATATGTTGTGATTCCTATGTGTATGCAAGGAATCACACAATTCTACTTTATAGGAGTCGTGAATAGCGAGTTCTTCCAAATCTGAGTTATTTAGAAATGTTTTCGCTTACATCAATGAGTTTGAAAAGTTCTTTTAGCATCATTTTCTCTTGTTATGGCATCTCTATCTTGTGCTTGTTTTTTCTTAGTGAGTTATTCCAAATCTGAGTTATTTAGAAATGTTTCCGCTTACGTCAATGAGTTTAAAAAGTTTTTTAAGTGCCATTTTCTTTTGGTATGACATCTCCATCTTGTGCTTGTTTTTTCTTTGATGTAAAAATAACTAATAAGACATTTTCAAATACAAGGTCGTGAAACACCAACAATTACAGAAAACTGACGTAACCATTTTTATTTTAAAAGGTATTTATCATGATTGTACTTATGCCAATTGTAAACAACCTTGATCATAATCATAATATGATCCAG
Source organism: Sequoia sempervirens (assembly GCA_007258455.2). Lineage (NCBI taxonomy): Eukaryota > Viridiplantae > Streptophyta > Pinopsida > Cupressales > Cupressaceae > Sequoia > Sequoia sempervirens. Next base: position 32,827,260 of record VDFB02000003.1, on the reverse strand, counting down.
GTTAGGTTTTGAGAACCTCATTAAAGGTGTTATCAAATAGAGCTGTGCAACAAAAAAACACATACAAAGAGTAGAAAATACACACAAAGAATGTATGGAGTACCGATGTAGAAAATACACACAAAGAATGTATGGAGTACCAATTAGATATCAAATTGATTTTAATATACAGGGCATATGGCTTATCAATTTAAAAAATGAAATTGAATAATATAAATTTTACAAACTTGTAAACATTGTGGATCGATAATTATTTTAAAGGCAAAGGGGATACATATTTGTACACCACCTGGGTCCTCAACAGAACTCATTACAACCCAACATAAATATACTTTTTTTTTCTATATTTGCCACCTTGTTACACTTCTAGTTGATCCTTTCGAAGTGGATCAATACACAAGCGGGACGGACCACATTTCATACCGAGTGATGTTTTTACGTTTTCATTGTCATAAACCTCATTTTCTCTTCTTATTGGTCAAAATAGTCTTGTGAATATTTTACAATCCAAACATGTGCCACGAATACAAGAATCTAGTTGTTGAATCACTCCTAGACACATGGTCCAATGACACAAATCCATAAAATTAGGGTCTGGACAAGTAAGGAATCCTCATGAAAAATGAGGATCTAAAGATCCATGTGTATATTCATGTAGACAAAGTCCCATAAATAACACATTGTTGCCCCAAAACTCAAGCTATTTAGTAGGGTGAAGGAAATGTGTTCGAAACCTTCTATGAACATATGGGACAAGAATTCAACAATCTGGTTTCGTTATATTATCACGTCTTGAGATATTTAGAATCATTTTGACGAAATTGCAAACTCTTAATTATAAATGCAGAAAAACAACCTACAAAATGAAAAGAAAAACAACTCTTTTTTAGTTGATACATGTTTGGCCTATTGACCTCAGACGCTCTTGCATTAGACATTATGGGTAAGGGAAATATTGAGTCCTCCCAAGTGTGTAGTTATTGTGACTAACCTTTGTTGGTCACAACCATGTGATTTCTTTTGTGGCTATGTTCTTCCACTTAAATATATACTCATGTATACATTCCCTATCCCTTGTCCTCGTCGTGACCCTCTTTTACAAGATTTTTCGTATCTCTTTTCTTTGTTCTTTTGAAGTCCTATTTTTCTAGTTCAATGAATCTGCCTTTTGTTCCTTCTTCCTTAACTACACCAATTCTATATTTGCTTTCTAATTATATAGATTTGTTACATTAATAATTGGTGAGATCCAAATTCTGTAACGACTCTATATCTTTTTCAATACTTAACATAACCTTATCTACAACATAATTTGTTCTATACAAGAAAACAACTTGTTGAAGTAAGATGTTTCAAAACCAAATCTTCTTCTACAAATTCCTTTATCCGCCCCTTCCAATCATCATGTTATTTACGTTTCTCACAACTCTTGGACAAACCTTCTAAGGAAACAACTTATTGAACTAAGATGTTCCAAAACCAAATCTTCTACAAATTCCTTTATTCTCCCCTTCCAATCATTATGTAATTTACATCTCGCAACTCTTGGACAAAAATCCACTAGTTTCCCGATGAACATTCTAAATGTGTGTGGCAAACTTTGCCCCATCAATATTTTGCACTTAGTGTAATTGTACCTTTCAACTCTACCCAACCTCTTAGGCTACATCCATACACTAGTTGGAAATGTGTATTCTCAATACTCCCATTGATTAACTTATTTTAGGTAAACATTACTTGTTCCAACACAAGATTATCTCCTACCAAAAATCTCATCAAATTCCACAAGCTTATTTTCCCAAAATTTGATTTTCCATGAGTTTGTGGATGATAAGGTAAATTAAAGTTCAACTTTGTGTCCATCCATAGGGTCCTCCAAAAGTGACCAAGAAACTTGGTGTCACTATTTGACACTATGCTCTAAGGCAAAGCATGGAGCCTCGTATTTTCTTTAAAAAATAGGCTTGTGATATGTGAATCATCACTTGTCATATCACACGATATGAAATTCACCATTTTGGATAATGTTTCTACCACCAAAACTATTTAGTTATGAGCATGTTGGGTTCTAGCTGATTGTAGGATAAAAATCATTCTAATGTCCTCCCATGGCTTTTTGTAGTAAGAGATGATACAATCCCGCATTCTAATTGTTCCCCTTAGTAAATTGCCACACTTAGAGTTTTGGTACAATTTTTTACAATTTCACTCCCATTTTTGGCCAAAAATACCTTTCACTTGAGACCGACTTTTTCTCTCCAAAGTGTCACCATTCCACCACTATACTTTTCTCTTACCAAATTCTCTCACATTAATCTATTGATTTTTTTTTATATTTGATCTTTAAGTTGAACAATCAGATGTTGATAAGGGGATCTTACTTGTCATATCTTGAGCACTTAGAGGTATTGGTAGAAGGACATGCTACATGGTTTTGATTTGTAGGTTTTCTCTCTTTGTGGTCTTATGTTTCTTTTTGGAGTTGAGTGTGGAGAACTTGGGAGAGCTATGGAGGCTATAGTGAGAGGGTTGTGTTACAATGGTTTAGGCTGTTGGTTTTGCATATCATTATGGATATTCCATGGCATTAGATGATATTGATGATATTTTCTATACCCTTCTTGTGAGTGTTATTAGTGAAATTTTGGATGGCTTGATTGATTTTAGATTTGACATTACCCATGCAATGTGAGTTCTAGGTTGTATATGTGTCCTTTGTTAGATGCTCTCATTACAATGTGATGTTTGAGGGTCGTTGGATATGTTGATGACATAGGGTCTACTTGTTATGATGAGTATACCTTATTTTTCAAGTTATGGTTAGTTGGATGTGTTACCAAATTTTTATGGTTTCTATTAGATAGCTATGGTGATCAATTCTTGAAATTTAATTAAGGCCTATTTGTTGTCATTAGATTTAGTGTTTGTGTTTGTATATCAAGTTGAGGTAGGACTCATGCTTCTATGTGATATTTAGTGTGGCATCTCTTGGGATTTAATCCTATCTTTTGTGCATTTGGAAGACGAAGGATGGGATGGTTATTATTTGAGATGGTGGTCACCTTGGTTACTATTGTAGGTATCATGAGAGAGCACATATAATATTTGGATGTTTTGATGGTATACGTTGGCTATAGGGATTATTTCCTTGATGTTTGAGTTTACTTTTGACACATTATGAGATGTATAGAACAAGTGGGATGATGATGAGAAAAGGTGTGTTATACACCTTACATAATGATTATAATATAAAAACTAATATTAATTTATGGTGCATCTAATAAACCTAGAAATGTGTGCATCACATTATTTAAGACATTCTTAGGGCTACTTGTATGTTGTATGAAATATTGGGATAAATATTTAATGCTTACTGGAAAAATATTTAATTTTGAGAAAACTTAGTACTAGATAGTAAATAAGGGGGACATGATTTTGTAAGGTCATTATTTTAGAGACATGGTTTATGTAATACTATAGCGGTTTTGTGTAAGCTTATTTCTATAAAAGCAATCACATGAGTAGTTATTGAGGTTGGTTTATGTAATATTTGGCTTGTTGGCTAAGGTTGATTGAACATCTCATGTAACTACATATATGAGGAGAGGAAGCATGGATTGGGATATATGATTACATGGTTCTCATTTTCTTATTCACATGTAGCGTAATTAGGGAGATTAAATTTTAAAAAGCCTTGCATTGAGACTTTGTAAATATATTGTAATATTTGTTCATGAGATAATACATTGAGTGTGTGGTACATATTGTGTAATCCATGGATTGTTTTAGTGGAAAATCTTTGCCAATTGGTGAATAGTTCATATCGCCCAAGTTGAAATTGGCGAATATACTACAACCAACAAGGTGGCCAAATCACCCGAATTTTATGAATTACTGGTCCAATGCATTTCAATTTGCCATCGATTTATTTTATATGGTGGCATATTTGATTAATAGTTTCACCACAACAAATTACGCGTTTCCAACAAACTAATTAATTTTTTTTCCTAGAATCTCGAAACCATGTATTAAATCACCCACATATTCACCAATACTATTAAAACAACATTGTGTATTAGGACACATTTCACCAACATCATTAAATGTTCACTACATGTGAGGACCCATTTCGCCAATAAAATTAACAAATAATTGCTTATGAGGGCCCATTCCCCAATAACATTAAAAATTTTATGTTTGAGGACACATTTTATAAATTACATTAAAAAATAATTACGTGTGAGGACCCATTTCACCAATACTTTGATAACTCCATGTTAATCGTAGGGCCATAATCACCTTGAAAATTACAACATATGTGTTCCATTAAGGTTTGATTCGCCCAACAATTATAAGTATCATTGTATAATCATGCGAGATTCACCAAATTTTTACTATAACATTTAAAAATCCCGCAAAATTCACCAAATATGGATTGATATAAATATAATCGAAACTCTAATTTATTCACACATTTTGTTCAATTTTGAATTTGTGAGCTCTCGATTTGGAAGTTGGACTTGGAACCTTGATCATAGGCAAGTTACAAACTTACAACTACAAGCATTGTTGCATTACCGAATAGTGAGTCAGTGAAAACCTAAAGGTAAGTGATCATTTCTTCATAGTGTTATAAGATTTTTTATCTCTTTTTCATTCTTGCTTCAATCTTAAAGATGATATTGAGTAGGTAATGAGATCTAGATTCTATATTTTATGTCCTTATTAAACAAGAAGACATTTTTTTTCTAGCTTTTATTTTGTGAGAGATCAAGATGTTGAACAACAAGTGCAACACGAGTGAGACTCCTCAGGGTGGTGAAGGGAGGCCATCAAAATGCCCAAAATATGGAGTTACCTTAAAGTCTTACTTGGCAATGTTTCTGATCCATTGGATCAAGATGGAACTACATCATCAACTCTTGCACCAAATATTGATGAAGAAGGCATTGGCAATACCTCACTGGAAGATGGGATTGAGTTAAAAGAGTCAGATGAGGATGACAATGCCACAAAAGATGTTCTAAGAGATACCCAGGTTAGCCATAATGAGTTAATTGACCTGGATGAAAATGCTGGCATCATAGATGATGTTGCTACAAGGAAGAGTGATGCAAGAGCATCCCAAAGCGCAATCGACATCACAAAAAAAAATAATTGGTTTGAATTTATTGTTTTCATTTTTCGGTTTTCTGGCTCAATTTGGATTTCATGATCAAAATGGTTTGGTGAAAAGTTTATAACGCATCTCTGATTGCATAGTGGAAAATAGTTATAAGTTTATTCTTTTGTCAAATATGATTTTTGACAATATTATGGGAATGGCAAGAGATCTCAAAACCGTTGGAAGGAATTTAATTATTGAATATATAGATTCAGTTATCTTGACGTTTCACCTTCCTAATAGGATACCAAGACTTTGTTTAAAGGTTGGCAGAGAGTAATGAAAGAGTGCGTGCAATGGTTGGAAGAGATAGGGAAGGCGTTGGAAAAAGATCATGCAAGAAAACCTTCCCATACCTGCACCTTGGTGAGCAGGAAATAGGAGAGAATTGGGCAGAGAATGTGGCGCAGTGTTTTCCTTAGTGCAACAGAAGACAATCTAATGCCACGAAGAGGAATTTGAATTTGAACACAACTTATTGCTAGTAGCGATGAGATTGATCGTAGGAAAATCGAGGAGGCAGAATATAAGAGAATCCCGTGATTAAAGTTTGCAGATAAAACTGGTGCTAAGGATGAAAAAGTCGATTGAGTGTGATGTTTAATATCAATGAATATAACTTGCATAAAATCTAGCGCCGAAAGGCAAGGGCTGGGCTTAACCAGCACACTCTAAGCGTTGACCACGCTTAGGTGGCTGCTGTGGGGCCCAACTAACCCGCCTCCCGCCTGCTGTTTGCTGTTTTCGTTCACCTTTAGCAAGCCGTTTCCGTTCACCGTTAGTTGGCAGTTTCCGTTCTCCGTTAACATTCAAATTATTCCCACGCAGTCGGTTCACCGTTAGCAGGCCGTTTCCATTCACCGTTAACATTCAAATTATTCCCGCCCAGTCCATTTCACCACATTCAAAAACAGGCTTCCAACCCCATCGGATTTCGTTTGTCAGTTCCCTCGCGGCTGTGCGAAAATGGGAGCATTGAAACAGAGTATGGACGTCTATCAAAACATAGTGAACTAAGGATTATTCAGATATTACATCTGGAAATGCTTTGGTAGACATGTATGCAAAATGTGGAAGCATAGACAGGCGCATTAACTGTTGGCAAGATGCCTCAAAGAAAAGTGGTCTCGTAGAATGCTATGACTGCGGGATATGCACAAAATGCATTTGTTGAAAAAGATTTAAAAACTTTCAATCAAATGTAATCGGCAGTTGTAATGCCAGACTTCCCAATCTTTGCCAGCACCCTCCCTGCGTGTGCTAAAATGGGAGCTTTGGAACGGAGTCTGAACATCCATTACAGGACAGAGGAAAGAGGAGATGTTGCTGCAAATGCCCTGGTAGACATGTATCCAAAATGTGGAAGCACATACAAGGCATGTGAACTATTTGACCGAATGCCTAAAAAAGTGTGGTCTCATTAAATGCTATGATAGCAAGATATAAGCAAAAGGGATTTGTTGAAAAGGCTTCAGAAGCTTTCGAGCAAATGCGATTCGCAGGTGTAAAGCCAGACTCCCAACCTTTACCAGCATCCTCCTTGTCTGTGCCAAAATGGGAGCTTTCGAACATGGTATGGACATCCATTAAAGCATAAAGGATAGAGCAATTTTGTCAGATGTTGATGTGGTGGATGTGTGGATCTGTTTTCTTGCTTCCTGCAGATCACATATGAAAGCAGGCCGAGGATTATTTTCAGTAATGTTACTTTTTTATTTGAATCTTAAAAAAGATGTGAGCAAATGGTAAGGAGATTGATGAAAGATAAGGAATTAAAAAGTTTCCCGAATGTAATTGGATTGAAGGTCATAAAATGGTATGTGTGTTTTTTTTAGGAGGCATATGACATTCACAAACATGATAAATTTATGCAAAGTTGAAGAAATTGGTTTGGGAGATGAAGACAATAGGGTATTTTTCAAATGCAAGTTACTTAGTGGTGCAGAAAATGAGGGAAATTTTTTTATTTCTCTACCATCATAGTGAAAAGTTGTCAATTTTTTTTTGTTTTCTAGGCATGCTTGTCAAACAATTATTAGACTTGTTAAGCACCTTCGAGTATGTTAATTGTCACACTCTAATGAAATTTATCTCCAAGTTTGTTACAATTCCTACTTCTAATGATTAGTTTAGCTGATTTCATGAAGAGGAAATGAAATCATTGTAGGTATTAGAAATCAAGTGTGTGGTACTATTATGTGTCTTGTACTATCACTTGATAAATTAAGGTATTAAAAAGAAAGTAGTTAAGGATGGATAAGTTAAATCGATTGAATATTTATGAAAAAAATTGATAATAAGAGAGTAAAAGAATTTATTGGTTAGACGAAGATAGGTTTTGAAGAGAATTTAATGATCGTGATAGAAAAGAAGAAGGAAGGAGAAAGAACATCGAAACAATCCTAGGACTAAGAGTAAAGATAATGGAAAAGCTTAGAAAAGTGTGAGAAACATCAAGAGAGTGTATCAAGAGGGATGCACTTAATAAAAACCCTAGCATCGAGATAGGAAGATCCTCAATGGACATGGCACTGATGAATATTGAAGAAATAGATTGGTTTATAACCTAAATTAGATCTATAGAGAAAAATATAACTAAAATGATAAGGCAATTGAAATAATATAAGGAAACAATGAACTTAGAGAAGTTTGACCTTATTGGTAGGGATACTATAGATGTGGTTGCTATTGGGAAGAAGATAAAATAAATAAGGGAGGAATTAAATAAATTGTTAATAGGTGAAGAAGATGAGAGAATATTTAGCAATAGAGTAAAGAAGTCACCAAAAATTTAGAGTTTTCCAAGGAAACTTTAGAGATGATACATGAGAGCAATTCCTAGGTTGAGGAATAAAGCAACTCAAAGAAAATTAAAGATAAATCAATTACTAATGATATCTTATCAACCATCACATTCCCCAAGCTAAAGAGACACTATGAGGAGATGATCCTCATGGACTAAGAGTCACCTCCCATGTTGTCAAAATCAAAAAGAATTTCTAAAGAGTCCATTAGGTAGTGAATCCTTAATTGGGTTAGAAAAACATTATCAAGAGGCAACTGTGTATGAGATTTGTCACATATATTAGGAATTGAGTTCTTAGATGTTCAATTCCCAAGAGATAATGGTAGAGAAAGGACTCTGGTCAAGTAGAAAAAGAGTGAAACTAGGCAAAGAAGCCATGATAAAAAGATAGAAAGAAATCCAATAGTAGAGAATAGATTAGGAGAAAGGATAATCCAAATATAGATGCACATAAAATTAAGCTCCCTATTTTTGGTAAATAGACCAAGGATGTTATTGAACATCTCTTTACCTTGAACTTTCATTGGAGTGGGGTTGGAATTGATAATGACTAAACCCAATTATATAATTTTGTGGAGACCCTCAATGATGAAGTATTGAGATGGTGCATTAAAGAACGCCCTGAGCATGATAAAAAATGGAAATAATTGAGTAACTTATTTTTGAAAAATTTCCACTCACCTAAAGTATGAAAAAAAAAAAAAACAAATAAAATATGGAAGATGACAAAAACCAAGGAGGAATTAGTAAAATATTATGAACAATTATTTAAAAGTGTGGTTAGAAAACTAGAAGAAACATTGACATAAGAGAAATGAATTGAGTGTTTTATTTTAGGGTCAAGCTCTCACATTATAGCAAAAGTAGATGAAAATATTTCATCTTCGTATAAGGATGTAGTAGAATTTATCAGCATAATAGAATCTTATTCGAATATATGGGATAATAATTTAGTGGGAAAGGATGAAATTGATAATTTTAAATTAGAATTGGAAAACGTAATGTTGTTCAGTAAGAAATTATGATGAAAGGTGAGAAAGTTGAGACTTCTCCCCCACCTACAAGAAGTAAATTTTGGTTTTAAAATGACAATAGGAAAGATCATCTAAGGAATGGATGTTTGACCACACTAGAAATTGAGAAATCCTATAGAAAGATAGTAAAAATATATTTTAAAGTATAAAGTGGGACAAACATGACACAAATAGGTGTCCAATGTTACTTCATGAAGAATATGAATATGAACCAATGGTTTATAGATTTACTAGGGAACCATTTTTTGATATAGGTATGGAGAGAGCTTAGGGTTTAGCTATAAGAGGATTCAATTTTTATTTGGTACATGGCTAATGGGAACTTCAATTGAGAAAAGTATAAGACCACCTAACAATATACACTATATGGTACTAAAATTTCAAGATATAAGACAATCCATGAGATATCATGATAACTATTGAGAATGAGGTGTTAGGGGAGGCTATCACAATAATAATAGAGGTACTAGAGAAAGAGGAAGGACCAAAATGCTAGCATGTTATAACTATGATAAACTAGGACATTATTCTTACTAGTGTAGAAGAAAAAAAGAGGAAAATCCACATGTGATTTTTGTGGTGATAAATCACATGATGTTTATAGTTCTCCCAGATTTAATATTTCTATAAGAATGTGTTGGCATCATGATTGAAAGGTGAATAATTGTCTCGTCCAAATTTAACTTATGACGCTAAAGTAATGAATAACTAAAGTAGAGGAGCAAATGTTTGACAATGTAAGAAATCAAATATAGAAAAAAAAAGTAGAATAGGAGAATCCTCATTGACAAAGTAGAAATTTGAAAACTAATACAAAGAGAAAAAAGGGAAAAAATCAAGAAAAATAGGCCATGTAGAAACTAAAGAAAAGAGAAAAAGAACTTCAGTAATTACTAGTGTTGGATTGATAGAAGGATATCCTAGGATAATCTTATGAGAGTGAAGATGAAAAATAATATTTAGATAAAGGGGAACATGATTTGGTGATAAGGAAGTCCAAAGCGATAATTAAGAAAAATAAAAAGGAGAGGATAATTGTAAGGTAGGTTTCATCACCAAATAAGTCTATAAACTAAAAAGAATTGAAAATTTTGGTAGAATAAGAAGAGGTTGGGATTCAAGGTTTTGATTGGATGAAGTTGGATAACTTGGTTATTGGAATGAAACTCATGTGAAAGATGGAATTGGTATTGTTTTATAGCTTCATCCAATTAGAGTTAGCTTGTGAATGAAGGAAGATAGTAAGTTAGATGATTAAGAGGAGTAAGGCATATTCAATTAGTTTAGTTAATTATTAGGGTTGGATTAAGGAAAAAATTATAAGTTATTGGTGCTATTATTTGTAGAATTATTGGTTTCTTGAGAAGATGACATGTTTAAAGAAATAGATACATCAAGGTTAAAGAGGAGGTAACTTTAAACTAATCTATCACATATATATAATCATGCAAGGTGGTACAAAGTGTTATAAAAGTTGGCTATTTATGCAAGATATTTTAATTGCAAAGCTTTGGGAAAATATTCTTAATAATACCCTCTCAATATTAGAGTTGAGAAGAAGATAGAAGATCTATGAAAGAAAGGATTAATAATAGAATATAAAATACATCACCTTCTCACTTGTTCCATGATTGTAATGTGTAACATTAATGAAATTGACATGCAATCTCATGTTGAATTGAATTTGTTCCATGAAAAGATAAGTGAGATAGAGGAAGGAACCCATAGAATAGGTAGATACAGAGTAGAAACATTATAAGGATTTTTCCTTAATGAATAGAGAAAAATCTTAGCTAAGAATTGATTATCAAACTAATTTAGTCAATGCACATTGATCTATAAAGGATTGAACTTTATCTTATGATATCTTATCCAATTATATATGTATATCTATGTTTATCATGATGAGATATGGTTCGCGTGTATGATTTATTATAGCCAAACATATTATGTTGTCAAGGAGGTTTAAGGTTCCACCCCCTAGAGTATAATATGATGAGAGAATAGATAGAGAGCATTGCACGAAAAATGATAAGGTTAGGGGCATAGGTTGGATGTTGAGGGTAGGAGACAAATTTTTTCATGTTATGATAAGTTTATGGCAAGGGTTGTGAGGTTAAGGGTAGGATAGGAGAGGAAATGAAAAAATGGTAAGTGAGAATTAAGCAAGATAAGTGAAGGGTGAGGTTTGAGAGGGCAGTTCATAGGGGTAGGAGGTAAAGCCGTTGCCTAAAAGGACATGATCATAGTTAAAATGAGGAATGGAGAGAGAGGGACATAAATAGTAGGAATGTGGGTTGGATGAGGAATCAACGTAGAAATTTAGGTGAAGGAATATTGAGTGGTAGGAAAAATAAAAGAGTTTGGCTAGAAGAGAGGGATGAAGGTACAAGAATTAGACTATCAAGGGATATGAATATGGATAATATATCCCATACCTTGTAATAACTCTAGCCCCTCAAGATGGGTAATAATGACATTTGTTCAGGAGTATGCAAGTGAAGAGATTTAAGATTAGTGACATAATTGGGTAGGCTACTTTAGAGGAGACACAAGTGGTGGTCAATTTTTGTGAGTGGAAAATTTAGCATCATCTAATAGGGGTCCATTATCAAGGTGGTCATCATTGTGAGACATGTAGAATGTGACATTATGTGGGATGGATGACAATGGAGGAAGGGTAATGAAAGAGGTAAGATGAAGGACAATACATAGATAGGTTTAGATGGGGGTTCCTATAAGAGATAATGTACATGGGAAAGGGATGGTCAAAGAAGGATAATAATCTCTATTGAAGAACAACAAAAATGATTCATCCTTGTATACTATAAAAAAATTGAGTAGAAAAATGTAAAGTGTTTATTTTTAATGAAAATAATAGACAACAACAATAGTGTAGTATATTGGCACTAACCTAATTTTGATAATGTCTATAGACTACTATTATGTTTACTCAAAACTAAATTTTTGTTGAAGATGAAAAAATTAAAAGTACAATTAACTAATTTTCAGATATTAGAATGAGATTTTGTTGTTTAGAGAGAAATTTTATATTGAAGATGAAGAAAGGAATAAATAATGAAGGTTAGGATTCATATCAAGTTAAATATAGATATAGATATAAAATAGATAGCCTACAAAATTTAAATGTAGGAAAGTCTTTTCACTTTATATTGTAGGACTCAACTAGCAACTTATCATAAATGGGTTTAGTTAATATAAACATATCAAACTTCTATACCAACTAAAATATAAATTAGTTTTCTTCTGCTTAGATTGTTTAACATGCTTTACTTATACTAAATTCTTAATCTAAATAGGACGACTCAATTGGGAAATGATAACAAAATAAGAAATTAGTTGTTTCACTAGCAATTAAATTTATGAGCAACAAGATTGTTTAAAGACATTTAAAAGATAATAAGAATAAAATATGAAAGCTACATAAGCTAGTTGATGGAAAATAATAGGAGGGCCTTATTGAAAAACTTTAGGCCGCTAATAGGAGGAACAAAGTCCAATTTTGATATAAGGATGTTGACATACTTGTAGAGTGCAACCATGCCTTTATTACATGTCATTTTTTTAGAAAAAGAGAATAGATAACAAAAATAAAAAAGAATACTAAAAGTTTGGAGAAATGTAGAATAGAATACAATTCATTGTAAATAAGTAAGAAATGTGGTCTCAAAACAATTCACGCCCCTTGTCTATGTTTTCACATTTTGCAAATGTACTTTTTGGTAAAGGAAAATATAGAAGTCCAAAATTCTAAGACTTAAGAGAAATGAATTAGGGGTCATTAATGTGTTGTGCCAAACACTGGAAGAAAAAAGAGAAAAGGAAATAAGGTGGAATATTTTCAACATTTAGATATTGGTTTTACCACATACCTTATGCCTTTTGGGTATGATGGTATGAGTAATCCTACAAGTATGGGTTCCACAAGGAGGACGAGAGATGTGAAGTTGGGTGAGGGAAATGAGTAGGGAAAATAATAAAAGTTTGAGATTTTGAGACTTAAAGAAAAAGTGAATCCTCAAATTCTAGGAATTAAGGATGGTGAATACTAAATGCTAAAGAAGAGAAAGCATGGAAAAATGTAAGTGGAGAATAATTGAGGTTCATGGGTTAGTCTTATAGCTTAAGAAGAACATGATTACATGGAGACCTAAAATCCTAGGGCAAAGACAAACACAACATAGGGAGTGTAAATGTGGGTTAAGCCATGATAAATTACCTAGGTAATGAGAAGTCTAAAAGACTAAAATAGTCAAAGGTCTAAAAAAAGTTGGAAATGTAGGGTTTCAAGGAATAGAGGGAAAGTATATTGCTATAAACCTAATAAAGGCTACAAATAGACACAATCACCCCCAACACTTAGAAATTCCTATAGTTTGAGATATTTAGGCATGTGACAAGTATAATGAATTGCAAAATACTACAATAAGAACATTTTTGAATAAGGGGGTCTATTAAATGAATTCTTAGACCGGTTATAGATGTTGGCCAAAACATGGTTCTATTAAGAAAGGAAGCACTCAACTTAGATAAATTTGCACTAAAAAATATAGGCCCCACCATTACCTGGAATGGGGCAAGGCAAGGACATCACATAAAAACTATAGGGAAAAAATAAATCTTTGATCAAATATCAATGAGGGAGTCTAAGGCGACAAAATCAAAATAAAAAATAATTAGAAGAACAATATAGTCCTTTCACTAAGAATGATATGTAAGGTAAATGCTCAAAAGGACAAACATCAACAAAGGATTTCCTTGATTTTATCTTAAATTAGAAATGGTGTTGCAAGGAATAAATAAGTGGAAACTTTATTAGAGGATGTTTCTTACTCTTCCAGGATAAGTAAATCAACTTAGGAACCCATATATTAAGGTTTATCATAATTAAATCTTTTCAAAATAACTTCATACAAGAAATTAATCCTCTTGAATTAACAAGGTCTTTGACTTATCCATGGCAAAATGTGTGTGCAAGTGAGTTCATCTCTTCTTCATGAAATCAGCGAAACTAATCATTAGAAGTAGGAATTGAAACAATCTTGGAGATAAATTTCATTGCAATATGAAAATTAACACATACTCGAAGGTTCTTAACAAGTCTAATAGTTGTTCTAGTGAGCATGTCTAGAAAACCAAAAGAATTTGACAACTTTTCAATATGGTGGTAGAAAAATAATTCTTTCCCTCTTTTTCGGCACCACTAAGTGAAAACACCCTATTGCCATCATCTCCCAAGTCCATTTCTCCAACTTTGCATAAATTTACTATGTTTATGAATATCATATGTTTTCTACACAAAAAGCACATACCATTTTATGGCCTTCAATCCAACTAAATCTAGGGAGCTTTATAATTTATTATCTTTGATCAATCTCCTTACCATTTGCTCACATCCTTTTTAAGATTCAAATAAAAAAAATGTTGTGAATACTCCTAGGCCTGCTTTCATATGTGATCTGTAGGCAGCAAGAAAACAGATCCACACATCCACCACATCAACATCTGACAAAATTGATCTATCCTTCATGCTTTAATGGATGTCCATACCCTGTTTGAAAGCTCCCATTTTGGCACAGACAGGAAGGATGCTGACAAAGGTTGCGGAGCCTGGATTTGCACCTGCCAATTGCATTTGCTCGAAAGCTTCTGAAGCCTTTTCAACAAATCCTTTTTTCGTATATCCTGCTATCATGGCATTTAATGAGACCACACTTTTTTAGGCATTCTGTCAAACAGTTCACATGCCTTGTTTGTGCTTCCACATTTTGCATACATGTTTATCAGGGCAATTGCAGCAACAACATCTCCTCTTTCCTTTATCCTGTAATGAATGTCCATACCCCATTCCAAAGCTCCCATTTTAGCACACGCAGGGAAGGTGCTGGCAAAGATTGCGAAGTTTGGCATTACACCTTCCGATTACATTTGATTGAATGTTTTTAAATCCTTTTCAACAAATTAATTTCGTGCATATCCTGCAGTCAGCATTCCACGAGACCACATTTCTTTGAGGCATCTTGCCAACAGTTAACGTGCCTGTCGATGCTTCCAAATTTTGCATACATATTTCCAGATGTAATATCTGAATAATCCCTAGTTTGTTACGTTTTGATAGACATCCATACTCTGTTCCAATGCTCCTATTTTCGCACAGCCGTGAGGGAACTGACAAATGAAAACCGATGGGGTTGGAAACCTGTTTTTGAATGTGGTGAAATGGACTGGGCGGGAATAATTTGAATGTTGGTCGTGAGTGGAAACGGCCTGCTAACGGTGAACGGAAACGGCTTTCTAAAGGTGAATGGAATCGGCAAACAGTAGGTGGGACGGGTTAGTTGGGCCCCACAACAGCCACCTAAGCGTGGTCAACGCTTAGAGTGTGCTGGTTAAGCCAGCCCGCCGATACAGAGCAATTGATATTTTCTTGTTATGAAAGAAGTCAGAGCAGATTGAAACCCTATGAGAGGGGCGCGTAGGAGGATTATGTGAAGTATATGGTGGCCGCGTGGGAGTTGGCAATAAGGGTTTTAATATGATTGCAGATCTTTGAAGGTGGGATTCAATGATAGAAGGCAGAAATGGGGGCTGTGAAAAGAAGCCGCACAAGAGGATAGAAGCCATAGGTCTGAAGGAAAATAGTTTGGTTAGTTTGCTTACAATTGCATTTCATGGCTGAAAACCATGACATTGAATTGGGTCGAGTAGAGTGCACATACGGGAGATAAACGAGAAAAGGAGTGTGGAAGAATCCGGTACATGTTGAAGGTGGCCTGTTGAACGCTTATACCAGAGTAGCGTGTAGGCGAGTTGGAGATTTGAAAAAAAAACAGAGAGGCAGGGGTGTTGCCTGATGATTGTAATGTGCTATTTTTTTTCATGAAATCAATGATCAATGTATTCGGTTGGTTTTCAAATTGTGATTAATTTAATATTGTGCAATTGTCGTCGATTTAATTTGACACAAGTAATTGTCAAATTGGAGTAAATTGTTTTTCTGAGTTTGTGTAATTTGGATTGCTGAGATGGTTGAGAGTGTGTTGTTTTTCTGCTCTGCATCAAAGAGGAAAAGAAAAGTCAAATAAAAAATGGGGTGCGAGTGGGATATGACAAGGAATTTTCAGATTGATTGGGTGTCAAAATACCCATTTATTGAACCAATGGAGAATGCAAACAAAGATGAACCTCCAACATAATACAAGTGTAAAATTTTTAGTTGGAAATATAAAAGAGACAAAAGTTTATGAAAACAAATCATAGACGAAAAGGAAAAATTAGTAGTAATATGGAAATCAAAGGAAGAATGTCTTCATGTAATGTATGCCCTAGAATATGATGAGCATATGCAAAGAATGGCGGAGCTTGCTGCATGTGGAGTTTCAATTGAAGCTCAATTTGGAAAGATAATGGTAGGAGCACAACTGGAAAAAACTATTCAGATGAGTGTTATTTTTCATACTTTGTCCAGAGGGTGTCCTATGATAGATTACCTAGAATATAATAATTTATTATCTTCTTTGGGTGTTCCTCACTTTCCTAACACACATTGGTCAATAAATACTAGATGGGAATGGGGAAGTTGTCTTGCTAAAGTGAAAAAGTAAGATTTACAAGAGAAAATAAAATAGTCAACCTTCATTGCATTATCTTTAGATGAAGTTACGGCGGTAGATAATACTTCATGGGTTGTATGCATGTGTACATTGTACACCAACATGTTCGCCAACCTCATCAACTTTGTGTTCATAAAATGAAGGAGAGTTCAATATCACAAAATCTATTTGAAGTAGTTAAAAATTCTTTGAATGAAATTGGAGGTATGGACAACTTCACAATTGCCAAAAAGTTGGTGTAAGTAGGAGCTAATGGAGCTTCAATAATGCAAGGTCACAAGAACGGTATTTGCGTAAAGTTATAAACTACTTGTTCACATACATGATTTCCATTCACTGTGTGACCCACAAAATGAATTTAGAATTTAAAATTGTAAGCAAGTTTCCTCCAGTATCAAAAGTTGAAAATCTAGTTCGTGAGCTCTATGCATACTTCTGTCAAAGTCCCAAACATTTTACAAAACTTCAAAATCTTGCCGAGGGAATAACAAGAAGGAACAAGCTTCTTAAGAATGTTGATACCAGATGAATCTCTTTGCATGGACCAACATAACAAGTTTTTTATGAATATTAATCCTTGATTGCAGTAATGTGCGAATATCACCACACAATAGACAAAGCTCCTAACCTCTTACATAGTTTAAGCGATAGAGAGACATTCTTAACTTTATTTGGTCTTCTCCCCATGCTGGATGAAGTGGACAATCTTGTGAAAAAAGCCCAATATAGAAATATGTATATCTATGAATATACTAAACTATGCAGAATGACATGTATGACCCTTGATAATCTATATCTATCAAATTATCGATTTCAAAGTCCAAAATTTGTAACCTAGTAGTTAATTACATACTTGAATAATCCTAAAAATTATTTACAATTTAATGCAAGCATGCGGTTGTGTGTCTTTGTATGTGGATTTGAGATACCAATGCACTATTGTACAACGATCAAGTGCTCTACATAGAAGTTTCTCTTACAAATGAAGCTTTTAACGACATTGTTAAATATGTAAGTGGTATTTTAAAATCTATTGCAAAATCTCTTTCCTTAGAGATTTGTGAACGATTCCCTTGAGATGAAATACTTGAAGCCATGCCTATTGTGTATCCTCAATCTTGGATCCCAGGCAACCATCACAACCTAGAGTTTTTCATAAAAAAGTAATTGCCTTGATTGAGTATTTTTCGAAAATTTCATAATATAATGGACAAAAAATAGAAGAAATTATAAATGAAACTAAGCTTAGAGAACAAGCTCTCCATTTTGCAACAAGTATGATTGACCAGTTTGACTCCATGGATAATCCCATTCAAGCAGGATCAATAACAAGGGTCTGGGCAACCTTTGGTTAGAGTGAAATATTGTGTGATTCATTATTGGAATATTTCAAACTTGTTGATTTATGTCAAACAATGATATTGGGGTCGATGGAGAATGAGAGAGTTTTCAATGCATTGGGGTTTTTGAAATCAAAGATAAGAAACAAATCAGACAAGAATTTGGAAAATTTTCTTGAGGATGTATACAACTAGGTACAATGTCTAAGTTCTCCTTTCGAAAGGGCACTCACAATTTGGAAGTCCATATGTGTGAAAGAAGAGGGTTGTGCAACACTTCACACGTTAGTGGTAGTGGCACAAATGATAGTGACACAATGAATGTTGAACTTCAGATGTAGTTAAACGAACGTGCATAGGGCGAAGAAAATGAAGACTAGACTCAGAGTCAAGACAACTCTCAATCTCATCATCAGAGTGAGGACCAGGAGGTGAATTGGAAAATGGAAGGGATTTAACAGTTTTTAGTTATTTATACTGCATTTCATGAATCATATTCCAAACTGTCGTTGACGATATTTTATATTGTATTCCATGAATTTATGAATTAAATTAAATAAATTAATGTACTACTATTTTTTACTGTTCCAAATTTCCAATGTAGAGTCTAGATTCTAAATTTTAATTTTTGTCGAGGGATTTAACGGTTTCTAGGTATTTAATTTTTATATTACATTTTATATTCCAAACTGTAGTTGATGATAATTTATATTGTATTCCATGAAATTATGAATCAGATTGAATAAATTAACATATTATTAATAATCATATTAAATTTGTGTCATATTTATAAGTTTTACATGAACTCAGTGATTCATCATTCAACTTAATACTTAATAATATATTAACAACAATAGCAATAGTTAATGTCAAATATGTATCTAGTAGTAGAAACTAGAGATAATTGAACATATTACTGAATTTAAGTTTTTTTATTGATTTTAATATGGAATACATAGAGGAAATGCAAAATCTTGCTCAAACACAACTCTACACAAAACTGAGTTGGAAACTCATATTATCAAATCATTCTATTATCTTTTGTAGTATGCTCCACTGTTCACTTGATGAAAGTGCCATTTGTTGTAGCTGATAGTGTCTGACTTGAAAATTTGTTAACTCATGATTGAAATTGGAACTTGACTTGAATGTTTCGATCAAAGTTACATTCAAGGTTATCAGTGGTTTGATGGAATCCAAATAGTTTGCCTCATATAGGTTCTTAGGAAACTGGTCCAAATCAATCTTCCTTTTATCCTCTACCTTCTTTTTGAAATCATCCTTTCCAATAAATCGCTCAGGTGTGTCAAAAGCCTTTGGCAAACCAAGCTTTGTGAAGTTCCTTACCTTTTTTTATCCATCTTCTTCATCTTTTTTGTAGCCTAATCCAAAATTTCCTTGTTTCACGTATTCTCAAACACTTTTGAATGATAGATGACACCTTAATTGAGGTATCAATCTGGTCATTAATTACTTTTGATTTCAATTCATTATCACTGGCTTTGTAGACTATTTACAAAAAATGATTTACAATTTTCTTTGTTGAAATCACATCTTTGTTGCCCATTACATATTTCTTGAGCTTCCTATTATGTACTATCAGATCATCAATCAATTGAAATAATTCACACAAATGATCAATCCTTTGCATTATTTCCTCCTAGACCCTTTGTTTCATATGCCTCATTGTTTCTCTACAAAATGCAGTTAACTTATTTTGACAAGAGTTTATTTCATTTTTTGCCACCAATCTTTTAGTGGTTTTTCTCTCTTCCTCCAATTTTGGTTCCCAATATTTTGCTTTCACCAGGTTTTGTTTTAAATTTTTTGAAGTGGATTTTTCATCATCATATTTCTTTTTGCTCTCATCTAACCTTTGCTTCAATTCATTCTATTCCACCTCTGTTTGTTTATCCTCTTTCCTTGTAGATGTAGAGGCATATTTTATTTTCATTTTTTTTTAATTCATTGCTCTTGTTATCTACTGCTTTCCTCTTTGCTTTCTCATTTTCTAGGTCTGCTTGTAACTTTTCTATTTGAATCTGCAACTTTTTTTTCTCTCTTGCTTTAGCAATGATGTGTACACCTATTCATTATTTTTTGATACATTAATTTTATTAGAACTTTTGTATTCAAAAAAATCTAGTTGGAACTTGCTCACCTAAAATTTAGAGTGATCCATTTAATTCTTTGGTTTGTTTTGAACTATGGGAATAACAAATATGTACTCCATGATTTTTGTATTTAGGTCAAATGTGGGTAATACCTTGGTTGTTGCAGGCTTTGAAGTTACAATAGATGTAGTCTCTATTAGTAGCTTCCTTTCTTTTTTTATACATTTTTGATTTCTTTTTAAACTCATCAAGGTAATCAAAACTTGGGCCACAGACATAATGGAATGCTTGAATGGTGAAGGAGTACTTACAGTGATAGGAACATATCCAATTATCTGAGATCAAACCCGAGGCTGAGGATTAGCCATTGCTGTTGCAACCATAATAACTAGAGGAGTACCTGGAAATAACACTCCTTTTGGGTGGAAATTAAGGTAGTGATATTGGTACTAGTAGTTGGACTTGGACCTGTCATAATCCTTTGCTTCTTTGGAATGCCTTGATCATTGGGTGCTTGTGTAGTATCTTGTATTGTTGGCCTCTTGTCTATAATTTTTTGTTGTGGCACATGTTGACCACTACTAGTACTACTACCCATACCATCGCCACCAGTGGCAGTGCTAGTTGCACTAGATTCTTGACTATGGGCATGTCCTAGTTGTGATTGTACCTGAACATGAGGATTGAGAATTCAAGCTGTAATAAAATGAATTATTTCCATTGTCCTTGTATGCCATTGAGATAATTTATCAACTCCAAGTCCAAGGCCTTGTAAATCACTAGGTTTTCTATGGCCCATGTCTATTTCCGTCTAAATGCCTTGTTCTTTGGATCCCAAACTACCACGTTCATAGCCCATTTTTTTGGCTATGGCTGCTCTTGAAGTATATGTTTATTTTATGGTCTCACTTAAATCAGATTTGAATTTGCTTGCATATTATACACTTTTTTCTTTCCTATTGTTGGTTGACAGATTTGTCCTTTGAAAATAAAGATAGAAATTGACTCAAGATGCCCAAAAAAGAAGAACAAATAGCGCCAATAGTTGGAGAAGTTGTCTTTGAATTGACAACTTTCCTCTGAATTTTAGAGGTATAGCTCCCTCTTATGATATGTAGTGAATGGAAATACAGGGTATGCTTTTCACCAGAAAGTAGAAAAGGAAAACTAACACCTATCCATAACCATGAAAGTAGATGTGAAAACTTGATTTAAAAAGTAGGAACTGTGAAAAGATAACACAAAGTTCATCTATTCCATACTTACGAATGATATCCAGGAAAAGAAAAGACACAAGGCCACTTTCAATAAATGAATTATTCTGAATTCAAAGTGTCAGGAATAATCACACACACACACACACACAATTTTTATATAACATAATAGACACTAAAGAATAATTACAGAGATTCAAAGTTCATTGTAATCAAAATAAAACATGATGAATTCAAAGATTAAAACATTTTCTTTATTTTCTTTGGTATCAAAAATGAGTTCATAGACTCAGTATCCCAGTACAAAAATTGTGCAGAGAGCAGACTCCTTTCTTTTCCCCCTTTTTCTCCTTTTTTTTTTCTAATCCTTTTTAGCCAATATATATACAAAAAGATAACTGCATGTTTCCAAAAATAATGATCTTTGAAAATGACCGGTATCAAGAAAAGGGTTTTGAAATGGAAATGGTTTCATTATGCAAAATTTACGGTTACCATCATCAACTACAAAATATTCCATGTTGAATAAGAGAAAATAAAATTCCTTCTGGTGGAAGAGCATTCTCCACCACTAGAAGCATTTCCATCAAGAGATTGTGTAGCTCATCACGTTCTTCCTCCTCTAGGACAAAGATTACGCTGTGATATTGGGAGTAGTTGGTCTTCTCCTTCCATGTGACTGCACACAATTGAGAGACAATATCAACCTGTTCTTCTTTGGGCCAATCCAAGCCGGGTTGCATGATAGGCACAAGCTCTCCGTCCCAGGTTTCACCAGTTGTAGGAAGCCCCATTTTGAAATGCCTGAGTTGATGGAAAAAATGAGCTCAGAAGTACCGCTACGTTTCTCTATAAACAAGCTTATTTAATTACGCTAGTAGGTAATGATGAATTTTAACCTACTGATAACGTGCCACCACCTTTGTTACACTTGTCATTTAAGAGGCTAATTAATGCATTACGAAATTTCTTCCTTGAGAAAAGAGCCTTAAGATTGAGTTTGTATTTCAAAACACCCGAAAAGACGTTCTCAAGATATGCCGTACAAATAATTAAATAGGCCGGTGGCATTTTGGAAATCGAGAAATATGCTATAGAGTCGCAAAAAGATAGAACCATTGAACTACATGTCGAGACTTTTGAGGTTTTGAAAACTTTCGGCATTCCAATCACTTAAAATGCCCTTGGGTGAGGTTGAAAAGAGAAGTGAATCGGGCAGTCGGGTGGTTTTAAAACCTTCTAACTCCACAACATTGGTTAGAAAAATAGAGGGACCAACGACAAAGGTATGATGAGCCCAACTGGCTCCAACTCAAACCTCAGACTTTTACTGACTTGTTTTTGTGTTTTGATTATTTTAAGAAGAATTTTAGACAGAAGTAGAAGGGGCGCCAATCATAAAATGTACATAAAACTAAAATTCAAGTTAGATCTAAGAAACTGCTTATGAATTATGTATTAAACAACTGTTACAAATAGATCATGAACAACAAACATACCCAGATAACTCCAGATTAATTAAATAAAGAGTTTTTTCACTTGCTAGGCAAGAATGGCTAAAACTGAGTAAATGCAACGCCAAAGCTCTGGATCTACATTCTACCACACAGAAATTGGAGGAAAGCAACTGAGAAAGGTAGGCGTCCAAGATGAAATAGCGAGATGACCCAAAAGGAAGGCGTTTTGGCCTTTTCCTTCACATGCCTTAGCCTGATGAACATGCCATTTAAGGAGAAGTATGACTAGCCTAAGAGAAATGGTATGACCACCTTATTGAAGTTGACTGCTGAGAAAAGATGGCATCCTATAGAACAAACCCTCTCCTTTATTGTAGTTAGATGAAATACTGAACATATAAACTCTGGTGAAGCTCAAATTGACTTATGAAATGAAGCCATCCCTGTAGCAAAGATTCAACTGGTCTTTCACAGCCTCAAGCCTGCAAAACACTAAAGATCTCTCGTTTCTCCAATGGAAGAAATTCACTGTAACCCTTGTCTCAAACAAATGCACATAGAATATAAAAGTAGCAATTTCAAATAATCATCAATAATGAGGTTGAATTGCCCCTTTTTGCCTTATATCCCCAAAAAGGCACGATTTCCAAAAAGTGACGCCACTTTGCCATTTAAATACATTAAAATGTATTTAATTCCTCTCAATAGTTTATAATTTTCACTTTATGAAGTGGGCGCACCTTTAAATTGACTGAAGTGATTTATATTTTCACTTTATAGTCTTAAGTCATCAATTTAATATATTTAAGTGGCTTTTAATCTTTTATAAAGTCAAATTAACTTTATAATATACCAATAAGTTAAATAATTAACTTAACCACAAAAATATTCATAACTCCCCCAATTCTCAATGTTTTGATGTGCTGTTAGAAGTTGGTGAACATTGAACTACAAGGGCTTGCACTGAACCCAACATTGAACTAAAGGGGTGGAAATGTCAAAACCCACCAAAACGACCACTGACCCCCTAACCGGAAACTGTTAGCCTACGAGAGTCCGAGAAATAGGCTAACCATCATCAAACAAGATCACGCTGAAAAAGGGGACATTACAAAAGGTTATGAATCTTGTGAAAGTTGTAACTTTGAATCATTATCAAAGGCATGGGATGGGGGTCATTTAATTTAAGGAAGAAAAATTGCATGGTTCAAAATTAGAGGGTAACATTAGCTCCGACTAGGGACTATATTTTGTAGAAAATGCAGAGAACTCCAGAAGCTTGGGGCAGACCAGCCCAAGTCCATTGGGTACTAAGTCAAAAGAAAAGCGAGAGGACAAGGTGTTGCTTGCAGAAGGGTGGATGGGAACTGGGCACAAGAAAAAAATAAACAAGCCAAAACGAGAAAAAGAAGAAAAGGAAACTAAGTTACCAACACAACCAAAACTTCTAAGTATATACATGGTCATAATACCCTACCTCCAAAGAGCCCGATGTTCATGCAAAGCCATTCACGGGCTAAGAGAAATAAGACCCACTGCAGAAAAGAGATGTGCAACTGTGAAACATTTGTAGATTCAACGTTAGCGCATAGGCCCAATGGAGACTTGCCAGGTGTAAAATTCCCTTGTATATCAACATGCAACCAAAGAGCCATTCTTCATCATACACCTCTCGGGTACAACCGGCTATATCTTCATACTTTGTTTTAGACAAATATGAAGCATCCACTTCACAGAAATAAAAAATATTGCCATTAGCAGCGATCACTTACTGAGGAGACCTTGTCATTTCCTTGAACCACTAGTTCGACCAGCTCATCTTCTTTTTCATCTACTAAAAAATCATCATCCTTAGTCTGCAGGCTAGACATAACAACTTCATTCTCAAACAAACAATCATCAGTGAAAATTTGATCTTCCCCTTTTTGTTTGTCATTATTTTCAGGGCTATTCCCAAGAATACACTCCTCCAATTCATTTTCATCATGGGAAGAGAACAAGTCTTTATCAGTTGATTCAAAATCAAATAATTCAAAAAGGTGATTATCTCTAACCTTTAAAATTTCACCATACTCTGTTGGCACATATAATGGGTTGAATCTGCTCCAACTAATCTCACTTTCAAACCTATTTGACTGTTCCTCCATTTTTTTTCTTCTGTTGTGATATTATTTTTGGGCTTAATGTTTAACATGAATTCATCTAGATCTATAGGAAAGGCACCAGGAATTAAATATTCTTCCTTCTGCAGATTGCAGGATAAATCAATTTTTGGGTACACGGCTGATACTTGTGGAGTTTGAATATCACTTTCTATAAACATAGGATCAAATTTTATAGGAACCACATCTTTTTATTTTGCACAAATAAAATATTCATTGAGGATGTATGTAGGTTGAAAGTTCAAATTGTCCATACCTTCAACAGGTCCAATAAGGCTACTCATACATGCATGCGTTTCTCCTCCCAGTAGTTTCTTTTCTTCAAGCTTTTTATCAAGGGATTCAAACATCGACACATTTGCACCTTCTTTCCTAGCACTGGAGTTACAAGTGAATGCATTTATATCAACTTCAATAATATGGCCATTCTCATCCATAACCCCACTCTTAAATTCATCATCTGAACCCTTCAGAAATGAATTAGAAATAAAGACAACCTTATGCTCATCTGATAATACATCTCTTCCAAAAGTGATGGATGACGATTCAACATTTTTTGTCCACATGCATGCCACAAAATATTCTGGTTTCTTACTCTCAAGCTAGTGCAAATTTCTTCTTCGTTGTTGGTTATGACTCCATGGCACTAACGAGTCTTTGGGTTCGACAATCGTTTGGACAGAGCCTCATTCACCAAGAATAGAGAAGTTATAAGGTATTGGCTCTTTATCTTCTTTTTCTGATTTTAATCCTTTTATCACAACCTGCAACTGATGAATCTCTTGTTTATGGTCTTTAATTTGATAATATCTATGATACACTCTCTTTAGCAACAAAGTGGATTTGTGATCTTTGGAGGGATTCAACTCATTCTTTTCAGCTTCACAGATGCTTGCTTTGAAAGCACTCCAAAAAGATTGAAGTATTTGGTCATCTTCAATAATTATTTCCTCAATTGTTGGTGTTGATCTTTTTGCAAATCGATTCCATTGCTTGGCTTGGCATCAAACCATTTTTTTGAGATATCTTAATTAAACAGAGTCGACAACTTTCATTTCTGATAAGGCACCATTTTGTATCTAAAACCAAGAAAGTACTGATCTTTTCGAAGTCCTCAGCAGAGTTGCCAAAAATCTATTGGATGACAGATTTGTCTTTCGAAAATAAAGATAGAAATTGACTCAAGATACCCAAAAAGAAGAACAAATAGTGCCAATAGTTGGAGAAGTTGTCTTTGAATTGACAACTTTCCTCTGAATTTTAGAGGTATAGCTCCCTCTTATGATATATAGTGAATGGAAATATAGGGTATGCTTTTCACCTAGAAGCAAAAAAGGAAAACTAACACCTATCCATAACCATGAAAGTAGATGCGGAAACTTGATTCAAAAAGCAGGAACTGTGAAAAGATAACACAAAGTTCATCTATTCCATACTTACGAATGATATCCAGGAAAAGAAAAGACACAAGGCCACTTTCAATAAATGAATTATTCCAAATTCAAAGTTTCAGAAATAATCACACACACACACAATTTTCATATAACAAAATAGACACTGAAGAATAATTACAAAGATTCAAAGTTCATTGTAATCAAAAGAAAACATGGTGAATTCAAAGATTAAATTTTTTTCTTTATTTTCTTCAGTATCAAAAATGAGTTCACAGACTCAGTATCCCAATACAAAAAATGTGTGGAGAGTAGACTCCTTTCTTTTCCCCCTTTTTCTCCTTTTTTTTTCTAATCCTTTTTAGCCAATATATGTACAAAAAGATAACTACATGTTTTCGAAAATAACGGTCTTTGAAAATGACCAGTATCAAGAAAAGGGTTTTGAAATGTGTTGTACCCCAAAAATTAAATTTTTTGTTACACTTAGACATTTTGAAGAAATGAGTAAAAGTCTTCTTAAATCAGTCAAAAAGGTCAAAATTTGGGTGTGCACGTCTTGCATGAGGGGTTAAAACACAAAATTTTCAAATTCTGACGATCTGAGTCTGCTCAGAGCAGCTTAACCTACAAAACCCAGATCTCAGTTTTTCATCCCTAAATTTTAGGAAAACTGCTATTTTTAGAAATTTCCTAAAAATAGTAACTTTTCTAGGTTTTTCTGGGTTTCTTTCGAAACAGATACTAGCAAAAATTTCTAAAAATAGAAAATTTCTAAAAATAAAAAGTTTATCCGCCAGGGTCCAAACTGATTTTGATTGGTTCAAAATACGTCCATATCAGGCTGGTGCAGTCAGAATCTTAAAATAATCAGTTTTACCCTAGTGGGTCTATTCTGCTTTTTTAGAAGTATATGAGGAGCTCCAAGGTCATCAATGGAGGTCAGTTAGCTGCCAGGTGTCAGATTCAATGATCAAGCATCGAACAAAAGACAAAATGATGAACATGCATGCTGAATGAAGAAGGAAGGTGAAATTTACCAGATTTTGACTAAGTCTACTTGACTTGGGCGCCCCAGGTGAAGAAGGGTGCCCATCTTTTTAGGGCATCAGATGTAAGAATTAGGGTTTCTTCTCTCAGAAAAATTTGTTCAGAATCTTCCCAGCTTCGCAGCAAGTCCGGTAGTGCAGTCAACAGATCATCCAGTCACCCAGAATTCGAGATCAAACAGGAGGTATTCAAACTGAAGCCAGAGTGGAAAGAAGTGAAATTTATCAAAAATTGGTTAAGTCTGGATAAAGTGGGCTCCCCTGGTGAAGAAGGGCACCCATATTTTTGAAGGGGCTAATTCAATAATTAGGGTTCAAAAATATGCTCAATCTCTTTAGTGTTCAACTAGCTTTGACACGCCTGCCTTTGTCAGATTATCCGACTGTCCAATCTCTAGAAAGTTCAGATCGAAGACGAACATACAGAATGAAGGTTTCAAGCTTGGTAAGAAAGTCAAATGTAAAATGACTAAGTGTTAGAAGTTTGAGCGCCCCAGGTGAAGAAGGGCACCCAAGTTTTCAGAGGTTCAAACAGATGAATCCAGGGAAATGTGTCTAACGTAATCTCTTCGCAGTTGGTCCAGCTTTCTAACGAGATACTCAGCATGACAATCAGATGTTGCAGTCACCAGATACAAAGCGCCGAACAGGGAGTCTGACGAAGGTTGAATTTCAAAGTTGAAAAGCAAACACAAAAACGTGGAAAATAAGTTAAGTTTGGTCAACATGGGCACCCCTAGCTAAGAAGGGCGCCCAAGCTTTTGAAGGCCCAAATCTAACTTTTTGGTGAAGTGATCCCTAGAAGACCCCTTCCAAAATATTCTCAGCTTCGCAATAAGCCCAACCATCAGTCAATCTGAGCTTCGAATCACCAGATCAAGCGAGATCATCTGTAGAAGTGAAAGGATGAAGAAATAAAAAAAAGGCTAAGTCTGCTTAAGATGGGTGCCCCTGGAGAGAAAGGGCGCCCAAGAGTTTGAGCCTTGAGGTGTTAGAATTTGTAGATACAACTTCTAAGATCACTTAGTCAGTTTCAGTCGAGCTATCCAATGGAGTTGATAGTCAGTCGATCGGATCAGCGTAGCTCCCGGAATCAGGATTTCATCAGAAGATTAAAGGGAAAAGGAAGAACTTGAAAATCATAAAAATGGCTAACACTGTGAAAGTTCGGAGCCCCTGGAGGAAATGGGCTCCCATGAATTTGAAGGTCCAAACGAAGTTTTTCGCCAGAGGTGCCTCTAGAACAATTTTCTTAGAATCAGTCGAGCTTCGCGATGAATTATTCAGCTCCTTCATCGGATGAATCTGGAAGCCAGAGATCAAGGTCAATCCAGGGGTCAAAATGGAAGAAAAGTTGAAAATTCCTAAAAAATGGTTAAGTCTGGAGAAGGTTGGCACCTGTAGCCAAGAACCTTCTAAATCTAAATCTAATAACCATGAGCAATCTGACAGATTGAATCATAAGAACCATGCAAGATAAGTCAACACAAAAGAGATCACCAAAAAATCACAATGCCTGCAATTGTATTGAATCACCAAATTTCAGCAACAATTCCTGTGTTCTGTTACATCACTTGCTTAGAAATTGACTAACTTCTACCTTTGCTCTACCGCTAAATTCGCTCTCTATCAAATCTTCTCCTAATTTCTCTCCTCTTTACAAATGAGGCACAAATTCCATTTATAGAGAACCCC
The DNA here is from genome assembly GCA_007258455.2 of Sequoia sempervirens. Taxonomy (NCBI): domain Eukaryota; kingdom Viridiplantae; phylum Streptophyta; class Pinopsida; order Cupressales; family Cupressaceae; genus Sequoia; species Sequoia sempervirens. Next base: position 32,798,200 of record VDFB02000003.1, on the reverse strand, counting down.
CAAACATGTCAGCCTAATTAGATTTTACAACAATAACTAGCCTCAAAACAGGTTGGCCTAATTAGATTTTACAATAATAACTGGCCTCAAAACAGGTCGGCCTAAGGAGAAATTCAAAAGAGGACAAGATTTTCATTAAATGCATGAATATTATCCATATCGGCCCATGATCTCCAGCAAGATCAGATTCACGTGCCCTCCAGAAAGTCCTCCAGTTATAGACAGTTTTGGCATAGATTCTTAGGCAGGTCCCACTTTGAAAATTTAAATTGAATGCTTCCAAATTTCCCTCTTTGGCACGAATCCATACGCAAGTCCCCTTATTAATATTTGTTTAGTCCTGAAAAATAGATATCATCATTAATAGCCCACGTGTCCAAATTAAATTTGAATAAAATCATGGCCTTTAAGAAAAACTTACATTTTTAAAAGGAAACTTTTCCATTTTTGATTTTTTCCCATTTTTGGAATTTTTATTTTCAATTTTTTATCTCAAGAAACTTTCATTTTGGATAAAAAAATTCCCATTTTTGGAAAAAATAATTATTCTTGAAAAAAATTTCCATTTCGGGAAACCAGACCAAGGGGAAAATCCGGGAAAATCCAGGTCAGGCGGATTCCAGACCAGAATCCGGGAAAATCTAGGCAGACAAGAATATGGGAAAATCCAGCCGGACAGGAATCTGGGAAAATCCAGGCGGACAGGAAAATCTCGGACTGGACTAAATAAGGCAAAAATTTCAACAATAGATCATCAAGACGAACCAAGAATGCATGCAACATTGTGTAGTATATCAAATTAAGCATGGGGTGTTGAGAATTTATCATCAAATTCATCAATTTAATCCAGTATTTCAATTTGCACAAAGCCTGGCAGAAAATCCATAAAAATCCGGGTGGACCAGATTTCTGCGGATGGCATAAAATTCTGGACCTCTGGCACATTCCAGAAAACTGAAGAAATCCGGGAAAATCCGGGTTGGGCGAAAAATCCCGAACGCAGGCAAAAACCCGGACTTCGCTCAAATTCAGAATTTTCATGGAAATCGGGAAAATCCGGATGGATAGGAAAATCCCAGATTTTTGCACAGAGCCAGACTTTGAGCAGAATCCGGGAAAATCTGGATGGGCCGGAAAATCCCGGATTGGGGTAAAAACCCAGATTTTGCTCAGAACTTAGTTTTTTCAAAGTGCAACCTGGGGAAATCACTTGGGCAAGCAAGATGAACATCTAAGGACCTCCAAAGGCAACCAAATCAATAAAATTAAGCAGCCAAAAGACACCAAAAGCTAGAGCAAAAAGAGGGTCCCTACTTTCAGTGGGGCATGTGTGCAAAACTACACACCACGATGTTTTCAAGAACAAAACTCATAAAGCAGATGAAGAAGTGAAAGATTCTCTAAGTTTGATCACAGAAGGCGAGGAGATCTTGGAGAATCAGAATATTGCCTTAGATGGTATCAATGCACTTGACCGGGATCCAGTTCTGCTTTTTAGCGGATATGATTGAGATTTAAAGCGGCTTTCATCTAGAAGCTTTCTTTCCGCTTTCTTTCTATTTTTGGGAACGATTCTTATCCATTCTTTGAGAAGATAAAGAAGATAAATGTAATAGTTGGTATTTCTCGCTTTTTTCTGCTTTCTTAGGTGTTAGATGTTATCTTCTTTCTAGATTTACAAATAAAGCTTGCTTGTTGAGCAAGCCCTAGATTGTGAAAGCAAGGAGATTTTAGGGTTCCCTACTCCTCTGCTTGCCTATAAATAAGAGCCTTTGCTCATTTAGTTTCTTTAACCGTGCTAGTGATAACAAAACGCTGAGCCTATTGTGCCTTCTATTTGTTATTTGAGTATTGTTCAATTATGTTGTGATAGCAAATTGTTGAGCCTCTTTAGCCAACAAGGAGTTAGTGTGATTGCTGTTTCTAGTGTGTAAGAACAAGATTGCAAGCCTCCTTAGCTACAATTTCTTATTCCAGGCATGTTAGAAGTGAGTTATGTTCCAGAGATTTGAGTAATAAAATCATGAGCCTCCTTTGCCTTGGTCCAAAATCTCAGATTTCTGTTATTTATGTTATGCTTTTATGATCTTAATTTCAACTTACAGTGAAGTGTGTAGGTGTTTGTTGAGAGAGAGGTTATTAAAGTATTTTGTCAGAAAATCTACCTTTTGTTCATTTCTAGTTTCTCTTGCTCTGATGTTACTTGAGAAGTTAGAAACGTCTCTAGTTTAAGTTAGTCGTAGTTGAAGTTCTCAAAATAGAAAATCTCAACTGCGGCATTTGTGTTTAATAAACCTTGTGCTCTAAGCTGATCAAAAAGATAGGAAACTTAGTTCTTAGTTTACTTTCTTTCAACACCATCAGCAAGAGGGAGCTTCCCCTCCTAATTTGAAGAGAAGTTTATCTGTGCATAGCTGTCCATTTCAAATACGCATTCCAGAGGTGCGAATTTAAATGCCAACAAAAAGGAAACGGTTTCATTACGCAAAATTTACGGTTACCATCATCAACTACAAAATGTTCCATGTAGAAAAGGAGAAAATCAAGTTCCTTCTAGTGGAAGAGCATTCTCCACCACTAGAAGCATTTCCATGAAGAGATTGTGCAGCTCGACGCATTCTTCTTCCTCCTTTAGAACAAAGATTACCCTACGATATTGGGCATAGTTGGTCTTCTCCTTCCATGTGACTGTACACAATTGAGAGACAATATCAACTTGTTCTTCTTCGGGCCAATCCAAGGCAGGTTGCATGACGGGCACAGGCTCTCCATCCCAGGTTTCACCAATTGCAGGAAGCCCCATTTTGAAATGCTTGAGTTGATGGAAAAATTGAGCTCAAAAGTACCACCACCTTTCTCTGTAAATAGGCTTATTTAATTACGTTGGTAGGTAATGATGAATTTTAACTTGCTGATAATGTGCCACCACCTTCGTTACACTTGTCATTTAAGAGGCTAATTAATGCATTATGGATTTTTTTCCTTGAGTAAAGAGCCTTAAGATTGAGTTTGTATTTCAAAACACCCAAAAAGACGTTCTCAAGATACGCCATACAAATAATTAAATAGGCTGACGACATTTCAAAAACTAAGAAATATGCTCTAGAGTCACAGGGTCACGAAAAGATAGAACCATTGAACTACATGTTGAGACTTTTGAGGTTTTGAAAACTTCCAACATTCCGATCACTTAAAATGCCCTTGGGTGAGGTTGAAAAGAGAAGTGAATCGGGCAGTCGAGCGGTTATAAAACCTTCTAACTCCACGACATTGGTTAGGAAAACAGAGGGATCGGTGACAAAGGTTATGAATCTTGTGAAAGCCGCGACTTCAAATCATTCTCAAAGGCATGGGATGGGGGTCGTTTAATTTAAGGAAGAAAAATTACATGGTTCAAAATTAGAGGGTAACACCTATCATCATTAGATTCATCATCAATTTCTTCATGTTCATAGGGATAATTCAAAATCTTCTTTGATCTCTTATAACACTGCACTATTTTTTGGTTCACCTAGATCCTTCCTCATAGATCAAAAGGCAATAATTTTTTTATTTTCCATTTTTTTTCTTTACAACCCATTTTTAGAGAATCTGGTATTTTTACTTTAGTAGATGGTAGATCAATTTTTTCATAAAAAATGTTGTACCTCCTGATTTGTTTCTTTGCTTCTCTCTATTGGTGTAATGCTGTAATTTTTGCTGATAATTGTTCAAAAGAAATACCTTTATCAACAAAAAGTTTCTCTATTTCTATTTTGACCTCATCCCATGAATCCTTGTTTCTCAAGTTTCTAAGCAAGGGTTTACTTTGATGTTGAATTCTACTTGTTGCATTCTTATTGGCGACAGTCCTTGATTTAATGGTGTCACATGGATTATACTACCTTTGAGAGACAACATCAAATTAATTTTTTAAAAAAATTTCATGTACAACACTGAATGCTTTTCTCTTGAATGTGAACCCTCCACATGAAAAAGGTAAAGAAGGAAACATGCTCTTTTTTTGCTGATTGAAAAAGTGTAGTTGATCAATACTCTCCATTTGTCGTACACATTCTAATGCAAAAACCCTTTCTGTAAGATGTATTGGAAGTTCGTATGGCTCTACTCCTAATCCATAAAATCTTAACACAATATATTCTTCCATTAAGTACCAATCAACCAATTGTATTTCTTTTGGACTAGATGAATGTAATTTCTACAAGACATAGGTAATCTAGGCATTGGACTATTTGTAATTGTTTGATACGATGGAGCCAAGAAGTAGTCTACAGAATGATTGTAGTTCCTTCAAGAATCATACATCCTTATCTTAGTGGTTCAATCATATACTAGAGCCACTTTTTCCCTCAGCATTCGTATAGGGCTGAATCTGAAGCTTGTTGGTTAGAAACATCCTATTAAATTTGAATGGAAAAAAATAGCACAAGTAGGTTGTGAACCTAAATGTCTTAGTGGAACTTCCTTTAATCATGAAAAATTGTTTATGCATTGATTCTACAATGTGTTCAAGAAAGTTATATTTGACAGGCCGCTTACCATAGTAGATATTAAATACCATTTCAAGGAGGCTTGCACCCACTTCCTGGTTGCTATCTAGTTCGAGGTAAAATGCTATCATGGAAATAGTATCCTGAAACCATGGTTTGAAAATTCCCAAATCATAAGGAGGCTTATTATTATTTTTAAATAATTTACTATGACTATCTTAAACTATTTTAATTAGAAAATTATTTTTCTTCCCTTCATCATCTGCTTCATAATCATTAGCAAGCTTTTCTAGGTCAATGTGGATGTTTCCAAATTCTTCAATTGTAAACTGTTGGAAGCTTGAGTTGTTTGGGTGTTATCATTGATGTCAACCCCTTGTATGAAGAAACTATTGGAATGCTGTTGGTGTTGATAATGTCGACCCCTAGCATTGGTGTTGTTGGAAGCTTGGAATTGTTGGTATTGATGTTAACATAGTGCTATTGGTGTTGTCATTAATGCCTTACTTCCGTATAGTTGCAGAAGTGGTGATAGTTGATGTGACATAGTTGATGAGAGGTATTGCAGTTGCTGTAGATCTGTTGCACAAATGTTAGTAGTGTTTATGCAATTGGTTCACTTGGTTTCTAAGTGCTTTTGATAAAATTTGAATAAAAGAGAGTTTAGTGTGACAAAGTGGTGTTCAATGTCCTGCTCCGCATTTCTTCATGGTTGTTCAGTTATACCTATGTGGGTTGGATATGATGATTAGAGGTTTTCAGAGGTTTTGTATCCAGAGTTTTAGGTTCTGGATCACTCTATAGTGAAAGTTGTGTTTGACAGTATGTTTGTTTGATGAAACTAGGTGTATTAGAGAAATGAGACTGCTATGCATTTCTCCGTAGTGAAGATTCTTATCTTACAGATTTGGAAACATACTTATGTTTTTTGTATCTACCTTTTCCTTGAAGTTTCAAGTGTCGTGGTGTTCCACAAGGTTGTTTGGTGTGTTGGATGTATGTACCATTGTTTTGGTTGTATAGAGTGACGGTGTTATGAGTTTCAAGTAGTTGTGGAAAAGTTGTAGAATATTCTGATGATGCTGGAATATTTTGAGATATTATATGAACATTTTGGAGTGTTTTTATGTGGTCCACAAAGGTGTTTTTGGACTTGGTTAAGCATGACCTTAATTGTTAAGGGCGTTAATATAGGTTTGGCCGATCTAGAATTTTAGCGCTAATTACAGAGGATGATTGTTGTTTGAGGAAGTGTTGTGTAGTGTGCTGGTGTAGATTTGGGTCCTAGTTAAGTTGTGGCATGGTATTCCTTCACTTCTTTACGTCTTAGAAGTGTTTGGTGCCGACCTATTTGATGTTGCATGATTGAGGTGCATACATTTCTATAAGGCCGACCTAATTGAGATATTTTTAGGTTGCGGATGGTATAAATACAAGGAAAGTTGTTGTGTGGATGTATTAGAGAGTGTGTGTGATGTGAAATATGTAAAAGTGATCAAGTGTTGTGATTTGAGTGTGATCCGTAATGCCTATGACTATTAGATGCAGTGAGCAAAAGGTGTCTACATTTTAGTTCGTTGAATGATTTGTTTGTGCTTCAATGGAACTGTATCTTCGGTATAAGAGAGATGCATTGATATCAGTTCAAATTGGCAGTGGGCCACCCCTTCTTCTATCTTCTTTCTTCTAGATAGCGAGTCCTTTGACAGTGCACCCTTATTTCTTTTGAGCAGTGATCCCTCTGGTAGTGAGCCTATTGTATTTGGTGTTGCTATTAATTTATATTGTGAGCTAATCCTCATCATGGTTTTTCTCTTCTTGGGTCCATGCAAATCTGGTGTTCCTGTGTGTTTGATGTGTTTGCATTACTGTTTCTTATGTTCACATTCTGTTAATGCTTAATAAGGGTTTAATGGTTGATAAGGGTTTGAAAATATATTAAGGGACTTAATGTTTAAAGTATACAATTGATTCACCCCCCTTCTCAATTTTTCTATGCATCTAACTATTGGTATTACAACAAAATTCCTTGGAATAAGCTTAACCACTTGAGGTAGATCCAAATGGCGCATATGAAGGAGGCTCCCTTGTTTGATGGGATGAATTATGCATTATGAAAAACCAGGATGGAAGGTTTCCTTGTTTCCCTAGGGTTTGGAGTTTGGAAGTCAATTGCAAATGGATATACTATGCCCACTAATGGTCTGACAACTGATGATGCAATCAAGGTGTATGAGAACAATGAAAAAGCAAGGAATGCTCTTTTGAGTGGTCTTGTTAATTTAGAACTTGTGAAGGTTATGAGCCACAAATCTTCCAGAGATATTTAGAAGTTGGAAAGTTTCTATGAAGGAGATGATAAGGTCAAGCAAGCAAAGATGTAGAAGTTGAAGACTAAGTTTGAAACCCTAAGGATGTCAGAGGATTAAGATATTGCAAGCTACATGCATAGAGTGGATGAAGTTGTCAATTCCATCAATGGTCTCGGTGGAAAATTGGAAGAAGATGAGGTGGTAAAGAAGGTATTAAGAGTTCTTCCTAAATCTTATAGTCAAGTTTTTTCTATTGAGGAATCTCAGGATTTAGATCATTATTCTAGAGATCAATTGTTTGGTGCTTTGACAAATTTTGAATTAAGAGAGTTTGGTAAAAATAATTCAAAAAAAGAGACTACTTTTAAAGCTAGCAAAATAGAGAAGGATGATGGATCAGATCTGGATGATCTTGATGAGATAGAAGCAAATTTTGTTAGGGTATTGAAAAAGGGGATTGGAAAATATAGAGGTAAGCTACCTTTCAAGTGTTTCAATTGCGGAAAGATAGGTCACTGTGCTTCAAGATGTCCAACCAAAGTTTGAAATGAAAAACATAAGGATAATAAAGGTAAATATGTTAAGAGAAGTTATTATGTTAAATAAGATGCTAGCATATCTAATGATGAATCTGACTACTTGGATGATGAAAATGATGAATTCTTGTTCATGGCTCTAAATGTTGGAAATAATTTTACTGACTCTAAAAGATGTATGAAGGAAATTGCTCTAGAAATAGGTCACGACATCAAAGGAACTACTATGACTGCTTTTCATGCTAGAGAGGAGAAAAATCATTAGATAATTGACAGTGGATGCTCAAACCATATGACAGGTGATAAGAGTAAGTTTTTCAAAGCTGGGAAGTTTGAAGGTAGTCTTGTTAAGTTTGGTGATGATACATCTAATAAGATTTGTGGAAAAAGTTCAATTAGTTTTGATGGAAGCATAATACAACTGATGTTCTTTATGTCAAGGGTCTCTGAAATAATCTTCTGAGTGTAGGAAATATGTGTAGCAAAGGATATAATCTTGTATTTCAGGATGGTGGTTGTGAAATCAGAAAAGAAGCTCTCGAACTTTGGTTGCTATAGGAATAAGGATAAATGGGAATGTTTATCAACTCAAAGGTGCTAATGGTAAGTGTTTTATGACTCAAATCAATGAAAGTTGGCTATGACATAGAAGAATGTGTCAAATCAATTTTTATAGTCTAGTGAGGATCATCTCTACTCAAGCTGTGAGAGATCTGCCAAGAATTATGAAGCCTATCAATGCAATTTGCGAGGAATATCAGGTTGGGAAGAAAATGAGAAAGATGTTCAACATCAAAGAATATTCTACCACAAGACCTTTAGATTTGGTGCATATAGACCTATGTGGACCTACAAGAATAGGACGCTTTCAAGGTGACAAGTATTTCATGTTATTGATTAATGATTACTCTAGAATGACTTGGGTAACTTTTCTTAAAGAAAAATAAGAAGCTCTAGACAAGTTTAAATAATTTAAAGCTATGGTTGAGAATGAAATGGATATGAAAATCTAGTGCTTAAGGTATGACAAAGGTGGAGAATTCACCTCCAATGAGTTTAACAATTTTTGTGAAGATCATGGAATAAAGAGGTATTTGTCAGCTCCTAGAACTCTTTAGTAGAATGGAGTGGTGAAGAAAAAGAATAGGACAGTTTAGGAAGCAAATAGGACAATGCAGGAAGCAACAAGGACAATGATGAAGGAAGCAAATATACTAGATGTCTATTGGAGATAAGATATTCATACTGCAATGTACATACTCAATAGAGTACAAGTAGGAGTGAACATTTCAAAGACTCCCTATGAACTATGGTATGGAAGAAATCCTACTGTCAAATATTTCAGTGTTTGGAAGCAAATGTTATATTAGAAGAGATAAGAAAAAACTTGGGGAAGTTTGATGCAAGATCAGATGAAGGAGTCTTACTTGGATATTTTATAAGAAGCAAGGCTTACCAATGTTACAACAAGAGGGTGAAGAAGATAGTTGAAAATGTAAGTGCCAAAGTAGATGAAGAACCACATAGAATCTCAATGCTGATAGAAGGATATGAATTTAATGAGTCTTCTCATGAAGAAGCAAAATAAGAAGAAAAAGAAAAGGAGATACAGGTTGAAGAGGAAGAAGCTTTGGAAAGGATTCCTAAGACTCCTAAGTATGTACTGAAAAATCATTTTGAAGATTAGATAATTGGTGATAAGAGAAGAAGTGTGTTGACAAGAAGAAAGGCTGATATGAAATAAGAATAGGTATAATTGTGTCTACTATCCAAAGTAGAACCTAAGATAATGATTGAGGCATGCAAGGATGAGAATTGGACCAAATCTATGGAAGAAGAGTTGATGCAAATTAAGAAGAATCAAATTTGGTAATTAGTCCCAAGACCAACAAACAATAATGTAATAGGAACTAAATGGGTATTTTGGAACAAGATGAATGAGAATGGAGAAGTTGTAAAAAATAAGACTAGACTTGTGTGTAAGGGCTACTCACAAGTGGAAGGAATATATTTTGAGGAGACATTTTCTTTGGTGGAAAGAATGGATTCCATTAGGATGTTTTTGGCCTTTGCAGCACATAAGAATCTCAAGGTTTATCAAATGGATGTGAAGTTTGCATTCTTGAATGGTGAGTTGGAAGAAGAGGTATACATTGAACAACTGAAAGGATTTCAGTTATTAGATGATTCTAATTTGGTTTTCAGATTGAAGAAGGCGTTGTATGGTCTCAAGCAAGCTCCCAGATCTTGGTATGCAAGATTGGATAGGTGCTTGTTGCAACAAGGATTCAATAAAGGTATTGTAGATAGAAATATTCACTTTAAAGTTGAGAAGGATTAAATTTTGATTGTGGTGGTGTATGGTGATGATATAATTTTTGGAGGAAATAAGGCAATGTGAATGAAGTTTACAAGAGATATGTAGAATGAATTTGAGATGTCAATGTTTGGGGATATGGATTTATTCCTTGGGCTACAAATCAATCAGAAAGAAAAGGGAATATTCATTTTATAGTCAAAGTATGTCAAGGAAATGCTAAAGAAATTTGGAATGGAAGGCTCTAAACTGATATGTACTCCTATGGTTATTGGTTGCAAGTTGAGAAAGAATGATGAATCTCCTAAGGCTGATTTGAGAAAGTGTAGATCAATTATTCGTGGATTTCTATATCTAACTGACACTAGATTGGATATCATGCATGTGGTTTTTCTTGTGGCCAAATTTCAAGAAGATTCTAGAGAACCACATGTGGCAGCAGTAAAGAGGATATTCAGATATTTGTAGGGCACTTTAGACTATGGTCTATGGTATCCAAAGGATATTGATTTCTCTTTAAGTGCCTATACAAATGTAGACTGGGTAGGTTGTGTGGATGCCATAAGAAGTAAAAGTGGAGGGGATTTCTTTATTGGAATTAGATTGGTTTCATGGTTGAGTAAAAAGTAGGATTCAATATCTTTATCTACTATAGAGGAAGAATATATTGCAATAACATCTTCCTACACAAAGGTGTTCTAGATGAAGCAAACATTGAAGGATATTAGAATATGATATGATGAACCTATTTCTATCATGTGTGATAATACAAGTGCTATCAATATATCAAAAAAATTGGCGATGCATTTAAGAACAAAGCATATCTCAACCCGATATCACTTTCTATGAGAGAAGGTTGTAGAAAATGAAGTAAAGCTGGAGTATGTGTTTACATAGGATAGAGTTGCAAATATTTTCACAAAAGGCTCTTCCTAAAGATACATTTGAGTATCTTCGATAGAGGTTAGGGGTTATTGCCCCTCCTTTTAACTAGATGCATAAGAATGTGCATCAGTTTGGTGGAGCAATTGAATATTTATTCTTTTGTTTTAGACTGATGAAGGATACCTCTCAAGGAGAGTAGGTAGTAGTATTATTGATTGGTAAAGTCAAATGGAGCATATTTTGTGCCCTTAAGGGGGAGAGTGAAAAAATGTAAGTTCATAGAGAGAAAATAAAATTCTATGCAGATGTTGTGTAGGTGTTTCCCTTTGAATATTGTCAAAGGGAGAGTAAAAGAGTTCAATATAGGCTGGATGTGTCTATGGACCTTTTCCATTGATGTCAAAGGGGGAGAGAGTTGATTGAGAAACCATAGTGAAGAAGAGAATATGGTTTGAAGACCATAGGGGGAGAGAGTGTTCAGGAGAAAGAGAATGAGTATATGAGGAGTGAGAGATGCCCTGGTTAGGGGGAGTGCTAATTGTTGTAGAGTTGTTGTTAGTTGCTTTTGTTATTGATGGATTTATAAAAAGTAGTTGTTGCCATCAATGACAAAGGGGGATATTGTTGTTGTATTAACAAAAAAAATCTCTTTTTCACTTAATTTGGGAATAATTAATATTAAAATGAGCCTAATGTTACCCTTATTTAGTGTTGTAATGTGTTTTACACATTCACATTAAGTTTAGGGCCCTTCTAAACTTAATGGACATAATTGTACCTTACTTAGGGTGTTGTAAAGTGTATCTTTACACTTTCACATTAATCTAGGGCTTTATTTATTAATTGAGCTTAATTTTCCTTAATTGGCCCCTTTAATTTAAATCCAAGCCTAATTAATTGCAAATTTTGAGGGATAAAACTTGACATTCATAAATTCCATTTCACGACACTTAATTTTAGAAGGTGTGTGTCCTATGTAGGTGACCTAGGACCCATTCGCTAGGACCCATTCACCACCTGGCGAATGGGTCCTCACTAGGTCCTAGGACCCTATTTTCACATAACATTTCACATTATCCGAAGTGTTAGGTGAGTGACCTAGGACCCCTCCTTGAAATATGTTTTTGGAGGTGTTTTAATGATTTCAAATTTATAATTCAATGTCGGCTTGTGATATTTGAATGTCGGGAATTAATGTTAAGATAAGTATAAATACTTGGTTATTTCACTATCTTTTCACCTAAGACTTTCATGAGATCAAACAATTTTCACAAGATCATTTCTAAGGCATTTAAGGGAAAATTTATAGAAGATTATTGCAACAATCAAGAGTCATTTCATCATGTTAAAGATTTAGTGCATCATGCATGTTGTTGAGCCAATGCGTTGATGTAGCATTCAAGATCTATCAAGGGTATCAAAGGCATTATCTCTAATCAAGTTTTATAATCAAGAACAACATTCATTGAGGCCACTTCATGCTAGATTGTAGATTTTCATTCCAAGGTTCCGATTAAGGTGTGGTGAGTTGTGACATTGTAATTGTTCATTCATCATTCCTTTATGCATTATTTCATTTCAAGATTTAATTGCCAAACTGGGGTTTGACCAAGGCAAACCCCTATTCCCTAACAAACAACATTTTTCTCTCCTTTGATGTGTGATTGTAGGTTATAGGTTGAAGATCTATTGGAGAGAAAAATTGCAAAAGTTGTCAATGTTGTCAAAGTTGCAAGGAAAGTTGTCAAATCATGAGAATTGGGCTACAAGAATTATTTCCATGTTTCCGATAGTGCCCGACTAGAATTTGGGAGCGCAGAATAAGAGGAATAGAACCTAGAAATTGATTTTCCAGAGCCCTAGCTAGGACCCATTCACCATAGGGCGAATGAGTCCCAAGTAAGGTCTGAATTTTTTTTTTTTGCAACAATTACACAACATTTGACCCCCTCTAGATCTATCATTTTACTATTTTTTGGGTTAGATTTGATTTATATTACTGATTTACAAATCATTGTTTACATATTGAATAAAATATAGAAGAATAAGAGGGTTCATCATAGTCTCCATTTTGGAGACAACCCATTTTTCTATGTTTCAGTTGCAAGCTTGAGTTGTTTGTGAGTTGTTTGGGTGTTGTCATTGATGCAACCCCTTTGATGAAGAGAGTGTTGGAATGTTGTTGGTGTTGATAATGTCAAACCTTAGCATTGGTGTTGTTGGAAGCCTAGAATTGTTGGTATTGATGTCAACACAGTGCTGCTAGTGTTTTCATTAATGTCTTACTTTAATATAGTTGCAGAAGTGGACATAGTGGATGTGCTATAGTTGATGAGAGGTATTACAATTGATGTAGATGTGTTGTAGAGATATTAGTAGTGTTGATGCAGTTGGTTCACTTGGTTTCCAAGTGATTTTGATAAAATTTGAATAAAAGAGAGTTCAATGTGGCATAGTGGTGTTTAGTGTTCTGCTCTGCATTTATTCATGGTTGAAGTTATGCCTATGTGGTTTGGATATGATGATTAGAGGTGTTCATAGGTTATGTATCCAGAGTTTCAGGTTTTGGATCACTCTACAATGAAAGTTTTGTTTGAAAATATGTCTGTTTGATGAAACAGGGTGTCTGGGAGAAATGAGACTGCTACACATTTCTCCACAGTGAAGATTCTTGTCTTGCAGATATGGGAATGTGCTTATATTATATGTGCCTACCTTTCCTTGAAGTTTAAAGTTTTGTGGTGTTATGTAAGGTTGTTTAGTGTGTTGGATGTTTGTGCTAGTGTGTCTGGTTGCATAAAGTGATGGTGTTCTCAACTTTAGGTGATTGTGGCAAAGTTGTAGAATATTTTGAGATATTGTATGAATATTTTGGAGTTTTGTTATGTGGTCTCCAAATTTATTTTTGGACTTGATTAAGCATAAGCTTAATTGTTAAGGGCGTTAATGCAAGTTTGGCTGACCTAGGATGTTAGCACTAATTGTGGAGGATGATTGTTGTTTGAGGAAGTGTTGTGTAGTGTGGATGTAGATTTGGGTCCCAATTAAGCTGTGGCATGGTCTACCTTCACTTCTAAATTGCATCTTGGAAGTGTTTGGTGCCGACCTATTTGATGTTGCACGGTTGAGGTGCATACATTTCCTTAAGGCTGACCTAATTAAGATTATTTTAGGTTACAAATGGTATAAATACAAGGTGAGTTGTTGTGTGGATGTATTAGAGAGAGTGTGTGATGTGAAATATGTGAAAGTGATCAAGTGTGGTGATCTAAGTGTGACCCTTAATGCTTATGACTCCCAAATGTAGTGAAAAAAAGGTGTCTATATTTTAGTCTGTTGAATGAGTTGTTTGTGCTTCAGTGGAATTGTATCTTCGACATAAGAGAGATGCATTATTAGTAGTGAGCCACCCCTTCTTCTATCTTCTTTCTTCTAGATAGTGAGTCCTTTGGTAGTGAGTCCTTTCATTTGGGCAGTGAGCCCTCCAACAGTGAGCATATTGTATTTGATGTTGCTATTACTTTATATTGTGAATTAATCCTCATTGTGGTTTTTCCCTTCTTGGGTTTTCCATGTAAATCTGGCGTTCCTATGTGTTTGATGTGTTTACATTACTGTTTCTCATGTTCACATTCTATTAATGCTTAATAAGGGTTTAATGGTTGATAAGGGTTTTAAAATATATTGAGGGATTTAATGTTTAAAGTATACAACTTATTCAACCCCCCCTCTTAGTTGTCCTATGCATCTAACATAAAACCCAACACATTTCCAAATTCTTCTGTAGTAATGGGTAAAATTTCTTCTTTGCTATCTTTATTAATAATTACTCTTTTATAATTTTTAAATGTGGCTTTGAAAAAAAAGTTCTAGCAAATGGGAGACTCTTCTGGCGGGTTGGCATTGATTCAAAATTCTGTAAGGGTGGGAAATCTTGGTTCTTCCCCTGGTGGTAATGGCGGTAGGTCGAATTTTGTTATCATTGTTGGTGAGGAGCTATCAGCCTGCAGTGGGCTTTGATGATGGGTCCTATTTCTGTCTTTTGTTTTGGACTCTTTGGGTTTGAGTGACAGACCTCCCAAACATTGTGTGGGGGCGTTTCCTCCTCATAATGTGAGCCTGTCCTCTTCCCCATTTCTGAAGATTCCTGGAAAAGGTGTTGATGGTGAAGGATGTAAGCATATGGAGGTCTTATTAAATGGACTGAGCTGGTCTATCCTTTTGGGTGCTAAGCCTAAACGGAAGAGCTCATCGATGCTGGTCAGGTTTCAGGCGAATCCAGTTATAGATGACTACTTAGTGTTAGTTCCTAATTGCATTATTGAGAACCGGTTGGTGTCTATAGACCTTACTCTAGTTGTAAATTTTATGGGGCCACACCCTAATGTTGATTTGGTTTGCAATATTGCTTCTAAATGATGGAGGATGAAAGGCCAGGTGGAAGTAGCTGCAAGGGTGAAAGGTTTTTTCTCGTTCTCTTTCACCTGTAACGAGGACATTGTTGATGTTCTTACTGGTGGACCGTGGCTAATCAGTAAATCATCCTTGGTTCTAAAGAAATGGGAGGCTGGTTTTAACCCCAGTTCTTGTTCTTTTTCATTGGCCTCTGTGTGGGTGAGGCTTCCTACTTTTCCTCTAGAGTTTTGGGATGAGCAAGTGTTTGTTGGCATCGCTAATATGTTTGGTAAGCTGCTTTGTATTGACCAAATGACTACCTCCAGGAAGAAGTTAGTCTATTCCTAGTTTTGTGTGATTGTAGACCAATCTGTAAACTTTCCTGGAAGGGTGACTATTAACTCGAAGCTGGGGGTCTAGAACTAATCGATCAAGTATGAATCCATTCCCTTTTCTTGTTTTCACTGCAAAAAGGTTGGGAATTGGGAAAAGAAATGCCCATTAAAGGCTAAACCTGCCCCGCCCTAGTAGTGTATGGAATGGAAGGAGAAACAAAATGTTTTGGAAGTTGGTGCTGAGGGAGGGGTTGAGGACACTAAGCTTCAGGTGTCTTCAGAGGATAGGGTTTTGGATACTTCTAGTAAGGAAGAGGGTTTGTTGGGAGGGATGAATGTTGAGGCTAATCCCCCTCAGGGTGGTCAGATCCCATCAGGGGATATTTAGTTGGTGGAAGAAGGGGAAGTGGTTGCGGGTGAGGAGGATTTTCCTTCTTCTGGGGAGGGGGATATTAAAGTAGATGAGGCGGTGGAGGCTGTTAAGTATCCCAAAACAATTGAGGCTGTGGAGACGGTAAAGGAACCATCTATGTTGGTGACTACTCCAAGAGATAGGGAGAAGGGTGGTATGGAGGCAATTTTGCAGGACCCATTGGGGGCTTTTTCAAATTTGATGCTTACCTCTTCTGTCAATGATTGTGGGATGGAATGCTCGCAACAAGTTAAGGATCCTCCTTTTTCTTTGGTCAAGACCAGAAATAGGAAGAAGAATTCGTCACCTCAAGGGGTGACCACTAGGAATCGATCAAAGGATGATTGTGGGTTGGAACCAAGAGGCAGAGGGAGACCCACTTTGCTTGAGAGTAGGGAGAAGGAAAGTAAAGCTAATATTGCTGATGGCTCCCAGAAAACTCTTTTTGAGATGTGTCCGAAGGGAGCATCTCAAAATCCTCTATGAAGATTCTTTCATGGAATATCTGAGGGTGGAATAACCCTCACAAGCAGGATCTCCTTGCTAACCTAGGGAGGTATCATAAAAAGGATGCGATCTTTATTCAGGAAATGAAAATGCATGTTGAAAGGTTGGAATATCTTAAAAAAAGACTCTTCAAAGAGTGTGGCCTTCATGGTTTTGATGCAAATGGTGCTTTTGGGGGTGTAGCTATTTTCTGGAATATGAAAGTTGTGTTTGGTAAGGCTGTCTATGGGGTCCCTAACCTCATTACTACTTCCTTTTACCATACTATAAGTGACTTTTCATGGGTCACTTTGAACATTTATGCTCCTAATGTCAGAAGTGCTCAAAAGTGTTTTTGGGGAAATCTGTGTTCTTTCAAGGCTGATTTTCCCTCTGAGAACTTGTTAGTTATGGGAGATTTCAACACTCCATTGAGTTCTGATGATAAATTGGGTGGTTCTCAGATTGATGATGAGAGAAGATTTGACTTAATGACTTTTGTAAATGACAATGCTCTGTTTGATGTGGATCTACGTGGTGCCTTGTATACTTGGTCGAATCATCGGATGGGGGATGCTTTAATCTAGGTCAAGCTAGATCGGGCCCTTCATTCTCATGTGTGGTTTGCTCATTTTTCTTGGTCT
Organism: Sequoia sempervirens; assembly: GCA_007258455.2. Classification (NCBI taxonomy): domain Eukaryota; kingdom Viridiplantae; phylum Streptophyta; class Pinopsida; order Cupressales; family Cupressaceae; genus Sequoia; species Sequoia sempervirens. The sequence goes on along the minus strand of VDFB02000003.1, from coordinate 32,781,388 downwards.
CTTTCAACCTTGATAAGGTTGGGTTCAAATCATTTTCCTATTTCCTTGTCGGCTGAGGTGGTTGGTTGTAGGCGCTCTTTTCCTTTCAGATTTGAAAAAATGTGGACGTCTCATCCGGATTTCAAAGCTAATCTTGCTTCATGGTGGGATATCCAGGTGGATTGGTCAGCTATGTATAGGGTGGCGAAGAAACTTTCTGCGGTGAAGGTCAATGTGAGGAATTGGAATAAGGCCTCCTTTGGCCACATTTTCCAAGAGAAAGCTCGCATCAAGGCTGATCTTGATCGTGTTAAGTAGAGTATTCAAGCCAGGGGATATAATGTTGGTCTGGCTAATGAAGAGAGTGTGCTTTTTTCTCGTCTCCATAATATAGTGGTGAGGGAGGAGGAATTTTAGAAACAAAGATTATGGGCGGTGTGGCTTAATTGTGGTGATAGGCATACCAAATTCTTCATCTCACTACGCTTAAGCATCATGCCTCCAATCAAATCAAGTGCATTTGTCAGGAATAGGGTGATTGAGAATGGGGAGATTAGGTGAGCGACTATTGCTTTCTTTTCAAACCTCTTGACTAATTATTTTTCCCCTTCATTGGTTGATTAGGATCATTTGCTGGATGTCATTCCTCGTTTGGTGACAGATGATCTCAACTGTATGCTTTGTGGTATCCCCTTTGTGGAAGAAGTTAGGAATGTTGTTTTCTCCTTTGTTGGTAACAAGGTCCCCGACCCAGATGGATTCCCCATATTCTTCTTTCAAGAGTTCTGAACGATTGTGTCCAAGGATGTGGTGGATGTAACTGAAGAGTTTTTTGGCAGTTGTAATTTTCTCAAAGAATTGAATGCTACTTTTTTGGTGCTGATTCTAAAGATTCCTGGGGCCTCGACCTTTAATGAGTTCAGACCTATTAGCTTGTGTAATTCAATTTACAAGGTTTTCTCCAAGGGTCTAGAGGTTAGGCCACAGAGGGTTCTGCCTTTGATTATCTCTCCCCACCAAAGTGGCTTTATTGTGGGTAGGAAAATTCTTGACCCTATTATCACTGTGCATGAAAACATCCATTCGCTGATGGTAAAAAAAAGGGCTAGCTTGTTAAAAATGGATTTGGTTAAAGCTTATGACAGGGTCAATTGGTCCTTCTTGTATAAAGTTCTCTTTTCTTTTGGCTTCTCGAATACCTTTGTTCAGCTGGTTAGGAGCCTCATTTCTATGGTTTCCTTTTCTGTTCTCATGAATGGTTCTCCTTCGGATTTCTTCAAAAGCTTTAGGGGGGTGTGGCAGGGTGACCCAATTTCACCCTTCATCTTCATTATTCTGGCTGAAACTTTGGGTAGGTTGCTACAGTTGGAGCTTTCTTTAGGTGCCCTGAAGGGTTTGAGACCCTCTTCTTCTTTGCCCCCTTGTGCGCATCAACAATTTTTTGATGAAACTTTGATTATGGGAGAGGCTTCTATTGCAGAATCTAGGACAATTAAGCTCACTCTCTAGAAGTATGAGGCGATGTCTAGGTAGTTGGTGAGCCTCCCAAAGAGCACGATCTTCTTCCTCAATACTCCAGATAGAAGAAAGTAGAGAATTACTGGTATCCTTTAGTGTTTTGTGGGCTCTCTTTTGTCGACTTACCTTGGTTTTCCTCTTGGACCTAATTCATCTCATGAGTCCTTTTGGAATGGCTTGATTGATAAATGTAATGCGATGTTGGCTGGATGGAAAGGTGCTTTGCTTATTCAGGTTGGAAAATTGGTGCTCATCAAGTCTACCTTACATAATCTCTTGGTGTATGCTCTCAACCTCTTTCAGATGCCTCATAAATTCTGGGAGAAGATTGAATGTATCCAAAGAAGGTTTCTTTGGTTGGGAGTGGAGGGAAAGCAAAGATTGAGCCTGGTGTCATGGGAGGAAGTGTGTCGGTCTAAATGCCATGGGGGTCTGGTTTTGCATAGAATTAAACCTTTCAATTTGGCTCTTGTGGCCAAACAACTTTAGCATTTCCTTCGTGGTGAGAAGGACTGGGTGGAGATTCTGGCTTCTAAATATCTTGCTCAAGTAGATAAATTTTGAGAGTTTTTAAATGAAGATTTCTCTCCTCCCTTGGAATCCTACTTTTGGAATTCGCTGATTAGATCTAGAGGTGTGATTTCTGTTGGTTTTCAATGGTCAGTTGGGGATGGTCGTGATATCCTCTTTTGGGATGATTGGTGGTTTGGGCATTGTCCACTACAATATTCTCATTGGGTGACTCCCTGGAGGGATTTATGCATTCGTGAGTTCAGGAGTCATGTGGCTGACTATATTGTGGATGGGGAATGGAGGAAGATCCATGAGGTGTTTCCGGCACTGGTGGATCTGTTCAATGAGTTTTCTAGAATTCCCATACCCATTTCTCCTCAAAGGGATACTGTGATTTGGAGACAGCTCCCGAATGGGATGTTTTCGGTGGCCTCTGCATTTAAGTTGTGTAATGTCCTTATGGGTTCTAGGCCGCCATGGGGTTTAGTGTGGTCTCCAAGGCTAATCCCCAACATTAATATTTTTCTGTGGCTTACGGTGCAAGACAAGATTTTAACTATTAATAATCTGTGGAAAAGGGGGTTTTCCATTCCCAACATATGCTACCTATGCATGATGGATGTAGAGGATAGTTATCATTTGTTCATTGGTTGTAACTTTTCTCAGGAAGTTTGGACCCTCTTTCTCAATCTGTGTCGTGTGGAATGGATTTTTCTTGCATCAATTTGGGATCTATGGCTCCAATGGCGTGCTCCTTCTACTAATCCTTCTTTGGATTTGCTTTGGTCACTCATGCTTCTGCATATTTTCTGGGGTCTTTGGAAGGAACAACAAAATTTTCAGGGATTCCTCCCTCTCTCCTCTCTCTTTTTTTCAAAATTATTTCTCCTATTAAGAAAAATTTCAAGTTGGTGGTTGAAAAAATTGATATTCCTGGAAGAGTGAAGGTTTTTGATTATGATGCCTTGGTGGCGACCAATTGGAAACTTTCTTGTGATATTGCTAAACCCTTGAAGAAGGATAATCTTGATAGGGATGGGGTGGTCTAGTTTCCTCCTCCCCCTGGCTGGTACAAAGTCAACTTTGATGGTTTAGCTAAAAGTAATCCGGGTCCTGCTGGTTGTGGGGGAGTGTTGAGAGATCACAATGGTAGGTTTGTTTCAACGGTGGCGCTACCTTTGGGAATCCAGACAAACCACTTTGTTGAAGCTATTGCGGCCTATCATAGCATCAAGTTGGCTAGAGACTTGGGGATTTCTAAACTCTGGATAGAAGGGGATTCCCTAAACATTATAAATTTCCTAAATAAAGGGTTTCCCCCATCGTGGACTATTAAAAATTTAATTTTGGATGTCATTTCTTTAAGGGATGAATTTGATGATATTTATATATCTCATGCCTATAGAGAGGAAAATTCTGTGGTTGATTGGTTAGCAAATTTTGGGGTGAAATCGGCGGGCTCATGGGATGTTAATGACGTCCTACCTATTGATTTAAGCAACCTCATTCATAATGATTCACATTAGCTCGATGGTTGTGTCCACCTCCTTGGCCTTTGGAATGCGTGGGTATCATGAAATTCTCTAGTTGATTAGACTTTTCGCATAGTTGATACTCATTATAATTTGTGGTCTTCCTCGACTGAGTTATTTAAGCCTCCTCTTCATTATATCAATCGGTATTGCCCTTGATTAGTCCACATGATTTCTGGGTGTTTATCTTCCTCTTTCCTTTTTCTCTCATTGTCTGCGATTTCTTTCTACAAGTGCTCTGATGATGGGTGGGGATAGGTGTAGAATGGAGCCTCTGTCTTGTGACGACATTAAAGCCAATGCCGACATCTGGGCGATTCTGCAGAGAGGAGGTGTCACTCCTTTCATGGAGAGGTTGAATGGCTTTAAGGCCAGTGTGTCGAAGGATTTTGTTGATGCATGGCATGGGCATTTGCTGAGTATGTTTGGTAGGGATACTACCATCAATGAATAATTTATTAATGAAGTAACAGGTATGTCAATGAAAGGTAGGAAATTCTACAAGGATAAGAATATTTTGTAGTCGGCTAGAAAAAAATTTCTCAAGGATAAAGAACGAGCTAAAATGGTTAGATTGGACTGTGGAGGTTATGACAGGACTAAGATAAAACCCATCTGGCATGATGTTACAGTGGTGTTGATGTGGTACTTCACCCTTGATGACAGATACACGACATTGTATGGTCAGCATTTTGTGTTGTTGAACCACTTTCGACATGGTAAGCTTGTGTCCTTCCCATTTTACCTGTTGATGTCTTTGGAAGAAGGTATTTTGAACTTTAGGAAAAACCCTAGAAACCCTTTTCTGCATGAGGGCTTGATGTTGCTCATTGTAGATTTTATCAAAGCTAATTGTATTGTTCATGCTCCCAAGTCCCCTGTTTCTAAAAAGAAGGGGAAAGGGAGTGAGAAATGTTATATTGAAGAGATTCCAGAGAGTGAGGGGATGAAAATGGATGAGGAGTTGGGGGGTTGGTCCAATGACTATGATACTGACTTGGACTATATGCCTTCATTTGGAGGAGTGAAGCCGTCAACTTCTAAGGAAAAATCTCTCCTCCCGCGTGTCAAATGAAAACTGAAGGATGCCTTTGTTGATGGTGCTGAGGATGGAATTTCTGGTGGCAAGAAGGCCAATGGCCATGCAGAGGATGTGGGTGAAAAATTTTAGGAGGTGGCGGAGAATATCTAGGGTGATGGAATGAGGAATTCTGGTGATGGTGGGTCCCCTGTGGCTGGTAAGGGGAATTTTGTGGTCAATGTGGATGACTCTACTTAGGTTTTGGAGTCCAAGGATAGGGGTAAGGCTAAGATTTTCCCTGAGGGGTTACAAGAGGAGGATCCTCCGGTTGGTTCGCATCAGGGCAGGGGTGTGTTTTGGGGGGATTTGGGATTTTTGCAGGCATCTGGGTTGGTGAAAGAAGGGGTTGATATTTCATTCAATATGCTAATGTGGCTCGTGCAAGAGGTACAAGACCTCCACAACAAGCATGAAACCATCACCCGTTGCAACATTTCCACATTGCGCATTCTCAAGGAGAAGGATTCTATCTTCGAGCTAACTAGGTCGTTGAACTCCAGTGTTGTGTGGTGGATGAGCTTGCTAAGTTGAAGAGTGATTATGGACTGAGCATGGATTTTCTAGAAAAATAGAATAGGAAACTCCGAAAGGATGTGGACATGATCATTAACATTAGTAGGGAAAATTTGGAGGCCTCGGCTGAAGGTATGATCTTCCTCAACCAAAAGGCTAAGGAATTGACTCGCAAAGGACTTTTTAATGATCAAATGACTAAGGAAAGGGGGGAGAGTGCTATTATTGACATGCATACCACATATTTGGATGTTGGACCGAGTGTGCATACTTAGAGTAAAACAAAGAAATGAAAAATGGTTCCTGGTCAAGATGTGGACGATATTATGGAGATGCATGACAGGTTGGCATCTAAGGATATGGATTTGGAAAATATGCTTAAAGAACTTTTCTAATGGCCATTTGGTGTACTTTTCTATTTTTTGTGCTGGCTGTGTCTTTTTGCTGATGGTCTACTAATGTTTTGTTAATTAGCTTGTTTTTTTTTGGGTTTGGGTGGGGAGTCTATTGTTTCATCTTTACTGCCACTGTCTCTTTTTGTTCGGGGTTTCAGGCACCCTTCAAAACCTATTTTTCGTTAATAAAAAAAATTACTCTTTTATCATTATTATAACTATGGGGGCATACCATGATAAATTATGGGCAAGGGAAAACCTCATGTAACATTATGCACCCCAATCTAGCTACCCACTATGCCATGAAACTATTAATCATAATTGTTTGACTATTTTGCATTTTCTTTGCAACCTTATTCTCACATGAAAATCTAAGTTTTGAGATAAGCCTACCATAGATTTTAGGATCATAAATATCATGGTATTCATCCATGAAACCTGGGGTTTTAAGCATTCGAGTATAATCTATTTTTCTATTTGATTTTGCTTTGCATTTCCCAACAACTAGTCTAGTAGTGGTGGTAGACATGCTTGTATAGTATGAAGTCCCTCTTAAGTCCTTAATTTTTCTTAAGTTTCTCAAGTTCTCAACCTTAAACCCCAAGATTAAAAAAATAGGAAATAATGAGACGTAGGATTTCTATCTTTCACTTACGTAGATTTTAATTCTTGAAAAAATTAATACAAAGGCACTAATAGGCATGGAATAGCTATTTTGGAACCCAAAACATCCCTGGTGCACTGCAATGAGCAATCTCCCTTTGTGCCAACCCTCTCACTTGAAAATAAAATCACTTAGCAATAGAAAGTTCACTTATTTTTTTCTATTTATCAAATATTAAAGTGAATGAAACGTGTTACCTCTAGACTACACAATTAGTACATTAAAATTTTGTACAATAGATGCTTAGAAATAAATTCAACAATTTTCTTGCATTTCTACACCTATTAATTGATGATTTTTGATGAGAGGCAATGTCATTCATATGTTCCATCTCAAATTAATTCTCAACCGTTGATCTTTGTAAATCCAATAGTTATAGGGTGATTCCATAGTTTTGAGGTAGAAAGCATAACACTCTATGCATTTCATTTTGAAATTCAACTACAACCATCCATGAAACGTTCATCAAACGATCAAGTAACTTATGATATACACATGAGTTTTAAAACTTTAAAGTGCACTAGGATATAAAATCCTCATGAGATTATGCCACGTGTCATCATTACGTTGCTCACAATCCTATCTTTTGATAGAAAACCCATTGGAGACATTGAGATGATTCCACATGTCCTTATTCCAAAGTTCTACGAGCCACATATAAATCTTCTTGAATCATCATACGGACTTGCAAAATCCCTTTAAAAAGCATGACATTAACACCTATCCCCTTTCCGTGGTTTCACAAAAATTAACTTAACCTTTATAAAACTATCCACAGACTTGCAGAATCATGCCAAAAGGAAACCACAAATAACCTAAGTCAAGTGTCAACCCTTCCATAGTTTCGCTGGTGTTCCATTCCTTAATAAAATACTTCATGCAGATTAGTGGAAATGCATAATAAGCAATGGGAACCATATATTAAGTGTGGGCTCACTTAATCCATTTAATTAAGAACATGTGAAATATTCTTCTTAAGTGAGCGTTAGGAGAGGATCAAGGGGCCAATAACTTAACATTGCAAAGGACTTAATAAAATGACTAATGAAACCAAGAACTAGGGGAGCAAGTCAATGGAAAATTAGAAATTTAATTAATAAAGTGTAGGGTGGAGCAAACTAGGTGGGAATTTTTAGGGCTTTTGAATCTAAATTCACGTATAAAGTAACATTTTAGTAAACCCTAGCAAGAGTGACAACATTTTACCAAACCCTAGCAAGAGTGTTGTTTAATGGTAAACCTGCTGCCATTTAATGGTAAAAGCCTAAAAAATATCACTTATCACATAAAAGCCAAATAAATATTGATTTGACAACTGGATGGGAACATTCTATTTCCATTTTTTGTGCTTTTTTGTCAATTTTATGACAACTTTATTTTTTCATTTGTATTGCTTTATGTTTTAAATCTACATGGAAATATTTGATAATTAGATAATGCTTAATTTCTTGAAGGTAAAAATCTAGATTTGTCCAAGTTTATTTCATTCCAGTATTTAACATTATTAATTTTTAAATCCAACCACGTGCAACTAGAACTTTCAACTTGCAGCCTATCCATGCACAAACACATACTCAGTAACATATTAATATACATATAGTTTTTTTATCAACGTAATCCTTGAACCTCCTTTAGGTGCAAGTGCTAGTAACTTTAATTCTAATTACTTATAATTTGAATAGAAATTGAACACACAAAATAATTCTTTACCGTGAATGCATGCTCTTGTATAGATGACGCATGTCACTTTACATTAGACACAATTGATTCCAAGCTGGTAATGGTGTTATGGGATGCAGGTCATATTCTTAAACCACGAGGCTTGCTGACCATGCTTGGGATCATGGGATTTGACATGATAGCTCCACCACTATGATTATGCATTTATAGAAAATTTTGTACCTTGGTTTTGCACAAGCTGATAGTTACATCATTTAATACAAAAGATATTGCATAATATGCTCAATCTGACCCACCAAAACAACCCAAAATGACTTAAAAAATCAACAGGGATTTCCTGCCATGCTGGGAAAAGGGACATTGTGAATATAGAAAATACACCTATCCTGGTTACCAATTGGAATTATGCAAAAGATAAAAGGTAGTAAATTTGGCACCACCCTCTTTGAGTAGCTGCAAGGCACCAGGAAAGCACATAATGAATTTGAAAATCCATAGTTACTCTTTAAGGGCCTCTTTCAAAATGGAGTATGAAAAATAAATGGCTTTCAATGCTAACATGATTGAAATAATTATATGGCCGCACTCTCTGTGAAAGAACTTATCTCCATTAGAGATTCTCATCCTAGTTCAAAAGTTGGCTCAAGTACCAGGTGAACTAGATCAACTTCTTTCTCATTTCACCCATCATGAACTTGTAGGAAATTGGTCTCTCTTTTACTCTATAACTAAATAACTAGAGGCAAGAGAATTTAGAGTATCCCCAATAATACTATAAAATAATCTTATTCCTTATTAACCTTGCAAAATGGAAATGCTTACCGGAATTTAGAACATTACACTCAAAAGTAAAGCCATTTTATAAAATTTTAAGAATGATTTCAATTGAGCTCACCATCCATATTTATGAGCTATGATATTTACTCGTGATTTGTGTGAGGTATAATTGTTTTTTTTGTCCTAACCAAGTAACCAAATTTAATTGTGTGAGAGCCACTGATAATGTTATTTTGATTGACGTCTGGCTACATACAAAATGTACATCAAGCTGACAAGCAATAAGCACTCAAATGATATGAAATCTATTACAAATCTTAATTTGATTGATAATTGTGTAATATAGGGGGATACACTACTAATGATTTCTCTTCATTCAGAGATCCTCACAGCGCAAACTGCCCTATACTACCTCAATGGAACAACGGTGAGAGTTTTAGAATCTGAGAGAGCAGGTCATAGAGATTTTTTGGACAAACTGACAAGCTCTCGTCCAAAGAACGTCAGTGTAGAAAATGGATGACAACACGATGCGCTGGCGTCCTAGAGGCGCACTGGCATCTCGTACAACCCAAAGAATGAGAATGTCTCAGAAAATAACAAAGTGAATGCTTCTATCCGATTGCTAAGAACTCACAGAATATAGGGAAATAATAGAAAGTGATAGAACTGAAATAAAGAAGTAGAAATGACAAAGATAAGGAGAAGAAAGGAAATACTTACGACCATGTGAGTGATGAAGCTTCTGGCTAGTGAGTGTCTTCAATACCTACACACAAGAGGGAGAGATAAATTGTTGAGTGGCTATATAGGGGCCTGCCTAAGTCAAACCCCATTTTGGAGTTCCCACCTCCGCGGACAACCAGATAGATAAAGAGAAAAGTAGAAATGAAGTAAAGAAAACTAAAGCACTACAAAGAAATGTTATGCTACTCAACCAAGTAATAGAGGAGAGGAGTGAAATCTTACCACCTCCACCAAGAGCACTCAAGGCTAATGGGGGAGAAAATGAGAGGAACTCAAGCCTCTGTTGCAATGGTGTTTTGTTCCACACTTGCTCTACTGAAGTGGTGGAGTGTTGATGTTGCTGCTGTGAAGTATAAAGTGTTTGGAGACTGAAAAGATGGTAAAGAAGCTGCTTAGAGCATGAGAAGAGCTTGTGAATCTTGTGAATGAAGTGGAGAAGCTCTAAGAGAGATTTGAAGAGAGGTGTAGAAGACGGTAGAAGATGAAAGAAGATGGTAGAAGCTGGTAGAAGATGAAATGCATATAAAAGGAGTGAATTTGAAGGGGAGATGAAGAAAATGGCCATATTTGGGTCGATCGGTCGAGGAGGGTGTTACAAATTGACCCCCAATGGGAAGTGTAACGCCTCTGTAGGCTCCAGGCACAAGAATCTGTTAGGGACATAAGCGTGCCGCAAGGACGTTTGCATGTTGCATGGGCGTCCCCGATAAAAACACCTCCACCAACGCTCAAAATAGGCTCCAAGTGTGATGCAAGTAGTGGGATTAGGTGGAATTAAGCCTTTGAACTTGGTCTTCTAAGGTGGATAAAGGAAAAAAGGGGATTTGCACATGGGGTGCAAATTCGCTCTTATACATTTTTCCCCCACTTTAGTGAGCACTAACACTGATGAGTGCTCGGTAAAGTAGATCAAGAAAGAGTAGGGTTAGAAACACATACTTGAATAGTCAAGGAAGCAGACCGCGATCTGGAAAACTCGAGAGTGCAGGGTTAAAAGAGGATTTTGTAGTTCTGTAAAACTATGAAGCTGAAGAACGAGCATATACTCAGGATGAAGAAGATGTAGATCTTCGATCCGGTATATACAAGAGATAAGAGAGAGATGAAAAAAGTGTGTGGTGAAAGAAAAACTCACTTAGGAGTAGAACTCGCACCACAAAAGAGGTGATAAAAGCAAACCCCGCTCGAGGAGGAGAACCCGTATCACCAAGTAAAAGTGATAAAAGTGCGTGATGAAAGCAAAACCCAATCAGGAGTAGAACCTACACCACAAAATAAGCATGTGATAAAGCAAACCCTGCTCGAGGAGGGGAACCTGTATCACAAAAGAGGTGATAAAAGAAAACCTCACTTGAGGAGGAGAACCCGTATCACGAAAAAGCGCATGGTGAAAGCAACACCCACTTAGGAGTAGAACCCACACCACAAAAGAGGTGATAAAAGCAAAACTCGCTTGAGGAGGAGAACCCGTATCACGTAGTAAGTATGTAAAGGAGCTCTACATGTTCTCGGTCCTACAAAGCAAGTAAGTAGACAGTCATGCAGACCATCGTCAAGTTGAAAGGATTTCAAAGGGGTCCCTCGAGAACCTTCAAAAGAAGAGGGGTCCACTCAAGGGACGCACAGTTTGAAAAGTGAGGTCTAGTTAGGTTGCTCCCAAGCTAGACACAAAAGTTGTGAAATAGGTCTAGTCAGGCTACCCCCAAGCTAGATGCCAAGTTGTGAGATAGGTCTAGTTGGGCTGCCCCCAAGCTAGACGCCGATGAATTTATTAGAGAGGAAATTTTTTCAAAGAGGTCCCTCAGGAACCCTTCAAAAGGAAGAGGGGTCCACTCAAGAGATGCTTCAATTAAAAGAGAGAGTGAAGAGAGGGGGCCTTAAGAAGGACACACATCTCCAGGATGAGTTATTGCTGCCCCCAACATATAGGGGAGGAGAACCACACTTAGCATGCAAGATAGGGGTAAAACTTGATATCACTTGTCATGCGAAGAAAAGGTAGGTGTGTTAATCAAACGGTAGTTTGATGGCACCTAAATCGAGAAGTTGTTGTATTTTATCCTTCAAGGCATTACATTCACTAGTAGAATGGCCAAGCACTCGATGGTATGCACAAAAATAATGTTTTTCTTTATCATGTTTATGAAGTTTATTACGTGTAGGAGAAGGAAGAGTGATTAAGCGGGGTTTTAGAAGCCGCAACAAAATACGCTCTTGCTCAGATAAGGAATGAGGAGCAGGAAGCAACCCTTTCTCTTGTGGAGAAAGGTTTGAATTCTCACAAGAGGAAGAAGAAAGCACGAAGATAGAAGACAAAGGAGGATATATCAATCCATGAGAAGGAGGTTGAGTGGAATTTATGTCACCATTCAACCATGGTCTTCTTTTAGATTGTTTATTCGAGCAACCAAGCCCTAGATTACACTTACAAGGCACAAATTCTATAAGGACTTGAATGCCTTGTTCGTTACGCCCACAACCTTTACGCTCATAACCATACTTAGAGACAAGCCAAAATCCGGTGTCATAATGTGTTTGTAGGTCTTGAAAAGGAGGATCCTCATAAAGAGCATTGTCCCAACAATGAGGATCACATTCCTTTATGGGATCGCCATCATATTTCCCGATAGGACTACCAACATCAACCTCCTTAACATAAGTGTGATTGTCTTCCTTAGAAGGAGGATCAACACCAAGAACATTACAATTTACATTCACCTTACCCCGCGATACAAAAGAGTAAGCATCTTCGATAGCGGGTGTGCATGATGTTATCAGAAGGTCTAAGCGAATCGAGTCGACCTTATATTTCTGGATAAAGGAACCTGTAAAGTCTAAGGAACCCCAATCATCACCAAGACATGCATTCCTTTTAGGAGAAGTAGGAGTAGACTGAAGCAAATCCCACAGTGAGACCTTATCCAGAGTAACCCGAGGTTGCTCGACAATATTGTAACCACTAAGTGCTTTAGTCGTAGGATTAGGAGCTTGAAGAAGAATAGATTGTTTATTCATTCTATTCTCATAAGTATGGGCTATTGCTCTATTAGAGGGAGCTGTAGAGAGATCAAGAGAGTCACTATTAAATAAAACACCATTAATAGAACAAACCCCTTTAGAAGAAGGACTAGCTGGAGTCACGTAAATAACTAGTCTCTTAGGCCTTTTAGGGGCAACAGAGACATAGATTACATTTACTAAATTATCATAACTAGTAGAATAATTATTCAAAGACATATTCTCAACATCAATCCAAACAGGATCAAATATGGAATAATTATTTGAAGAAACATTCTCAACATCTATCCAGGGAGAATCATATGTGGAAGGAGGTTTATCATGTGCTAATGCATTATCTCTTGAAGAGAGTACATTAGAACAAAGATGAGATTCATCATTCACACATGCAACGTCTCTAGAAGAGAGTGCATTGGAATTAAGGGGAAACTCATCATTCACAAATGCATCATCTCCAAAGGAGAGCGCATTGGAATGAATAGAAGGTAGAGTAATACTATCAATGATTTCATCTTCTTGCAACAAAATATCCTCCGAAGCAAGAGGAATTTCATGAGAAGGATCAAAGACACCAAGTGACATGGGTAGAGCCAAGTCATTGTCACATGCATGAAATGAAATATCATTAATATTTGGAACAAAACTAGATACTAAACTAATAAAAGAAGATATTAAATCCATTACAATTTTTTATTTTATTTTCTATGTTCTAGTAAATCGCATTTTTAGAGGTCTCCAGAGCATAGTTTGAGGTCGTAACTTGTGTTGATCCCTAAAATACAATTGCCAAAGGCACTAGTATTTTAGGGACTAAACTAGTTCTCTAGGAGACCTTTCCAACGATGCAAACAGTTCTGAATTCTGAGCACCGAGTCAAAAGTTATGACCCCACCAAGTAGGGGTAAATAAATCCCTATTTTTTCGAAGAACGCTGTTCTTCATGTTGGGTTCACCAAAATGTAATATAGGGGGATTCGCTACTCACAAGTTCTCTTCATTTAGAGGGCTTCACAGGGAAAATTTCCCTATACTACCTAAATGGAATAGTGGTGAGAGTTTCAAAATCCGAAAGATTAGGTCACAGAGATTTTTTGGACAAACTGACAAGCTCTCGGCCAAAGGACGTCAGTGCAAAAAATGAACGACAATGCGACGTGCTGGAGTCCCAGAGGCGTGTTGACATGTCGTACGAACCAAAGAACGAGAATTTATGAGAAAATAACAAAGTGAATGCTTCTATCTGATTGCTAAGAACTCACAGAACATAGGGAAATAATAGAAAGTGATAGAACTAAAATAAAGAAGTAGAAATGACAAAGATAAGGAGGAGAAAGTAAATACTTACGACTGTGCGAGTGATGAAGCTTCCACCTTGTGAGTGTCTTCAATACCTACACACAAGAGGGAGAGAGAAATTGTTGGGTGGCTGTATAGGGGCTTGCCTTAGTCAGACCCCATTTTGGTGTTCCCACCTCCATGGACAGCCAGATAGATAGAGAGAAAAATAGAAATGAAGTAAAGAACATAAAAGCACTACAAAACAGTGTTATGCTACTCAACCAAGTAATAGAGGAGAGGAGTGAAATCTTACCATCTCCACCAAGAGCACTCAAGGCTAATGAGGGAGAAAATGAGAGGAAGTCAAGCCTCTATTGCAATGGTGTTTTGTTCCACACTTGCTCTACTGAAGTGGAGTGTTGATGTTGTTGCTGTGAAGTGTAAAGTGTTTGGAGATTGAAGAGATGGTGAAGAAGCTGCTTAGAGCTTGAGAAGAGCTTGTGAATCTTGTGAATGAAGTGGAGAAGCTCTAAGAGAGATGTGAAGAGAGGTGTAGAAGATGGTAGAAGATGAAATGCATATGGAGGGAGTGAATTTGAAGGGGAGATGAAGACAACGACCCTATTCGGGTCAGTTATCCGAGGAGGGCATTAGAAATCTAACCCCAATGGGAAGTGTAACACCTCTACAAGCTCCAAATGCAAGAATTTGTCAGGGACGTAAGTGCACCACGCAAACATCTGCGTGCCGTGTGGGCATCCCCGACAGTAACGCCTCCACCAACGCTCAAAATAGGCGCCAAGTGTGATGCAAGCAGTGGGTTTAGGTGGAATTAAGCCTCTGAACTTGGTCTTCTAAGGTGGATAAAGGAAAAAAGGGGATTTTCACATGGGGTGCAAATTCGCTTTTATACAAATTGGATTCATGAAATCATCATGCACAATACGTCATGCAGTTTTCATATCAAGTTATCAAATCAATACATTTCACTCGCTTCAGATCAAAGGAGGGAAATTATTTCTTATCTTTTAAAGATTTTCGAAGTTGACACATTAAATTAAGAACATCATGAAAGTACATATGACATTAATTTGTGGTTTTGCAGCCACATTTTCTTCAATGAACAATAATCCCATGGAATTGAGGAAATCAGTAAAACGAAAACATGTGCCATACTTTCTACCATTTTCGCAACTTCCCTCTTCCTTAGTAAATTTTACCTTGTGGATTAGCGAAAAAGGTTTTCTAAGTGGGAGGAACTTTATTAAGCATGGGTTCACTTAAGTGATTTATTTTTAGCACATGCCAAAAAGTATTTTTAAGTGAGCATATAAAATCTATTCATAAATCTTATTTCGATTGATAACTAGATTCATGGAATCATCATGTACAATATGTCGTACAGTTTTCAATATCAAGTTATCAAATAAAATTTTTTTGCTTGCTTTAGATTAGAAATCATGAAAGTACATATGGCATTAATTTGTGATTCCACAACCATATTTTCTTCAATGAACAATAATCCCACGAAATTGTGAAAATCAATAAAAAGAAAACAACAAGATAACTATTGAATTGTTACATTAAAATAACATAGAATAAAGATGTAATAATATAAAGCTAATATTAATAGAAACATTATAAATATATACACATGTCAAAATTATATCTTTGATAATGTATCACATATAAAGGTGCTTGCAAAATGTACATAAGAAAGTTACTAAGTAACATAATCCTATTAACTTGGTAGAATGCAATATTCACATACATTTATCAAAATTATGAAAAATTTCTTCACATACATTTATCAAAATTATGACAAAACCTCCTTCCTTAGAAAATCATATCCCACGGTGACCAATTGACGATGTCCCATTAAAGTGACATTGTAGAAATTTGACACGAAAGGATGCCAGGTTACAACGAATCCTTCATTTAAAAAATGTGGAATATCCCTTGGTGCAAGAATTCCCACTCCAATGTG
Source organism: Sequoia sempervirens (assembly GCA_007258455.2). Taxonomy (NCBI): domain Eukaryota; kingdom Viridiplantae; phylum Streptophyta; class Pinopsida; order Cupressales; family Cupressaceae; genus Sequoia; species Sequoia sempervirens. The sequence continues at coordinate 32,765,706 of VDFB02000003.1, read as the reverse complement.
TGCAACATCCAAAACATCCCCTAGGCCTCCTAGATAATCATATCGAACCATCAAACTCACCAGGAACAACACATCAACGTGCAAAACTCTAATGTCTAGTAAAGAAGCCATGAACCATGAAGAAATATCGATGTTCACCCGATATCTATCTACAACTTCTCAAAATTTGAATCCCAACACCATCTTGATAAAGACTATAGTCCATTTTTTGTGTAACCTGAAAATTTGTGTAATTCTTTAGCTAGTAATTACTCCGAGGAAGACTAATTTTTGTTGAGGATTGGTTAGATAAATTGGTGTATCAAATTCCATAACGATTTTTGAACTAGAGCTCTAACGAAGTTTATGATGATTTGCTACTTCATTAGTAATTCTAGCTGAATTTATACAAAATTTTGCACCTTGGTTCTACATCCCATTATGTTGAAGCAAGAGTTGATAGTTAAAAAAATTAAGTAAAAAATATTTTTCATAATATGATCAAGGATCTTCATCTCGTTATCTTACCTCGTTTTACATGTTTTACTTTTAATTTTGTCAGAAGAATAATTAAATTTAATTGAAAAGGTGAGCCAAATTGCCAATTATTGCATTTGCACTTCGTCAGCACATGGCTGAGCCATTGCAAATATTTTTTGGATTGAAATTTGTCTTCAAGAAAAGTACTTCAAAGCATTGAAAAAAGATAGAGAATTAAATGGCTTGTTGTAGCTTAATCATTATCAATTTCCACTAACAAGTTACAATAAATTTCACTCACTTTTGATGAAAACTTATAAATATGTTGATCTTGACACTTGTATTCATTCTAGAGACTTTACGTAGGAATTTGGGTGTGGAAAATTTGTCCATCGTACGGTGAAATATTTTTGTACATTAATTTAAATTTTCTTAGTATATTAGTGTTATATTAACTTATTAAATAATAATATTTTTGTGGAGTATACTATGATTTTTATTCGCATACTAGTTTCTTGAAAATTAAGACTATTATTAAATATATATGTCAAAGAAGTAAGCAAATGAATCATACAAAAATTATAAATATCTTTTTAGTCTTAAAAAATGAAATTTTACTGCATTTTGAATGCTTAATGCGGCAAAACCATTGAATATATATTAAATACAAAAAATATAATTTTAAAGTACAAAAGTTTCATTACCATTCACAGAGGAGATTGGTAGTGGAGCATGATGATGGCCCATGAAGGGCCTAAACTGGGTGTTTGAGTAGGAGGTGAAATGAATTGAACAAAGTAAGAGCAAAGATGAAAAGGGCATCACCCAAATATTTCCTCCAAAACTCCAGACTCAACAATGATTCATTTTCCATATCACAGACCAGACCGCACCTCATAACAACCACCTGGGTAAGAGCTTGCACTATAGAAGAAGCCAACTCAAATTTGGAAAATATTTCACCAATAGGGGCTAGCCTGAATTCAAAATTATAATGGTCAAGTGCCAAATCCAATGAAGAGAGTAAATGAAAGGCTAAAAATAACAAATTTCCAACATCTTTGCCAACTCTTTATCCAACAAAATATCCATGCAATTGGACAATAAAGCAAAAACTACCTCAAATAGAGCATGGGGGTTGTTTTGAAGCTATTCCCCACCCAAAATTGTTCTTGTAGCCTCCTCAATAGGCACACAAGGAATAGTGAATACCCTACACAACTTTTGTCTATTGTATGCATTGTTGCTTCTTTTCTCCCATAAACATTTGGGTAGCATGACACACCACGAAAACTCCATAATATCACAGTGAAATTGCGAATAGAGAAGAGAGAAAGTAAATATGTTATAAATGATATGAAGAACATCAAGTTAGTGAAGTATATATAGAACGAAGACATCAATATTCAATACTTGAGCATTTAATTCACCACAAGACACATGTTGATGTGACAAATGGCAATATTATTTTGCAAAAGCTAATTCATGACTTTAAGTGATCTAATAAGTTATAAAACACCTAAATAAAAGGTCAACCATTGATCTTTATAAATCTAATGGTTCTAGGGTGATTCCGAAGGTTTGAATTCGCAAGTCTAGCACTTCAGACATTTCCTTTTGAGTATTAATGCTATATTAACTTATTAAATAGTATAACTCGTAGACATTAAGTTGCATTGACTTATGACTTCAAACATAGTACTTCAAAGCATTAAAAAGATTAAGAGAATTAAGTGGCTCGTTGTACCTTATTAAATAATAAATATCCACAAACAAGTCACATTAAATTTCGCTCACTTTTGATTAGAACGTATAATAGGTTGACACTTGTCTCCATTCCAGAGACTTTATGTAGGAATTTGGGTGTGGAAAATTTGTTTCAGAATAGAATAATATATAGCATTTGATATTTTCGCCACCCACGCTATGATTTTTATTGGCACACCAGTTTAATTTGCCACAAAAATATTTCATTGGTTTAAAAATAGGTTTAATTAACCAATGAAAAGATTTTATTGGTTTGAAAACAGGTTTAATTCACCAATGAAAATATTTTATTGGTGAAAGTACATGTTTTATTCGCTAACATAATTTTTTTTTGGGTTTGAAAACATGTTTAAATCGTCAACATAAATATTTGCTTGATTTGAAAACAAGTTTAATTCACCAATAAATTTTTTTAATTGTTTTGAAAATAGATTTAATTTGCCAATGAAAATATTTTATTAGTTTGAAAACAGGTTTTAATCGCCAATGAAATATTTTATTGGTTTTTAAAAAAATATAATTCATCAAGATTTTCTACAAACTTCTAGTGATTACAAAAGATTCACCAATTGAATTTATATTTTTTTCTTGAAAAATAAAAAATAATTGCCAATAATTTTTTTTTTTTTTGAGAATTATACAAGATTCGTTAGGTTTTTACACCTATTTGAGGGGGGTTCTTTAAGTTATCCCTGGTGTAATCTTGATGGTATGTTTAAATATTCTTTTGCATTGTGGATTTTGAATACTTCTTTACACATTTCTCTTTCTATAATTTTTTTTTCATGTATAATATTTATACAAGTACGACATTTTGGTTACCTAGTCTGTAAGCTGTTTGGGTATAAAACCATATTTTATAAGATTATGAGTTGGTCTACCTTCATTATAATTATTTTCATGGACATTTTAATTGTTTTTGTTTACCCACTTAGTTGGAAACTTTCTTTGTTTTCAATTAAAACTATCGATAGTGTTATCTTTGAATCTATAAGATAAATAGTTATTAATAATGTTTTAAAGGAAATAGGTATTGTAGTCTTTAATAGGTTATAACCTCCTTTACAAAATATTGTTCAAGTGCTTTATACTAATATCCATTCTAAGATGGCACACCATCAAATCTTATGCATGATGCTTTGAAGACTGATCAATAACTAGTAGAACAATTAAACAAGATACAAGATTAGATTGCTCAATTTCTAGTTGATTAGGAAGAGAAAACGAAGCATCTCATTTCATTACAACCATGCAAGCTACTTACACTACCTTACATGACTAGTGAAAAATTAGTAGGAACACATTCCACTATATATAGACCATGTATCGAGACATGTAAATAATATATTTCAAGCCTACTATGGACTTCACCACGTCCATTATTAAATAACATGTATTTTTGTCGGTTGTTGATCTTGAATGAATAATTCTACTTCAAATCTTCAATTAAATTATTTTTGTGTTAAAACAATTATTACCATGAATTATTGTTATGTTCTCTCTCTCTCTTTTTTGTAAACAACTTTGTTCAATAAAAAAATACCACAAATGACTACAAATAAACTTGTTAAAAAACTAAATGAAAATAAAACAAAATAAATTAAATAAAAGAACATACATACAAACATATAAATCAATTTTGTTACCTAACCATCTAATCATTTATGTGGAAACACCCAATAAATAGGACCTAATTTGACCCCCATATAAGGTAACACCTCTTACACCCTTTTACCTCATGAAGTGGACGGCTCCAAAGTTTTCAATCAAGAAAGCACATATGCATAAACTTTTTTTAAAATGCAATTACAAGTCATTTTCATACTTATATGGTTGTGTTTGTTGCAACATTAGATAGCCATTCAATCAATATAGATATAGACATAGACATAGACACACACTTCAAAAACTTATTGAAAAAATAGTTGGTATCAATGTAAACACTTGAGAAACGTTCCAAAAATGATATTTATCTCCAATTAACCAATGAAAAAAATCAAAGTACTAACTCAAGACAAAACAATAATCAATTTCATCAAAAACATACCTTAACCAAAACATCAATCTCAATGCAAATAATTCCAAAATCCAACTAGTTCATCAATTGTCTCATCTCAAGTGGTTGACACTAAGTACATCCAAACCTTTTTGACTTGAATGTGGGGGGAAGAGTTTGTTGATGGCATTCCTCATCATTCAAGAAGGTTTTATCTTAAAGTGAAGAAACCATCATATTTGCCATTAAACAAAACTCCTTGACAAATAATATTATCCCTTTGGTGGCACGTCGCTTTCAATTAGTCCTCCTTTATCCGAAAATGGACTGCTGCGTGGGCTGGAAAGAGAAGTGGTCGTAAGTTCCCGAACGGAAAATTGACCAGGCACCCAACAGGGATCTCTTGTTCTGTGACGTCCCCGTCTCGACTCACAGGGGGGCCGCTTCCGCTCCACAACAAGATCACTTACATCATGTGAAGTCTGCATATGAATCAGCAACAGGAAATGAGAATCCCGTTTCATTTGACGTTCTATCTCAAGGCTGAAAAGGCAGTGAGTGGTGCTCACTGTGCAAATGAATGTGAAGGTGATCAGAAGCGTGACTCTTTGCTTATTTTATTCATTGCCTGCTATGGTCCCCCGCCTTCCACACGGGAACCTTTGGTCCATTCGCCCTCACCAACTCGGTGGGGCCCAAGTTCTGTCCATTGTAGGTAGCTTAATTGATAGGTGTCAATGGTTTTGGTTTATGTTTGCACTTCGACGGTTTATGTTTGCAGTTCAAAGTAAATTTTGATCAATAAAAAATTTGTCACTTTTTGGTATGGATGAGATGTAAAATTGCTATTGACTTGCATGACGTTGAAGTAAAGTAGGGGAGAGGGTCCAATAGTTTTGGGGTTGGAATTTGGTCTCTTGCGGGTTTTAGATTTGACGTTCATCTATGATTGTCAAGTAATTTTTTACTAAGAGGCTAGTGTATTGTGTTTTCTTCTTTTAATGTAGTTTTAATTTCACATTGTCATTTGTTTTAGCTAGAACATGATCACGAAAAGATAAATTGTGAGCTATCAAGGTTTTGAGTTGACTTGGTTTGTCTATTCTTGCTTATGTTGCTCTATTGTCCTTGTCATCCTTGCATCGTATTGTTCTTTGGAGTAGGAGATCTTTGCATTTGTTGCGAGTTTTCTTAGTTCCCTCTCGTTTAGGCATTTTTTTTTCTCCTTGAACGATTTTCATCCATTGTGGCCTCACATTTGATGTTGGGGTTGCTAGCTTTTACACTTAGGAGAATGGCTCTCAAATGCCTAGCAAGTTTACATCGAAGGTGGTTCACGAGGTGATTTCTCTGCTTGTTATTTTTCTTGCTCGTTATTTTGAGAATGTCTGCAAGTGAATTGAAAACTATACCCTTGTTGAGTATTTTGTGAGAACAATTCTTTTTGAAAGCCTGCTCCAAAGTTGTGTCAAATCTACATGGTCCACGTAGAGACCATTCAAAATCTTACTAAATGTTTTTTTTTCCTCTTTTCTTTTGTTAATGCCAAGTTCACTAAGGTCATTTTTTAGTATGAACTCTAGAGCATTTGGTCCTCCTTTCTTTTTTTGCTCATGGTCTTGAGACTTGGTTGTCTCTAAGGAGCTCTCTCTTCAAGTCTCAATCTAAGTTGAATTCTTTGGTCTTCCCTTCCCACTTTAGGCTTTTTTAGACTACATTGTGACATCTCTAGGGTAGGTGGTTTATGTTGAGTAAGAATGTTTCTTTTTCACTCGACCTAAAAAAAGGGTTTGCATTCAAGTCTACTTATCCTAGGATCTTAAAGAATTCATTGAAGTATAAGTTGGCACTTAGACCTTTACCTAGTGGGTCATGTATCTTAATCTACTAAATACTTGTTATCATTCAATTCTCAAACCAAAAAATATAAAACTATCCTTTAGTTCTTATTGTAGGAAGGTATGAAAAGAATAAGGATAAAGATGGAGAGGTTCTCAAGCAAAAAATTTGAGTTGTGGAAGTTCTCAGGTTAAATTCTTAGCGAATAAGATTTTCTTGATAAAGTTGTATACCCTTAGGATGGAGGATGGTGAGTCTATTGTTGAACATCTAAATGCCTTCAATATGGTAGTTAACTAGTTGCACTTAGTAGGAGTAAAAATAGAGGAGGAGGATTGGTGTGTGATTTATTGTGTTCTTTGTAGGATACATGGGACCACCTTGTTATGACCATTAGGAGCACTACCTTGAAGTTCAATATGACAAAGTGGGTGCATATTTTATTTCTAAATAAATAAGAAGGAAGATTTATAATTCTGCTAAGTAGGTCCTTAGGGTTCATGGAAGATCCAAAGAAAAAGGAAAGAAGAAGGATATGAAGCAAGATAATTCTAGATCCAAATCTCTTGGTAAGTTCAAGGTGAAATGTTGGAACTGCAACAAAGTCAAGGACATGTCTAAGAAGAGACTATAAGGTGGAGAAGAAGAAGAAAAAAAGGGTAGATTCTAATGATAAGTCTTAGAGATCTTCCCAAGATTAAGGTGTAAGAGAGGGGAACCACCATGTGCAAGGCCCCAAGTCACAGAGGGCCAAGATGCGGAAGGCTTCCCTAACTTACCTCAGCTTAGTGGGGTGTTAGGATATGCGGGACGAGAATGATGAGGACTATAAGGTCCTTTAGCCACTCTACAAACCCGAGATACAAAACGGGGCTCAGCGAGCTAGTTTTCAGGTTTGACATTGCGTCTCAAGAAGCTCTTTGCCCAAGGACAAAAGCGCGGTCCTTGGACGACAGGGCGATGCACTGGCGTCTCCAAAGTGCGCTGGTGTTTGTATGACTAGGCAACTAAAGAGACAAGGTCAAATCTAAGAAACAAGCTAACAAACCAGCTAACTACCACTAAAGGGCCAAAATAATGTGATTAAGTAAACAAAATACTCTCTAATGTGATAAAGTAGAAATGCAAGAGTTAGGGTGGCAAGGATGATTCACAAAGAAACTCGTTCTCCAACTAGCTCCTCAAAAGCGCGTTCACCTACACACAAAGAGGAGGAGAATGTTGGGTGGTTGTATAGGGGTCTACCTCAGTCAGACCCCCATTTAGATGTTTCCACCTCCACAGACAACCAAGAAAGCGAGTATGATAAATAAAGTAATGAAGAGCACCAAAAACACTACAAAACAGTAAGTGTGCTTACTTGACCAAGTAATAGAGGAGAGGAAAGGGAAGCTTACCACCTCCACCAAGAGCACTCAAGGCTGCTTGGGGGAGAAAATGAGAGTACTCGAGCCTCTGTTGCAATGGTGTTGTCCCCAACTTGCTCTATTGAAGTGATGGAGTGAAGTTATTGCTGCTATGGAGTGCTTGAAATGATGCTAGAATGCTTGGAGAATGCAAAGGAAGATGTACTGAATGCTTAGAAGATCGTGAAGAAGATGAAATGCTTGTTCAAGGAGTGAATATGAAGGAGAGATGAAGAAAATGACCATATTCGGGTCGATTGACCGAAGAAGGTGTTACAACTTGAATCCCAATGAGAAGTGTAATGCCTCTGCAGGTTCAATCGAAGGAATCTGCCAGGGATGTAAGCATGCCACACAGATGTTTGCACACCACGCGGGTGTCCTTGACAAAAACGCCTCCATCGACACTCAAAACAGGCACCAAGTGTGATGAAAGTAGTGGGCTTATGTGTAATTAAGCCTCCGAACTTGGTTTACTAAGGTGGATAAAGGAAAAACGAGAATTTTCATAAGGGGTGCAAATTCACTCTTATACATAAGGTAATAATTTCATCACTACCTTGGCTACTCATGCATTAGAAGGTGTGCAGGTGATAGAATCTTTCCACATGACCTCACATTGAGGTTGGTTTATAAAATACGAATAATATGGTGGTGGGAAGGTGTACCTTGGAGATGATTCCCATTTGAAACTTTTTGGTCATGTTAAAGTCTTGATTTGATTCCCTAATGGTTGAGAGAAGAGGGATCAATGGTGTACTGCATATCCCTAGTTTGGCATAGAACCTTCTTTATATAAGTAAATTGAATGATGTGGGTGTGTAGTTGTAGGTTATTTTCTCGAGTGGAGGGTACAAGATGATCAAAGGAGTTGTGGTGTTTGCTAAAAGTTATTTAATTGGCACTTTGTTAGATGCATGCATAATTCAATGTAATAGTTATTGAATTTCTATAGTGAAGATATCTATAGAATCTTCACTTCCATTGTTAGAACCAACAAAAAATAGGTGTGTTGTGTTTCATTTTAATGGTAATTCTTTATGGATACCCAAGTGTGCTCATGCTTTGGAGACTAAGCTACTAGTAGAGAAAACAATGTTATGACACTAAAGAATGGATCACATAGGTGAGAAGGGCTTATAGACTCTAAAAAAAAAAACCTTATTAAGGGTTTAAATGATTGCAATATTAAATTTAATTTATGTGAATATTTTGTATGGAAAATAAAAATATGTTCAATTTTACTTTACTTTTCATAAATCTTTTAGGGTGTTGGATTTAATCCATTCAGATGTATCTCGTCCTAATAATGTTCCTTCAATTTCCAAATATGTATATTATGTTTCTTTTATTGATAATTATATTAGAAAGACATGGGTAAAATTTCTTAGAATTAAATATGAAGTCTTCGATCATTTTAAAGAGTTTAAGGCTCTTATAAAGAATCAAACTAGTAGGAAGATTAAGATTTTCAAGGAATTATAATATTGACAAGTTTTGTTTAGTATATTTTGATAGATTTTGTAAGGATCATGGGATAAAAAGATATAAGACAAATCCATACACCCCTCAACATAATGGAGTTGTAGAAAGAAAAATATGATGTTGATGGAGAAGGCTAGGAGTATGCTTGGTGGGGCTAGGCTAGAACAATTTTTTGGGTAGAAGTGGTTACCATAAGTTGTTACATAGTTAACATGTCTCCTACATTAGCTCTTGTTGATAATACATTGATGGAGGTATGGTTAGGAAAAAATTCCTCATTGGGACATTTTCGAGTCTTTCATTGTGAGGCACATGCACATGGATCTAGGGAGAATCAGTCAAAGCTGGAGAACAAGGTTATAAAATGCATCCTCATTGGATATGGTGTTGGTGTGAAAGGATACAATCTTTGGGACCTTGTGGTTGAGATATTTTTGTATAGTAGAAGTGTTGTCTTTGGAGAACTTAAGCCTTCTTCCATAGTATTGCAGCTAGAGAAGGATGTAAAGAGATTTTTTTTAATTAACCTTATAGATTGAGAAGGTTAAGTGAGAATCCCACAAAGGAGCTAAAGAGGAAGAGAGCTCAGATAGTTTAGAGAATTTTGAAGAAGAGATAGAACCTCCACCTTCATCATTGAGGAGGTCCATTTAGCAAAGACAACAACCAGAAAGGTATACTCCCTCTAATTAGAGATCCATTTTTTCTTTGATTAATAAACTGATGAGCCTATGACTATAAAGGAGGATATGGGTATGAATGATGTAGAATTCTAAAAGGTGGCCATGGATGAGATGACTACTTTAAATAAAAATAACACATGAGACTTAGTACCTTTTCCTAATGGAAAAATTCTATTGGATGCAAATGGGTGTTCAAAATAAAATTAGGATCTAATGGTAGTGTTGAGAAGTACAAGGTGAGATTGGTTGTGAAGGGTTATTCCTAGGTTGAGGAAATAGATTATGGTGAAATTTTCTCCTAGTAGTAGAGCTTATATCCATTAATTGGTGGAGTGAATTATGAATTCAAAATTAATTAATTGTTTTAGATGTGGTAAATTTTAGGTGTTTAAACATCCAATATAATACTAACAACCCTAAGAACAACACAATTTTAAATAATATCAACAATATGAACATCATATATAAAGAGGTGAGACATGGATCAAAAGATATATCAATATGTAACACAAACAAGTCTAAACTATCTTTAGACACTATAGAAAAAGATAAATATGCAATAAAGTAGTGTGCACATACCATAAGTGAATGATAAACATTCAAATGAATCAAACCATAACAATGTTCCTCACTCAAAGTAAGTCTAAATTCACTTATCAATGAAATATTAGAATCAATGTATTGATATTTGGCAAGTAAAAATGACTTGATATGTAAAATTACATCACTCTAAAACTATAAAAATTATTCACCAAAAAATTCTCACATCGTAAATGTCATCATGTAATGTAGAATAAATAAATGAATCATTATATGTAACTAGATAAAGTGAATTAGATGGTAAAGGGCTGTCATCATAAGACACACCTTCATCACAGATAACTATAAAATGTGTAATGTCATCAACATGAAATTAAGGATAAGCAATCAAAGGTAGAACATCATGGTATGAATCATTATCACTAACAAGATAAAAATATATGATCAAGTTTAAGGTTATATACAAGTGAAATGAGTGTATCCAAGAGAGAAGGAAAAATACTAATCAACTCTATGAAGAAGTGAACAACACAAGCATGATAAATTTTCATCTCCATATAAAATACATCCTAATTCATATTATACAAGGAGATGAGAGTGTAAAGAATGGATAAATTAGATGCCACACGTGATATTTATGCATCATAACCAATAAGGAGTGCATGGATTTAAAGGCTAAATAATAAATATCTAGGAGAACTCATGATAAACAATCTAACAAGAAAGCATACTTTAAGGGTGGGTAGACAATAATGAATAGATAGTAACATTAAAAATCAAAATCCTAAGAATGGTTTATTAATGAAACACAAAGAAGAGTGGATCCTAAACCCTAATAAGATTTGAGATGAACAGTAAACAATAAAAAAAGTTAAATCTGAAATACTAATATAGAAGGAACAAAAATTAAGTACAAATCTTAGTGGATGCAAGATAAGTTGGGTTCACCAAAATGAAAAAGGAAAAGAAAGAACCCTTTCAAATATCTTAGGTGTAGTTTAATTAAATTACCATGATAAATAAATCTACTCTAGGATGCAAAGTTGAGACTAATACTAATAAATAAATGTGTAGAATTTAAATAAATAAAATACATATACTTAGCTTTAGATTTGATGTTGATATGACTATGATATATAGTACAAAATGATTCTTCTTGATGTTAGAACCTTGTGATGTGTTAGAAAAATTACTCTTAAACTACAATTTTGGCTTTTAAAATCTCTACCTATCTTAAGATAAAAGTGCATCACGAAATTGAATTGAATTCTACACAAATTTCCTTCTATATGTGAAATCAATCTTCTAAAATTTGTAATCTACACTAACTTGGATATCTAAACCATACAATGAGTAACTAGTGGTGTTGATAAACACCTTTAAGGAGCTTGCTAAGCGAGGGTCATGTGTTCTCCTTAGTTAAACTTAGTAGGTTGATTCAATGGTCTATGGACAAAGATTGAAGACAAGTAACCATGCAATATGCCTATCAATTGTTAAGTATGTGTAGACATGCAAATTTTACATTATGCATTCGATCAGGATCATTTATCAATTAAACTAGACATTTGCATTAGATCCATTCATCACCTTCATCCATTTAAATAATCTCATTGCCTAAGGTTATTTAAAATAAAAAAAGCCATTTAAATCAAATCTTAAATCATTTTCCAAAGTCCAAAAAGTCAAATCAGTTAATCAGCATTAAATCAGCATAATCATCATTAAATTAATCTAATCCTAATCTAAGGCTAATCCCATCCCACTTGCATTATCTAGACCTAGCCACTTGCACAATAAATCAATTTTATTGATTTATTAAAACATCATTTTCTCTCAACATGACAAGTCAAACAGGGCATTTATTGCTGTTTTTCCTTGTCCCCCTCTCAGCATTTATGGCAAAATTTGAATTCAAATTTTCCCCCTCTTGGGCACTCTTCCCAAATCTTGCACACACATTAACTAATCACATGATGACAAGTGTCCTCAATTCATTGGCTTGATTTTGATCCCACATTGGTCCCTTTTCAACAATTAGCATTTTGAAAATCTTTAAATGCAAGCATCATCCTCAAGCAAATCCTCCACAACTTTTATGCAAGGTTACTCTCTTAATTTGAGAGCTCATCTTGCTCATCACTCCACCATATCCATAGCATTTTATCATTCGGCTTATCAAAAAGGGGTTGGGAAAGGGCTACTTTCCACATCAAAGTAGCACCAATCCCCCTATGAGATAGTGTTTGAGTAGTTTAGGAATGGATGTCATGCTTATGTTGCTTATGATTTTATGTTAGTTTGATGTCGTTATTTCCTTTATGCTTGCTCAATAATTTCATAGGGAGAGGGATTATCTCATTTATTCAACGTTGACAAATTTATGCCATATTTGTCAATCATTTGATAAATGAAAGGTTTTATCTCTCACATAAATGGCAAAATTTAATGTATAAAGAGTTGAAATAACAAATTAAATAAAGAGAAAAGATGTTAAGTAAAGTGGAAAAATGGCGCTAGAAGGAGGGCCTTGCATTTATATTTTGGCTTATCTTTGAAAGTCATTTGCTTCATTCTATTTTCTATCAAAAGAAACAGGAATTCTGTGATTACTTTCAATTGTTTTGACAGCCAGCAATCTCTTTATTTATGGTTAATTCATAGAACGAAAAATACTGTTGTGTTAGAAAAAAAGAGGCACACTGTTAACATGTTTCATGCTTTCTCTATTTTCGACATAAAATCCCCTGTTTTCTGCTTCCTCTGTTTAAAATCCTTTGTTCATGTGTTTTTCGTAAGGGGGAATGAAAATCCATCTGCTATTTCAAAGCTCCCATACTGGCAGTAGGCACAGAGGATGCTAACAAAAGTTGGGGAGTCGGACTATACATCTGCCAGTTGCATTTTCATAAAAGTTTCAAAATTCCTTTGCAACGAAACCATTCTTGGCAGTTCTGGGATCATATCTATTCGAGTCATTTTGTCAAGCAGTTCGCGTGCCTTGTCTAATCTTCTGCATTTTGCATACTTGTCTACCAAAATCTGCGCCTATACTATTGTCATAAATTCATCCTATGCTTATTTTGTATTTATCGTGCACCACGAGACCACGTCTTGCATCCCGTTAACCAGTTCGCGTACTCTCAAGAAAAATGTCGACTTCATTAGTTGTAAGGTCTTATCACTGGTCCAATCTGTACTGTGCATCGCCTGAGTCCTAAGGCGAGTTCTTAAGAGGTATTCTATCATGCAATCCGCGTGTCTTGTCTATATTTTCACCGCTTGCAATTGCCAGAAAATTTCTAAACGCCCCTTGCAAATCTATTTTGTGCATATCACGCAATCATTGCATTCTCTGAGATGATATTTCTTTTGAGCAATTTTGTGAAAAAGTTCACATACCTTGTGTAAGCTTCTGTATTTTGCATGCATATCTCCCACGGCAGCTGCAGCTATAACATCTGTTTGGGCGCGGGCTGAAAGTATGATAACATAGGTTGTGGAATTTAGCTTTAAGCCTGCCATTTATCCTTGTCAATCATAGTGCCAGCAGGAAACACTGAACAATTCTGTGTTTTAGAGTTACCAGTCTTCATCATTTTTTATTTTTTTTAGCTTTTGTATCAAACTCGACTTTTTAGAGATACTATATCTGCTAGATGAACTGTCAATAGATGCATTATCAAAATCATCACTCTCAGAAGGTGTCGATGGTTGTGTAGATATACTCTCAAAGTCAGTTTCTGTGATAGTTTTCTCACGTGATAGAAACACTTCAACCGAGCATAGCAAACAAACCAGGCCCTGCATATTCTAACATGAGCCGCTCGGCTTTCTCCTGTGACTTGGGACTCAAGCCTTTGCTGAGGTCCCGTGCTGTTGTTTTCCCAAGTGGTGCTTGGTAGTTCTGCAGCTCATATCATAAGCTTGCATTAACCCAACGCAAATAAACCAATTCCTCCACTTCACTAAATCGATTCAGTTGCAGCCCTTCAACTTGTTTCTTTATCTGGATGCTTTTATTGCATAATATAATGGTCATAGGGTGCGTTTGTTGTTTAATACCAGTCTGTATTAAACAACAATCCCAATATTGATATTTAAATTTTGTGGCAGGTTACTGACTCACAAGGGCGCAAAAATCCAGGTGAAGGCTTGAGCAAAGATACTTGCAGGAAGTTTCTCATGATGAAATCAAGGCAAAGAATAAGATTACAGCAGCCTTTAAAGAGAAAGGCGTGAATACCGAGTTCTTTTGGGGAATGACATTATCACTTTTGGCGCGTCAACTATTTACATTGATTTTAAAATTGCTCATGTGGCATTTATAACACGTCTCTTCCACCTGCCATATGCATTTAGTTTGAGAACTTTTCAGACACATCTTGCATTTACCCAATGCATTTATTTGAAAGTTTTCAAAAGAGTCTATTCGCTGTTTTTGGTCATATGCCTGCTAATAAATGTGATATCTTTTGAATCTTCAATTTCTGTGTGGACAAATTAAGCACTATTCATTTATTCGAATATATGCTTTGGATTTTGAAGGAACTGAAATTTTATAAAGTTTGTTGAAGAGCATTTAATTTGTACTCTATGGAAGTGAAAGGTTCATCCATCGCGAATATCACGCACATTAATGCAAACCTTGTTATGTTTATCTTGTGTAGTGAACAAAGTACACATTGACTTCATTTGCTTTCTTTTTTTGGATTATATTGTTAAGATTTGAATTGTTTTCAAATTTTAATCTATACTTTGGATTATATTAGGGTTGCATGACAAGTATAAATTTTGATAGAACTATAAGCTTCATTTGATTCTTTGAAACAAGTCTTGTTTCTAAGATTTTATGTTGTGTTGATAGGTACAAAAGGGAAACAAAGACTAACGAAGGAGGTACAAACAACGAAGGCGAAAAGGTGCAAAGCAAAAGAGGAGGAGGATTTTTGTTTGAAAACACAATGTGTTTTCTAACACTTTGATCAAAACTACTTCACAAAACGAAAACGAAAGGAGGGAAAGATTTTTTCTTTTCTTTGAAAACACAATGTGTTTTTTAACACTTTAAGTGTTTGATCAACACTTCACGAAATTGTTTTCCTTTTCGTTTTAGAATATTAGTTTTCAATTGGGGCTAAAACGAACAAATTGCTTTTCATTGCAAAGGGCTTAAAACGAATCTTAGGATAAACTTACTAGATTTCGTTTTGGGTTAAAATTTGAACAAGCAATCCTCATATTTCATTTGGTGCTTAAAACGAATTCACAATTGCTTTGAAGGGTGTAAAACGAACAAGTGTTTGATTTGTGTGATTGTCTTTTGAGTACGTATCCTCTCCCCTTGCGCTTCGTGCGATCTAGGGTGCAAGAGAAACACTCAAAATACATTGTATTGCTTTAAAACACTTCATTTTGGGCTTAAAAATTGAACATCTTGTGCGAGTGTGAGTAGGGGCATTTTCGCGTACATTCTCGTTCTTTGTGCCATCAAAGATCGATCGAAGTTACGGATTGTGTCTTTGTCGCTTTTGTTTATCTTAGAGGGCTGCCTTGGGGAAAAAGTATCACCCAAGCTGACGACTCAACCGTAACACTCTAAAGCCAAGAGTATTTCCAGTAGGATATAAATGAGGATTTTGTTTAAACGCCATAATCACGCGGTTGGTCTCGGCAAGATGGATCCGAAGGGGACTCTTGCCACGTTGGTCAACTCCTACGAACGGAAAGTCCTTACTAGAACCTATGTGTTAGAATTTTCCAAAATCCTTAATCTGTTTTGTTGGTGCAAGAACGTCGTTCTGAAGCCACCCCACATTCTTACGGTCTTTAGTAGAGATGGAAAGCATGCCATGGGAGTTTCATGGGTGTTGATGCTTGGCTGCCCGTGATAAGTGAGTCATGGAGGGGAGCCAGTGGGGTCAAGCATCTAACCATCCGCTAAAGTAAGCGTAGCTGGACTTGTCCAAGTGGGACTCAACAAACATTGTCTATCACATCCATAGGGCTTGTAATTATTCTTTGTTTGAAAACACAGTGTGTATTCGAAAACATTTTGCAAACAAACATTCAACATGGTTTCAAAATTTCAAACCCTCTTTAAGACAAATATCATTGACTCAATCCATATGTTACTTTGCTTTCCCCTGCGGATTCACGCGTTCATTAGAGGTTCCTAAGCATTGGATTATATCTCAATTTGTCTTCTTGAGTAAACAATAGGAAAACCCTTGCCTTAAGTTCATTGAATTTCCACATAAAATATCTTGTGGGGTTTAAAGAAATTAAGACATTGGTACATCTTAGTTTGAAACTTTAATCAAAGAGAGTGTTTTTTGTAAAATAAATCCATTAAGCAAAGATAACAAATTGGATCCCACACATGTGCTTGATATCTTTTGGTCGTATTGGTCTTTTGATTGCTCTTAGAGAAAAGTGTGTTCTTCAATACCTTGGCCTAGTAAACAAAGTCTCTCTAAGTCTCTTAGGATCATCAAAACTTCCTTCATCCATCTCAAACATTTATCAACCATCCCACCAAAACAACTTTAGATCTTTGCAAACATCATTCTAGACTTGGGTACATCCTTAAACCAAATCAAAGTCAATTGTTTAATTAGGTGTGTGGGAATGCATCCTTTCTCATACATCTAATTGAATTAGCAAACCTTTTGAACAAGTTCATCCTAAAGATAACATCCAACATCTTAGGGTTTACAAGTTCATCATCCACATCAAACAATCAAAATCAAAATCCCTAAGTCTAGCATTGATTCAAAGTTCCTAAACGTTCATCACTCATCCACCTTTCATCCTCCATCTCGCCATTGGTCCTAAGAACCTTAGAGGTCACTTTCATAACAAAGTCAAAACACAAGAAGAACATGGAATATAAACTTGATCCATACATCTTGGGTAATCCAAATCAGTTGAATCTTCAAAGCCTTGCAATGCCTATCAATTATCAAAGTCCATGCATAGGATCATTGCCTTCGACAAATGTCAATGGTACAACAAGTGTGAGTATGCCCAAGTCAAAGTTTGGAACACATTTCCCCATGATAGATCTAAGTCCAAACCTACAAATCCACCAATTGAATAATCAATGCATGAGCCTTGAAACGAACAACATCATTCCACCAAATCCCTACAAACCAAATGTGGATGTACCAAGTGCAAGTTTTCGAAACATGAATCCTAACTCGAAAAACTTTGGAAAAATGATTCCCAATACCAACAATGTTCATCCTATCATGCCAAATCTAAACATCATCCCAAATCAGAACATTATCCAAAGTCAATTTTCCCATAATCCCATTCAAAAACTGCAAACATGCATGCCAAAACTACTTGAACACAAGCCAAATCAACTATCTCAAGTGAGTCAAGATCAAAATCAAGAACAAATTTGGCAAGATCAAATTGCGGAAATAGTTGAGGCATTGCGCCAAGGGAAATCTCCACCACCATTACCTACATCATTCCTTGGTTTAGGGATTCCCCCTTTACCTAACACCAATCACGCCACCCAATTCAATCCAACTAACGTCAATCAAACCATCACGTCAAATCCTTTGAATATACCATCGACATCGCACCAACAGATGGTATCCAATCAAGCAACAATGATGATCCCAACCAATCAAAATACGGTCTCCCAAGGACCTATCACCTCAGTTATTCCAACCATCACTATCCCTTCAATCATTCCAAACACCACTATCACGCCCATCACATCTCAAACCCCCACAATCAATCCAAGCGTATCTCAAACACTTGTCACTACATCCAACATGATTTCGAATCCACCACCACCCCCACCACCACCAATTTCCACCACATCAATCCAATACAATGTGACATTACAAGCTGCTTTTCAAAAAGGATACCAACAATATCTAGCCATGCAACAAGCAACACAAGCTCAACAAGTGCAACAATCCTCTCAAGTTGCCCAAACCTCTCAAGCTACCCAACCAACACGAGCACAAACACAAAAGATAACAACTGTTGAGAACAAAGATCAAGATCACTCCATCATTGAATACCTTGAAGTTGTGTCTACTCCATCCAATGATCAAATGAATATATGTCAAGAATCACCTCTCAATCATGATCAAAATACATCGACAATACCCAACAATGATCCAATTCAAGAAATGTCAACATCATTTGACCCTATGGTTGAAGACATTAGAAATCTCTCTATTGCAATTGTTGAAAACAATGTTCAAAATCTATCCATCAATAAAGATATTTTCGCTTCATCCAACGAGGCATCGACCAGTGATCATGTTGAAAATGTATCTACATCACCTAATGAGGTAGAGGACATATCTCAAGAATTTATGCCAAAGCATGATCAGAATCTTTCACCAAGGTCTAGCAATGGTCCTTTCCAAGACATATTGACATCCTTCGACCTCATGATTGCCGATATTGAAGGAATCTTCAACTCGACACCTGATCCAAGTCCACTCAAAAATCATGAAGATATTAAGCCACTTCCCATGCATAATGAAGATATCCAAGAGCCATTTGTAAGCAGTCCATCCTTTGAAACTGACCCATGTCAAGAACTTGATCCAAAGCATGTCAAAAAGCAACTTCGAAATTAATCAAGATCAAGAATTTGTATCTTCAAGATACTACAATAATCTAATGAACACTCTCTTATCCATGCAAGATGATCATATTCATACTCCTCCATCTACCCATGAGATGCTTTCTATAGATGGACACATAGATGATCTTCATCTAGAACAAAATCTTGCTACACAAAAAGAGCAGATTCTCAACTCCTACAGTCAAATGGAGTTATCAACATCAGAATCAAATATGTCCCAAATTCAAACTGAGGACATCATGAATAAAGATATCCATCATTATCCGCTCAACGAAACAAGTCAGATAGAACATCCAGAGTTAGCGGAGCAGCAAATGGAAATAACATCACCTATGGTGGTCATTTATCAGAGAGTGCATTCTATACAAGAGATCTCAGAACAAGCAGAATCAAAGCATGAAGGTATTACTTCCACCATACTGGGGGCAACTTCGTCTCAAGCAAACGTCAACATAGGGAGCACGAAGAATCCTTATGATGAAGCTAGTGTCAATACTACAACCCACCACGTCACGAATCTTCATCCACCCATCACCCCATCCATGAATTGGGACCAATGTCAAAGGAGATATCTGAATCAAAGTACGAAGAATGTTATCAAATCAAAAGAAGTTGAGAAGCATAATGGACAAATCAAATACATATGGATACCAAAGAATACAAAGAAAGATTATCCCTGTCAAACTCCATCAGTCAAAGAAACTATGGGGAAAAATAAAAGAGGGAGAGGTATCCATCAAAGATGTCCGCAAAATCAAAAGCAGACTTTTCAAGCAACGTACAAAGTGTATCAAGCAGTTGGTCCTAATTTCATGCACACTTCCGTATCCACCCATCATTGCTCATCTACCCAAGTTTGGAGAGTCAAAGGTTCCAAACTGTCAACCAATCCATCTCTTATCCCTAAACACACTCCATCCATGCCTCCACGCATGATATCCAATTCTCAAATTGACCATGTATTGGCAACGACCCTTCATCATAAGGATTCTGAAGGCACTCTATTGCGATGTGCGCACAAAGACAGAGTTAACCCTGGTATTAATGAAGCAGATCATGAATCCCAAAAATTGTATTCAAGTGCACGTATCTTGACAAAGCAGCTTCTTCAAGCAGGATATCGATGGCACATTATGAAAGAAGCGTCTACGTCAACACCACCAAGTGGTTCAGCATGAATCTTTCAGAAAAAACCAAAAAAAAAAAATCATAAAAATCCAAAAAAATCAGAAAAAGGATTGAAAATAGTAAAGATAAAAAATCGTCCTCTAGTGAAAACCACTACGGTGGCGCTTTGGGCAAGACCATGATGAAAACCTGGCAAACAGGCATCATGTGTGGAATTGAGCATTTACGTGCGCCACTTCGGTTGAAAGCATCTCATCCCATCCATAATAAATCGAGCATTCAATCCATCCCATCCATATTAAATCGAGCATTCCATCCATCTCATCCATAATAAATCCATCCATCCATAAACCATTGATCTAATCCATTTTCATCCATCTTCATGATCCATAGTCCAAGTTATCTTGATCTTGATGAAATTTTGGGGCACGCTTTACGCTTGCTTACGGTGAACATCTTGACATGGGCTGTTTTCATTAAATCCTATCCTATGCAGCATTATCTGAGCCATGAAGCATTATCCAAATGCGCATTCGTTATTCGAGCACCTTATCTTATTGCAAAATAAATCCTTGGCATACTTTGCATGCTTACCATATCCATCCATCCATACACTTATCCGAGCATCCATCCATCACATTCCATACATTGCTAGACATTGGGGGCAGATATATCCATCTTGCTTCGAAAATAAACCTTGATCTATATCCTCCAGCTTATGTGGCGATCCAAACATTAGAAAACATGAAATCAAATTGGTCCACCACTTGTGAGCGAAAAAATCTGAATCACTAGCCCATGGCATATTTTGATGAACAAACATTCCTTATCAAAGCTTTATCTTTCATCAAACATCAATTGATATCAGTCGCATCTAAGCTGCACGTCAAACATCACATCAAATCATCCAAACATCTTTTGTTCGAAACCAAGCTTCATCAAACATGATCAATCAAATCCAATCAATCCATCATCATCTTGGGGATATCTTTCCCAAATCCTTGTGTTGCTTAACACTATCCTTGCATTGTCGTGTATCCTCGACAATGTTATCATCATCAATCTGGACCAATCAATCCTTGCATTGTTGTGTATCCTCAACAATGTTATCATCATCATCAATCCGTCGATCTGATCAATCCACCTTAGCTTGGTTTTCCAACAAAATCCCAAACAAAGCACTGATATCATTACACATCCATATCCAAATCGTCAAAATCATGTGAAAAATCCAAAAACATTCGAATCACATCAAAATCCAAAAACATTCAAAAAAACATCAAAATCCAAAAACATTTGAAAAACATCAAAATCTAAAACATCGCAAAATCCAAAAACACCAAAAACAGCCTCAAAACATTCCAAAAACGTCAAAAACATCCAAATATTTGAAAAAATCCATCCATCCCGTTTCGCCTACACCCGAAATAATCAATCATCCATAATAAACTGATCGCCACCTTCATCCTTTGGCAACGCAAACAGAAACAATCACAACAATTGGCAAAATCAAAACTTCAATCGTAAAACCAAAATCGAAGCAACAAATCTTTAAAACAAAATCAAACACTTGATTAATCGTAAACATGTCAGTCAACTTTATATCATTAGCCTATCAATCAACTTATCAAACCATCATCCTGTACAATGCATGTCCTAGGATATATCGTTCCGACAATGGGCATCATTTATGGATATCACCTTGGATTGTTATCCTATCAAAACAAATCCCCTTTGAAGGTATGAAGAACATTGGCTTGTTTGTGTACTGATCTTTTCTTTTGATTTATCTTGCTGCGCTTCATTCCAAGGACCTCTCGATGATATCCGAACGAAGGATTTAGAGAGATAGGAATGGGGCAACGATCATTATTATTTTGTCTGCTGTGCTTGTTGGACGCTCTTGTAAAATAACTTGGCGAAACGGCTTTGCTTTATGTAGTCTAGCAAGGTTTCCATGTGTGTGAACAAACAAGAATCCGCCAAGCTGAATTGAGTTCACCATCATACGTCCCCCCATCCTTGGATGATCGTACCTAATTTGTGCTTCGTTATCAAAATAAAAAAAACCTTTCCTTGACCCGAATCATCATCATCATCTCATCTATCATTCATCATAAAAGTCTCACCAATCATGGACTTGTTGGATCCTCTTGTCATCATCTCATTTCGCACTAACATCATGCATCCATCATACATCCATCATGCATCCATCTTGCATCCATAAATCATCAAGATTTTGCATATCATCTCACATGCATATCATCATCATAATATAGATCCTAGTCTAAGCATTTCATAAATCATCCGTTGCATAATCACAAAGATATCACATCATCCATCTCATCCATCTCACATCATATCATCATTTAAGTTGTTTAGGATAATATAGCTTTGTTATTCTAAGCATCTTAAAATCATCTCATTTGCATCGTCATCCATAACCATCCATTTTGAACCTCTTTATCGCGAGATCGACCCTCAAATCGAATCTTTTCGCTCGATCTCTCGAGGGGGCAATGTACCAGTGTACTTCTTTCCGCTGGGGCATCCGAAAAATCATGAAATTTTTTAATTTCGATTGCGGCAAGTTTATTCTTTGAACCAACGCAACAAGTACATTGCTTCAAAGAGGGGCAAAATGTAGACATGCAAAATTCACATTATGCATTCGATCAGGATCATTTATCAATTAAACTAGACATTTGCATTAGATCCATTCATCACCTTCATCCATTTAAATAATCTCATTGCCTAAGGTTATTTAAAATAAAAAAGCCATTTAAATCAAATCTTAAATCATTTTCCAAAGTCCAAAAAGTCAAATCAGTTAATCAGCATTAAATCAGCATGATCATCATCTAATCCTAATCTAAGGCTAATCCCATCCCACTTGCATTATCTAGACCTAGCCACTTGCACAATAAATCAATTTTATTGATTTATTAAAACATCATTTTCTCTCAACATGACAAGTCAAACAGGGCATTTATTGCTGTTTTTCCTTGTCCCCCTCTCAGCATTTATGGCAAAATTTGAATTCAAATTTTCCCCCTCTTGGGCACTCTTCCCAAATCTTGCACACACATTAACTAATCACATGATGACAAGTGTCCTCAATTCATTGGCTTGATTTTGATCCCACATTGGTCCCTTTTCAACAATTAGCATTTTGAAAATCTTTAAATGCAAGCATCATCCTCAAGCAAATCCTCCACAACTTTTATGCAAGGTTACTCTCTTAATTTGAGAGCTCATCTTGCTCATCACTCCACCATATCCATAGCATTTTATCATTCGGCTTATCAAAAAGGGGTTGGGAAAGGGTCACTAGCACATGTGACACCAATCCACTATAAGATGCTAGTTTGATTCATTAGAATGATGCATTTCTATGTTTTGCTTGTTTCTTTGACATCATTCTTGTGATTAGATGAATCTTATAGGGGATCTTTTGGTTTGTTTTGGTTTACTAACAATACTAATGGTTTTTGTTTTTGATCCAATGCAGATTTAGGGTCCTACAGTATGTAAATATTTATTTGGCAATGAGTGCTAATATGTTCTCTTTGAATAATGCAACAAGTAGTGAATCAAAGCAAGATACTAGATGTGTGTTAGATTATAATAATGAAGTAAGACTTGTCCTTGATACAACACACTATAACATAATTTTAAATATTTCTTAGGTTGACAAGGAATGACTAGTTGGAAGAGGATAACATGGGGAAAATTTAAAAAATTAAATTTAAAAATGAAGGGGTTGAAACCAAGTTTAATTTCACACCACAAACTCAAACTAGGGTGGAAAATACAAAATTATAGATCAAGTTTGAATGTTTATGATGTAGAAAATCAAAATCAATCAAGTCTCAAGTAATTTTTCAACTTTTATGTAGAAATATGTCACTTCTATGCTAGTTGTTACACAAAGAATAAACCAAATCAAAATAACAAATGTTCAAAAAGAGGGGTATACAAGTTTCATCATTACAAGATAATTTAAGTATTTGTGTGCTAAGTTAAACGTCTTATTATAAAGCAAATCCCATGAAATTTTTTTTATACTTGAATTAAATTATAAATAAATGTAATTTAATAATATTGTAATTTATAATTAATAATTTTTAAATTTAATTATAAATGTTTATGAAACTATTTAATATTTAATGTAAAATATATAATCAAATTAATTGTATATTATAATTATAATGAGAGCAAGGGGTCACATTGTAAGTACATTAACAAAAACTCCTTAAAGTTAATTTGATAGTCTTTTGCATGTCAAGTTATCAATATTTAATAATAAACATAATATTATTGATGGTATTTAATAAAAAACATAATCTATTAGTAATGTCTTAGTAAATAACCAAAAAAAAATCAATAAAAATAATTGATAAGTAGAACAAAATATATTAAAATCACTATGTTTAAACCTTTTTTATTTAGTCTATTTGTCCATGTATCCAAATGATATTTATATAGAAAATAAAATAATTTTAAAACTAAAAGTTATATAAATGATTTGTTTTCCCTGCCCTTTGAAAATAAATTGACTCTTGAATAAAAGATAAAGTAAATAACGTCTCAAATGAAATAACTTTTAAGTAAAATTTAAAAATAATAATTTAGATAAATATTAAAATTGATATTTATGAATATCGTGATATAAATTGTAAAAGATTAATTTAAATTAATAAAATGATAAAGTAAAATGTAACAAATTCACTATATATATCTCAAGATTGATATCTTTAAAGATTTTTTAAATAAATATATTTAATTATGAAATTTATCGCTTATAACAATAGAGTTTGATAGTCCTCGTTCACAAAATCAAATAGTAAAAAGTGGTCATAAAAACATCTTTTATTTCATTTAAAACAATTTCAAAATACAAAAAAAAAGCAAAAATTAAAAAGTGATGTGAATGTAAACTTTTATTATATAACTGAATAGAAATATTGCAACCTATTCATATAAAAATAAAATGATTTTCTAATAATAATTAAAAAAAAATATGATAAAGAATTGAAAAAAAAATTAATATTATTAATTTACTAAAAAAAAAACATAAAATGGAAAAAAGCTATCTTTTAAAATTATCTTCTTTCAAAAAAAAATCTTTTAATATTTTTTATTATAAAAATATAATATAATATTATATTAAATACCTCGATAATAATATCTGTCAGCTAATTTTAATATATTTATTGAAGATTATACCTATGCTAATAAACACAAAATATTCTTAACTTTAAAATAAAAATATGTATTAAAATTAAAAGTTAAAACATAGGAATATTCGAATCTTCAAAAAATTATAATCGTTTAAAATCCAGAGCCAAATATTAACAAAATATAAAACAAAATAAACACGTAACCCAAAACTATTTCAATAAAAACAAAAAGCCCAAAATGATGAGTTCGCTTATAATAATACAATAAGTTTCCTGATAAAATTTGACGGTGAAATATACGGTCTGGAAAAAGTATTGAAGGCACGGATTCCAAAACTTGAGATATTCCGTAGAAGATTGACTATTTTAGTGAGGGTGATTGGAGCGTCAATAATAGGCGTACACGTGTATCTCGTCAGAAGTTGCGAGAATTCCACGCCGTCTGAAAACGTCTAAGGCGTAGGTTTGGTAGTCTTTATTTATTTATTTATTGCCGATCAATATAATAAGTACTAGTGAAGAATGATTGTCTTGAGAAAGGAGTCAAAGATGGAAATATTTTATAAATGTCTTTTTAAAAGAGAATCAAGGTGTACCCCATGTTTTCATGAGGTGGTTTTTTAAAATTTCTTTTAGCTTCATTAAAATTAAAATTAAAATTTGAGCACTATTATTAGAATTGAAAAGAAGAATTGAAAAAAGGGGGTAAATCTTTCCTTATTATTAGAATTGAAAGTACGACCCTGAGGGGAGTGTTGACCATCTACCAACAATCTCCCCCTCAACGTTAACCGAGGGGATTCAAACCCGACACCTTTAGCTTTGATACCAATTGTTTGGCCCATGGTTGTTGCAGCACCAAAAGGTCGACCTATTAATGCCTGATACAACTGCTAGAGTTAACAGATCCACGGGAGGTGGTTAGTCTATGTCACGAATCTTGAGGGGAGCGCTGACCATCTACAACACCTTACACTTTGTTCTTTAAAAAATTATTCATGTTTTTTCTTTGAACTTGGCGGTGCCTAAAGATATTGCTAGAGTTTGTGGTGTTAGGTGTGGGTTACTTGCCTCCCCTTTTGCCTTAGTCAAAGCCTTAGATTAATTTAATGATTATGAACAAGTTGGAAGACATGACAAGAAAAAATGTAGATGTGTATGTTGTCCTAATGTCCTTAGACATTGTTGTGATGCTTTATAGGTGATGCTAGATATTGAGATAAAAATGGTATTAATGAATAGTAATATTACTCTCAACATGGGGAAAATAGGAAAAAATGGTGATACAATCCTCAATGGCCAAAACCTGTGGTAGTGCATAAGGAATAAAGGTATGAAGATGGCACAAAGCATGAATCTAAAATAAAAGGCATAAAGCTATGACAATAAATCAAATTGAATCGATTGACACAATGTGTGAAAGGGAAGCACAATGATACCAATGTTAGAATATGGTCATAAAGATGTAACATATAGAAAAGGGAAGGCATGATGCCCCCAAATATAAAAGTGTAGCCTAGAAGGTGTGACATATAGAAAATAAAAATACATGATACCCCCAATGTAAGGATGTGAGTGTCAAGTTATGGAAACATGAACATGTAAGGATGCAAGTGCTAAGTTACATTACATTAGAGTGAAGACTTAAGAGAAAGATCAATACATGACACCCTTCTGTGTTCTTTGCTAGACTTTTGGGATAAATTGGTGTTGGCTAGCAAGAGCACTACCTTGAAAAGCTTATGCTTGATGAGGCATTAGTTTCTTTACTCTTAAAGAAAATGAGGAAAAAGACCTTCTAATCTTATCGAAGAAACTTTGATTATTCATGAATAATCCAAGGGGAAAGGAAAGAAGATGGATATAATTAGATCTAAATCTCCTAGCAAAAAATCTAATGCTAAATGTTGGAGCTACAACAAGCAAATTCATTTAAGAAAAGATTATAGGGAGGATAAAAATAAGAAAAAGGGTGTATCTGATAATGATTCCAATAAATATTCTCAAGAGGATATAGGAGATGCCTTTGTTATGACCTTGGTAATGTATGACCACAAGGATGAATGGATGATTGACTTTAGAGCATCTTTCCATATGACTCACCATTGGGGATGGTTTTTAGAATGTGAGAAATATGATGTTGGAAAGGAATATCTTGACGACAATTCTTATCTTAGTATTGTTGGTCATGGAAGAGTCAAGGTCCAATTCTTTGATGGGAGGATCAAAGATATTTTTGGAGTCTTGCACATCCCTAATTTGTCATGAAACCTATTATCTATTTAGAAAATGAATAATGTGGGAGTGTAGGTTATCTCGGGTAATGAAAGTGTAAGATGGTTTGGGGATCTATAGTCCTCATGATGGGGGTTTGAGTTGGTATTCTCTTTCAACTTGATGTATGCTCTTGAATTTAGCATAATAGTTATTTTTTACATGTATAACTTGTTGAGTAGTCATGGGTTGGTAAAAAGTTTATAAAAAAACTTATAGAGGAGTTATAGTTTAGTTACAAGTATACAAAAAAAAATGTAAATAATTTATGGGTTTGTTACAAGTATTCATCCTTGGCTTTAGAATTTGTAGAGAAGTTACAATTGAACCTACAAAGAGGTTATATATTGGTTACATGTATTCAACTTCTAGTTCTTATGGTTGTACATTTTTTTGTACCTAAGCATTCTTAACTTAAAAAGAAAGTTACCTACTAAGAGGCTAATGCTATGTAACCAATGTATGGGATTTATAGGTTAACAAGGTCTACATGCCTTGAAAAATAAAAATCTTATTGAGGGGCTTAAAAATTGTTCTCTTGAATTTTATTTTTATGAACATTGCATTTATGGAAATTATTTCTCATAAATATTTTGGGTTGTTGGATTTGGTTCATTTTGATGTGTTTGGTTTAGTAAATGTTCCTTCATTGTTTAAATCATTGTATTACGTGTCATTTATTGATGATTATTTTAGGACATGAGTGTATTTTCTTAGGATCAAGTTTGAGGTCTTTGATCACATTAGGGAGTTTAAGGCTTTATTGGAAACTTATACTAGGAAAAAGATCAAGGTATTAATGATTGATACTAGTGGTGAGTATTGTTCTATATATTTTGGTAGATTCTATGAGGATAATGGTATTGATAGACTTAAGAAAACTCCATACACCCCTTAATAGATTGGAGTTGTAGAACACATGAATAAGACATTGATGGCGAGGGATATGACTATGCTTAATGAGGCCAAATTGGAGCATAAGTTTTGGGTAGAGGCAATTTCTATTGCATGTTACCTAATTAATGCGCCTCCTATAAATATTTATTTATTCTTTTGGTTGTGATGTATATGCTTGAGTTCCTAGGGAGAAGCATAAAAAGCTGGATAACATAGTAGTAAATTGTAGCTCCATTAGCTATGGTTTTGGTGTGAAGGAGTACAAGCTTGGGGATCTTGTGATATATATATTTTTGTATAGTTGAAATGTGCTATTTAGAGAAAGCAAGCCTTCTCCTATAATTGAGTAGCTAAAGGAGGATGGGAAGTCATTTGTGTAGATATAGCCTAAGATTGAGAAGGTTACACTAGACTTTCCAAAGGTTATAGATGGACCAGACGAGGAGGATATTTTAGAGATCTTGGAGATTTTTGAAGAAGTAGAACATCCACCTCATCATATTTGAGGAGGTCCACTTGGAAAATTAGGCAACTAGAAAGGTATAACCTACTTCATTTTATATGTATTTTGCTTTGTTGTCTAACATTGATGAGCCTAAAATACTTAAGAAGGCAATAAAATGGATAATTGTGAGTTTTAGAGATTAACCATGGTTAGGGAGATGATTGTATTGAAAAATAATGATACTTGGGTCTTGGTTTAGTTTCCTAAAAGAAAAAAAATATGGGATGCAAATGGGTGCTCAAAATAAGTGGGGCTCATATGGTAACATTGAGAAGAATAAATCATAGTTGGTTGCTAAAGGTTATTCCTAAGCTGAGGGAATAGATTTTGATGAGGTTTTCTTCCTTGTTGCAAAGTTGACATCTATCAAAATGATTTTATCTTGTGCATCTATTTATGATCTTAAGATTGTGTAGATATATGTGAAGACAACTTTCTTTCATGGTGAATTGGAGAAATGAATCTACATATCACAACTAGAGCACTCCTTGAAAAGGGTAAGAAAATTTTAGTTTTTTGGTTGAAGAAATCCCTCTATGGTTTAAGACAATCTCCCAAAATGCGGTATAATTTTTTTGTTCATATTTTTTAGATTTAGTGTTTAATAGGTGTAAGTTGGAACATTATGATTACTTTATTTTATAATTGTCACTTTCGATGCCAATGATATGTTGATATTTGGTAATAGTAAGGAAACAATTAAGGACTTGAAATATCATATATCTTTATATTAAAATAAAAAATTAGGAGCTACTAAGTACATCCTTGTCATGGATATTATAAGGGGTAGAGCTAACTAAAAAAAAAAGGTTGGATAGAGGAAGTATGTTGAGTTTATTTTGTAGCATTTTAGCATGAATAACAACAAACCAGTTAATACTCCTATTTATGTGGGAAGCAAACTTTTAATTGAGAAATATCCTAAGATGGAGGAGATGAAATTGGTTCCCTATACTAGTGTAGTAATTAGTTTGATGTATGTTATAGTTTGAACTCAACTAGAATTTTCCCAAGTAGTGGGACTTGAGTCACTTCATGGTTAATGTTGGAAGAGATCATTGGGTGGTAGTGAATAGGGTATGTAGATAATTTTAAGAGACTACATATTATCTATTTAATATTGTAAGGCAATATTTTCGGTTACTTACAGTATCTAACCTATAGAAGACCTATAGGGGATCTATAACCAGCCCATAGCAATTTCATGGGTTACATGGAGCATGCCAAAAATTATATTGGTTGTACATGTAGAGGACTTGTAGGGGGACCCATAACAAACTTATAGATGACTTGTAGATGAATTGAAACTAACCTATCAAGGAATTGCTTGTGACTTGCAAGACTTCATGGACATTGAGGTATATATGGACTTAGATTGGGTAGGATATGTTGAAAATAGAAAATCCACCAATGGATATATGATTAGCATATTGAGTGGTGCAATGAGTTGGATAAGAAAGTGATATGGTGTGGTTGCTTTATCCATAAAAAATGTAGATTATATATGTTAGCTACTCATGATTGTAATGATGCCTTTTGAATATTGAGACTATGTATAGATGTGGGGTTGAGTCAAAGGGTAGTTAGAGTTTATTGTGGCAATCATAGTTCCATCACTTTGGTAAAGAAATCAACCTTTCATGCACATAAATAAAGTATATTAATCTAGTTCTATTTTTTAAGACATGGTAAAGGATGGGAAGGTGATTATGGGGAAGATTGATACTTTGAATAATCATGTAGATAGTGATAAATTTAAGAAATAGCCCCTAAAAAATTTCTATGAAATCTTGGAAAATCATGGCCAAGTGCATTAATTTTCATAGAGAATCATTCCTTTAAAAATATATTCATTTTACTAGCAAGTTTATGTACATTGTAAAATTTGTTTACTCAATCCATAATTTATTTTGGATAATGTGATTAGATATTGATCAATGGTTGAACAATATCTATTCGCGCAACCCCAAATAACCTTTTGGCTAAGTAAATGATTTTCATAACATGCGCTTATAGAACCACCAAAGTAAATTATAGTCATCAAAATATAGTGGAAACCAATGGTGGGAAATGAATGATCTATTGCTTCACACATCCAAACTATAAAACTATCCTACTATCTATAGGGGCTTCAATGGTTCATGATACCTACAAGCCTATGGGGGTCAATATAATGTCTAAGTTGCATTCTCAATAGAATCTAGGTCATTTGTTACAAGGGCTTTAGATACTCCTACTTACTATTAGCATGGAATAGGAGCATAAAGCTTAATATCACAACCATCTTAAGGGGACTTTACCAAAAAAAAAGAGACATTAATTTTTTTTATATAAAGTGAATACTTGTCACATATTGTAGACAAGATCTCAATTTCTTATCCATATAAACTTTAACAAATAATATTAGTATATGGACCCTATGCCACCTATATTCTTCCTAATCATCAAATTTGAGGCCTTTTATGCCCTATGCTTTATAGGTTGTGACAATAAAGGAGATTGTTCAATGATCTTGTTGTTGTCAAACCTAATTTATATACAATTTTTAAGTGGAAAATCCTGCCAAAAATTTCAAAGCAAATAAGGCTCCAAAAGTAAGCAAGAATTTAATATATTTAGTTGCAAGATGGCCTAAAAAATAAGTAGGAATGTAATATTTATGGAGAATATGATTAATATTTTTAATGATATTATAAACTTCTAGCAATTAACCTCTAATCACACATTATTTACTACAACGAAACAACTTAATTAAATTTTTTAATAAAATAATAATTGGGTGATTTAAACAACACTAAACTAAATTTTCTTTAAAACATGACAATTTAGTCCCTTTTATAGCTTGTCCTATTTTCCAAAAAATAGGGACCCCGATCTCAACTATTTTCCATTTGATAAAAAAAATTCACTATAAAAATCTATGGTTGTAGATGCATTAACCACACTAATGAACACAAAGAAGTTTAGGTGGTACTACAAGACCATGGCCCTCTTAGCCCCTATCAATTGGATGATAGTGTTGGTGTTCCCCTTTTGTTCTTGCAAGGTAAAATTTTAAATCTATGTTCCACTTTTATAAAGTAAATGGCCAATGCTTATCTAACTTTTTAACTTGAATTATTAGAAAGTGACATATATGTTTCAAATTTTAAAATGATGTAAAACAATAAAATGTAATTTTTTAAATTTTTTTTCTGTATTTTATAAATTTATATTTTTAAATACAAAAAATATTTGAATACATATTTTTTTTGTAAAATTGACAATAAAATTTAGTTTCTAATAAAATGTTAAAAAATGAGGTTAAGTGGGAAGTCACTTTTTATATAGTAATTTTTTCTTTCATTTTCTTTTATAATTATAACTTGAAACTTTAGTTCATGGATTAATTTTTTCTTAGCTCAATGAATATATTTTTTGAATGAATCTGAATGTTACACGTACTAAAAACACATCTATTTTTATGGGGCATGAATTTTTTCTTAACTACTTATACAAAATAAAATAAATTCACCATTTCAATATGAAATCTCTCCTCTAATGCATCAT
This sequence comes from Sequoia sempervirens, assembly GCA_007258455.2. NCBI lineage: Eukaryota > Viridiplantae > Streptophyta > Pinopsida > Cupressales > Cupressaceae > Sequoia > Sequoia sempervirens. The sequence goes on along the minus strand of VDFB02000003.1, from coordinate 32,733,369 downwards.
ATTTTAATTTTTAATTTTTTAAAATTTAATATTTTTAAAGAAGATAACCGATCTTATATTTTGATGTTGACAACCTACTTTAAGTTAAAAATTAAAAATATTAACAATAATTAAAATTTTAAAAAATATATATATTTGAAAACTACACTTGTAGATTTATAAAAGGATATTTTTAGATTTCTTGAATGTTATTTATGTGAGTAGGATTTCTCAGAACATCAAGTTTTTTTGTTTGTTTGTAAATTGGCCATGAAATGATGCTACATGTGTATTTAGTGGACACGCCCAGTTGGAAAGTTGTGACCCGTGACTAGAATGAATCCAACTAAAACAAATTTTTGACCCAAGTTGACTTTTAGTTGGAAATGTTTAAATTTATTTGTGTTGATAAATTAGCCTAAAGTGAAACACAAATATGAACTTATTCCTTGCAAGATGTTCAAAAAGTGGAAGAATGTAGGAAAATGTGTCTCAAACTTGTATTCTCAATGTTTCATATTAATCATTTGTCTTTAGATGAGAAGTAGGGTGTCCCACTTTGATGTGGCACTCATTTCTACGTGTTAGTCATCTTGAAATGTTGTAAGGAGTTGTAAGAGTACATTATGCAATTATAATATGTACTTATGATGAATTCTATGAGACATAAAAGCATGATCATGGGGTTACATTGGAACCTTGACCAACATTATGATAGTCTCATGATACATTCCATAAAACATCTTTGAGTGGAGGAACATAAAAAATTGGGGTGCCTAAGTTTAAATTTTGACTATGATAGGTTATGACAAGTTATGGTAGTTTTGGGATATTCTAAATATAGCTTGAGAATTTAATTTTGGTACAATCCATTAGAATTTGGACCATGTTGGGGTTTTGGATTCCATACCTTTTGCATGTTGGCTCATGGTTTTCCAAAACTATTGGATAATTTATTGTTTGTGTCTTTTTTGTGTATTAGGGTGCTCAAGTGGAGTTTTCATAGTTTGTTGCAAGGATACAATTGAGTTGTGAAAATTATTCCAAGACTTAATGTTGGAGATACTCATGTAAGGGTGTGTGCATGAAGTTTTATGTAACTACATTCAACTATTGTAATATAATTGGTTTCATGCTCTAAAGTGTGGGGTTTTTCTCCCAAAATGGTTTTCCCCATGTACATCATTATGTAGTGTATTTGTGAGTTGCATATCTTTTCATGTCACTTACATGCCAATGCATTTTAAAGCATTTCTAATTTTTCATTAGAAACTATCATATCTAAGCTTATTTACACTTTATTTCCTTATAGATTAGCCTAAGAAGATTTTCTAAACCTTAGCTTCCTTTCATTACTTGTAATTTGATATATCTCTTTACATGCACCCAAATTTCCTTCTCCTAACACACTAATATCCTCAAACCAATTATGTATTTGGCTTTATATCAACATGTAACATTAGGTGCTTCTTTTCTTACCCATTATTTATTTTGAACTTGTGGTTATTGTGGGATGATAGGCATTTGATGTACCCAAACTTCTTGCTTTGGCTTCCATATAATTTTTTATACATGAAACTCAAGGTTTGGTGTTGCTTTATTTCTTTTGTTCCCTTTGTTGGTTCTTGTTTGATGTTTTCTTTCTTTGTCTCTAACATTTATTTTTTTGGTACATGATGTTCAACTCAAGATGCTCTTTTTTGGGGTTTTGTTATTTCTCTTTTTTGTTCTTGTTTCTTTTGAAAAATACCTTGAAATTATTTGTCAATACTTCTTCTTCATATGGATTTTTTATTGGTTGCAATGTATATGTCTAAAGTGAAATAACTCAACTTTGTAATTGGTTTGCCCCTTTCTCTTTTAATCTTTACAACTCTTCATTCATGAACAAATTCACACATTGATACACCATTACACTTGAACCACTTTTAATTATTCAAGAATGTTCTTCCAAGTAAAATAGAGAAATTATCTATAGTGAAGATAACAATACATTAAAATTGCACCATTTTTTGTTCCAAACTCAAGTGGATAGATGGCACAATCCAAATTTTAAATAACATACTATTTTTCATCTTTAACGAAACCCTATAATGTGAATATGATGTTGATTTTATTATTATCTAAACTAATAGATCTTCTAAGAATATGTTCTATTAATTTGTTGGGTCAATTAGAACATCTTAAATACCCCATTCTTTTAGGTATGCCTTAATGTGGTCCATATTAGTTATTTTTTGGAATCTCCTTATCATAGAATGATAATAATGGATCCATACAATGAGAGGAAGACATAGCACTAGAAACAATAAATTTCCCACAAAAAAATTATCATCTTTATGTTTTACATTAGTTTCTATATCACGTGCTTCAACATTATGTGAATGATTTTTATTGAAATTTAGAATCCATTTTTAGGGGGTGTGAGGTTAATTTATTTCCATTACCATTAACCTTTTTTACTTTGATTGTGTTGTTAATGAAATCTTGTACCTTATTCTTAAGAATAAAATGAGATTATGTGTCATGACCTTTAACTTTGATAGTTACAAAATTCTTGATTAGTATATGACCTAGGAAGCATTTTCATGAAATCTAATGAATGAATAGGAGGGAGTGTAATAAAATCGATACTAAATTTTTTTTGGAGCTCATCATCCATAGATTCTTGAAGCTTAAGAATATTCTTAGGAGCATTTCATTTAGAAGAAGGAACATAAGAATTATTAGAAAATCAATTCATCTTTTCCTTCATATCACTACCATTTGAAAAATTATTAACCTTTTGAAAATTACAAGGATAGGAAAATTATGATGATGATGACCCATCTTTCAAAGTATTTTATGTTAACAATTTACTTTCAAAATTCTTCAAATGGAAGAACATATCTCTAAAAGATGGGAAATTACTTAGGTGCAAGGATAACTTTAAGAAACCCCCCTCTCGGCGAAGGTGTAAAATCTCGGCAAATCTTTCCTTTTATTTGAAAAAAATATTAATTTTCCTAGCAAATCTATGCACATTATTAAAAAAATTGTAAAATCTTGGCGAATCTTGATGAATAATTGGTAAAAATAATAATCACAATGGTGAATCCTAGCGAATAATCACTAAAAATATTAATTACAATGGCGAATCTCTCCTTTAAAATTTTGCATTGTTGGAATCCTCTTGGTTAACCAAGTTTATCTAACTATGACCATCATTAAATATATCATTGTTATTGAAATGGGTGACCACATTAGGGTTTAAATGAAAAAATATTCTAGGAATAAACAAAAGATACAAAAAATCTCAAATATGCACTTTCATATTAAAAAAATAGAAATGGCAATGGTATATCATATCTAAAAGTTATCTAAATAAAGCATATAACCTTAATAGAAATATATATTAATGAAGCATGAGTATGTAAAGAGAAGTTTAGAATTGAAAGTCCTAATGTAATATAAAACCCTAAAAAGAAGGTTGAGTTGTGTAAAATCATATATAAGCTCACAAAATATAAAGCAAAATAGAACTTTCCTTAGGTTTAACCTAGGATAAGCTAAATAAATTCAATCAATAAAGAAAAATTCACCTAGTTTAGCTAAATGTAGTATGAAATAATTAATTATATAGGGCATACTTTCTATTTTAAGAAAGTAAATAAGAAGATAGGTGTACTTAGCTCAACGATAGAAGAATGAGTGTTGAATGAAGAAGATTTTAGAATCTATTTGATCCCTGATTTGGAAAAAGTGCCTTCTCTATCAACAAAATGCTTAGTTATTTATGTTGGATTCAAGGTGCAAGAAATGAAAAGTTTGTAGATTTGGGACAAAGTTGTGGTTATGAATTTGTACTCTAATTTCATACTCATCCATGTAATCAACTTTTTTATTCTACAACTTCACTTGATTAGTGATGGTCTATTTTTCTCTTCTTGAATATTTGGGGAATTGGTGGTATTTAGATATATCTCAAGGATCACCTCTTTGTTGCAAGGAGACAACTTCTCCAAATCAACCCATCAAATGTGAAAAGAAATAAAAACAAGCAAGAGCTCTACTATGTAAAATTGTTACTTATTTTATTGCATTGAATCGAATTATGTCACTATTAATTGCTCCAATTCCCTAGAATGAATGATTTTGAATGACGTCTAGATATTTTTAGAATGAATATATTTAATATCTTTAAATACTAGAAAATACCATCAAATTACACCAAACATGTGTTTAGTCAACTCAAGCAAGGAGGATGAATGGAGTCAATTGACTAAATTTGAAGTTTAGATTTTAAAGCAAAAGGAAATAATTATGTGACTTTGGATGTGTTAGGGTGTGAGGAAACAATTAGATTTAGGTTACTAAAAAATAAATAAAGGTAGATGCATAGGTAAATATGATCAATATATGAATAAGAGAATAGACCCTATTTAATAGAAGATCATATCATTATTACATATACATCTACCAAAATATTTCCTCAAAATTTCCTCAAAATCAAATAAAAATAACATAAATATACAAATTTTACTATTATAAAAGCATATTATATAAAATCTTTAAAAAAAAAAAAAAAAACTTACATGTGTAGTCTCAAATTTTTAAGTATTATATGAAACTTTTTAAAATAATTATATTCTAAACATCCACATAAACAATATTATATATTAATAGATCCACAATACATTGAAAGTGATGTTTTGTCATTTTTTTTTTTTATGAATAGGAAACCATCTCTATTAAAATAAAGATAAAGTTACATATTGACAAAAAAAGGTGGGTGGTAAGAAGGAACACTCCAAGAGTCACATGGGAAAATCCCAGAAAAGCCAAAAAATCAACTAGTCACATGGGCCGAGCCCAGAATTCCATGATTACAAACATATAAAAAAAGCCATTAAGTGGCCAAAGCAGTGTTAGCAGAGCCAAGAGGGTCTTTGTCATCCATTTTCTTCCCCCATACATCAGCAGGGTCTGGAGTGATGTCAGGAGGAGGACCCCAACCATCATCAACTTCTTTATCTTCCTCGCGTTGAGGCAAGATTGTAAGCGCAAGCCGTGAAAAGATTTTACCAAAGTCTGGCCAACTAGAGCCAGATATAAGAGTGTCATCAGAGGGCCACTTGGAACTACCACCACTGCTCCTTGAAGCACTGCCAGAGGGCCACCCCTGGCTAGCTCGTGGTGGAGGAGAGCAGGTCCACCAAGGAGGGCTAGAATCCTGTTGAAGAGGAGGCTGAGAGTGGGGACGTGTAGAACCACTCTACTGCCGCCCCTGAGAAGGCGACTAACCATGGGAGGAGGTGAGTAAAGTGGGCACCCAAGCAACAGTACACAGGGTATTACCTCAGTGGTCCAAAAGCACTTGCAGCTGAGCAACTTCAAGTGTAACTTTATTTTTCTGCACCTGAATCTGTAAGAGCACATTAGAACAACTAATAGATTTAGCATATAATGAAATATTAATATCCATTTGAGAATGATAAAATATGTATACATTTTTATCTTTCCAAATATTGAAGAGGGTTTCCACCTTGAAAGTGTGCCAAAACTGGGTATACTTAGCAAGAAGTCTGGGCGAGTCTCCCAGTAGAATCATATGCTAGGAGAAAGGCTCTAGCCTAAAGGGTTGAAAGAAGTCATGAATCCAAGTCCAAAACTCCTAAGCTCTGCCCAGGGAAAAACCAGAAAAGATGCTTAAAAGTCTCAGTTTTCCCACAAAAAGGGCAACAAGGTTCCTAGACCCCTAGGTGAACAAGCCGAGAACCCACAGGCAAGCCTTGGAAAAGAATACACCAACCAAAGTGGGAAAGTTTTGGCTCAACACTTGTAGACCAAGTGGCAACAAATATTTTACACCAGACATGAGTAGGAGATTGAGGAAGCCACCTCTAGTTTAGACTTTGAATCATAGGAAAATGTGGTGAAATCCACCTGTAACCAAGCCTAGGCTTGTAATTCCTGAAAGGGGTGTCTGGGTACCACTTCCAGTCCTTCCACTAGGGCTTGATCCCACAAATTCCAACCTTATGAAGCATCTTTGTAGGAATAACATTCGCCAGACCATCAAAAGTTGCACGGTCCGGGTGTGTGCAAGTGTTATTACCTCCTAATATGCAAAACTAACTAGGAAATGCAAAGTAAAGAACAATAGACCACCTCAAGATTGGGCTACGTTGAACAAATACAAAAGAAAAGATAAAGCAAGTAAATATACCTTTTATCTATGTTGATCCCTTGGTTGGCCCTTGATTGAAACTTGAGTGTGTGCTCCTTTGATGGAAATGTGATGAAAAGTGGATGCAAGGTGAGTGCAATGAAGGATGTGAGTATGAGATAAGTGCAATAAAAGCTTAAGGATTCTACAATGGAGGATGAGAGCTAAGTATGCAAATGAAAAAGATGAGCAAGTGTTAGAGCTTGATGAATGCTTGAATGGATTGAGAACATAAGTGTGATAAAATGCCTAATGTCCCTGAATGAATGAGAAGGGGGGTTATTTATAGAAGAAATTGAATTATCTAGAGAATTCAACGGTCAAGATTGAGCCACCATGGCCAAGATGGAGGGCTATGGTGAGTTGAGGACTCACAAGCCCTCACATCTTGCCATGTGGAGGATGAAGTGTCCAAAGGACATGGTGAGATGGAAATGGTACAAATGATGTGGAAGAAGGACAAGTACCTTGGGATTTGACTGATGTGACCTCTCAATGATCACATAGGGAAGAGGAGATTCTTTGGAGGAATAAAAGTGAATTTTAAATTAACATGATTAGGGATATCTTAAGGATAAGACAAGGTTTCCAAAAAGGGAGCTGAGAAGTACCTTGGATAAGACAAGGTTCTTATAATAGAAGGTTCCTAACCCATGTGACTGATGTGACCTTTCAAGGATCACATGGGGAAGAGGAGATTTTTAGGAGGGATAAAATGGAATTTAAAATTCCATTTGGAAGGACATGGGGATAATAAAAGGAATTTAATATTCTTTGGGAGATGAGAAAGTTGACTAAGGTATTGATTAGACTAGCTAATCAGTGATTAGAAGATAGCTAGTGGCTAACGAAAATCAAGAGCCAACTTGCAAAATTTGGAGGATGTGACACATCCTAATCATAGATTAGCCATATGCACATCCCTAATGATGGGATTAGGAGATGGATTAGGATTAAGTGAAAGTGATGGAGGATGTGACATGTGAGGAATTAAATAAATGTATTATTTATTTAATTCTTTTGAGGAAAAAGGGGATAAAGGGTAAGGTATTTAATTATTAACTATTAAATACCTTAGGGATTTAGAAGAATTAAGGGTATTAATTAAATAATAGTAATATTACTTAATTAATGCAAGTAAGAGGATATTTAGATGAAAAGGGATAAATTTGGGCAAATGTGAGTGTCCAAATTTAGGTGTCTACACCTAGTTATGAAGCCTGTACAAGGCACACAATTCTTCCCACTCCATGATACGCATTGTGGGTCTATGAAATATTTTTTGCAAGGTTTGGATGTACCCTTTTTGTGGAATTTGAGCACCTTAAGCCAAGGCGATTTAGCCAACGGCTAACCATTGCTAACAAAAGAGGCAACCACCAAATATTTTGCTAGTTGAGTGAAATCCCATCACATAAACTAGAGCTAGCCCAGTGGAGCCAGGGCTTGATTGCTTCCCAGGCTCTCCAAATGCTTTTGGCCACAAAAGTCCCCAGAATTTGGACTAGTTCCTGCATGTCCAAAAAGAGTTTGAAATCCAATCCCCTTCCAGGTGGGTCTATGAATATGAAAACATGATTGAATATAATGTTTGAGAAGAATTTTCCAGGCCTCATCACCAGTAAGGGAATAGATTATCCATTTAACACACAAGGAAGTCCTTTGCCATTGAGTGGAGAGCAACCCAAGCCCTCCAAAATCTCTGGGAAAGCAACAAAATTCCTAGGCAACACGGTGAAACCCTCTATGAGATTCCATAGAGGCCCAAAGAAAATCTTGAAGCAATTTTTCAAGGTTGCTGTAGGCAGCTTTTGATGGGGACCAACATGAAGAATAATAAACATGGGTAGTTGCAAGAACTTTGGAGCACACCTAGAATTTCCCCACCAAAGAGAGGAGCTTAGTAATCCAGTAAGCTATCTTTTACTTGACCCTGGAAAGAACAACTTGCCATAACTCAGCCGGGGAGGCCTGGAAAGCAAAGGGAATGCCTAGAAACTGAAAAATTTCTCCTAGCCCAATCCATTTCCAATTATATTGCTGAAACCAAGGACGAGTGGGTAGAATAGACTGTTTATAGCACAAATTTTTGTGCCACTGAATGGCATAGTCAGAAACAAGAAAAAAAGTATTAAGACAATCCATGACCACTTTACTATTTTCTTCTTCCTCTAGGAGAGTGATTAAAGAGTCATCAACAAAATGGACATTAACTAGTTGAGCTTGAGAGTTAGGCAACAAAATTCCCTTGATATGCTGTTGGAAAACCGCATTGGCCAAAAGGTAGCCAAATCCTTCAACAATAAGCACATACAGGGAGGGGGCAAGTAGACACCCTTTTCAAATAGAATGAAAGAGTCCAAAGACAGAAGATTAATGACCATTAATGGTGATACAAGCAGAGGCATCCACAAAAAGCATTTGAACAGTCTAAATGAAATTAGGCCCAAAACCCAAAGCTTGCAACATAACAAGAATAAAATTCCATTCAATGTGGTCATAGGCCTTTGAAAAATCAATTTTGACAAAAATGGCTCTTGTTTGAATGCTTGGCCCATTCCATGCTTTCCCAAACAACAATAATATTATTTAGAATAAACTTGGATTTGATAAACCCTGTTTGCTCTGGGCGCATAATTTGAGGTAAAAGATGGTGGATCTTCAGAGCTAAAGCCTTGGCGATGATTTTGTAGGAGACGTTGAGAAGCGTGATAGGCCTCCAGTTGCAAATATTCTCAGGATCACCAGATTTAGGTATAAATTTTATACTGCCTTTGTTTATTAAGTTACTTGGATATTTAGCATGAAAATCCTCTAAGTAAAGATGATATAGATCTTGTTCAACACAGTCCCAAAGGGCCTTGTAAAACTCACAAGGGAAACCAACACAGTCCTAAAGGTCTTTGTCATCAGCCATGGAATGAACAATTCCTTGAGGTCATTAATTGTTAACAATTGATAGAAAAAATTCCTCTAAGTTGAGGAAGCTTAGAGAGCACCTATATGCCATCCTTGATTTTTTTAATGCCTGGGGATGAGTGCATGACACACAACACCAGAAAAACTCTTTGGAGGCATAAATCACCAATTTTTAGCCAATGTAGCCAAGCTTTAATCTATGCACCTCTGGAAACATAATTGTCCGCAACTTGCTTTTTGTGCCTTAATTTTGCCACCCTAACTTGCAATGATGGGGAAAAGGGGTTGGCCACCAAAGCCTTGTTAGCTGAGCGTAGGTCAACAGTGGTAGCCTCATAAGACCGTTGACAAAAGATAGCCAACTTGCGCCCATAAATGCACAAAAATCTACCGTTTGTGTGATAGCATCATTCCACCAAATAATCCAACTTGTATGATGAGCTGGCCTATAATCCAAATTCTAGACTCTACGAATGTGGGCCAGGGTAGGCTTGTGATAGAGCAGAGACATGTTCAAAAAGAAGTGAGTTTTACATGTGTGAGGCTATCGAGTCTCCCATTCAATACGAAAAGAAATGGGGAAGTGGTCTAACAAAGTCACATCCACTAATGGATTAACTGGGAGAGAAGAACTATCAAAAGAGAAAAAAGATTGAGCCCAGATCATGGCACGATCAAGATGCTTAAATATCCTATTAGAACCGGCCTTGTAATTACACCAAATGTGCCAGAGAGAATGAGAATGGTGGTCGCCAATATTGATATCAAAGAGCCCCAATTTATTGCGCATGTAAAACCACACCTCCCTTTCGCTAGCTGCCTATATGAAAGGTAAGGTGCCATCTTTGTCATACGCCATGTCAACCATATTGAAATCCCCACATAGTAACCAAATAGCAATTGGCAATGAATCAACAATCCAGTGCCAAATCAAAGAGCTTTCCACAACATCATTAGAAGCATAAACATTAATAATCCCAATGAATGATTATCAATGTTGAGAAGGATCTAGACAAGTTGATGAGTGGGATTAGACTCATGGTTGACCACACAAGAGTGTCACCAGTGCAAAAAAATTTACTGGCTAGCCAAATAGATCGACAAACCGAAGCAAATAAAAAACCAAAAATTTTAACTTCTTGGAGACAAAGCACTTCAATGCTAGAATACTTACTCAAGGTATCCCTGACATAATACTTTCTGGAGAGGTTTGTCAGACCTCAGACACTCAATGAGAGGAAATTCATGAATGAAACTCCATATTATCAGAGTCTAGTTTCTCTTCATTTAGAGAAGAGAAACGATTCTACAAAAATTTTGGTGGAACTGACCCAATCTGGATAGGAGAGGAAAATCTCCACTTTTCTTGCACATATTCCCCTTCTTGCCTTGGTGGAGAAGGACTGCGAGACCACCTTTGAGCTCCTGACATGGGGGGAGAGACATTCGGTTGTGCTATCATGATAGCAGCGGGTTGAGGCATTGCCTTTGGCCTAGGCTGCGACAGAACATTATTAGCCTTGATACGAGCTTCCTTTCCCTTCACTGAAGGGTTTGAAACAACTTTCGCTATTTCAGAGGCCTTGGAGGCCAACCCAAAACCAATGGACTTATTCTTGCAGTTCATAACCGTAGTCCATTTTTCATCAGTTTTAGCAGTAGAAGCATCCGCTGGATGAGGTTTATCAACATCTCATGGCAAAGAAGGTGTACGAGGCACTGCCAAAGGGCAGTCCTTGATCTTGTGGTATGTGGACTGACACCTATAACACATGTTGGGCAAATTAAAATAAGTGACCTTTTGGGTATGCTAGAGAGCTCCAATTTGAATATCAGTGGAGTCTTTCAAATCTTTGGAAAGGTCCACTTCCACACAAACCCTTTTTTGGGGTCGGTCCTGAAAGAATCTATTTGGCTCAATTTAAATAACCTTCCCCAGTGAGGATGCAATATGATTCAAAAAAGGAGCACAAGGCAAGGGTAAACCAAGAAACTCAATCTAGACTGGGACTCGCAACTTGGTGTCATTTGAGACAACAAAATTCTGGGTCCATGCCCGGAAAACCAACAAAGAAGACCTGACATACCAGGGACCATGGGCTAAGATACCCTAGACATGATTGAGCTCCGCAAAGGGGAACAAAAAGAAACCCTTGGTTAAATTTTGGACCATATCAAGGCAGACCCCATGATGGACCCAGGCCTTGCTGGCCCACTTCTGAAGCACACTTTCAGGGGGAGTACTCCCAACAAAATAGCCAATAAGGGTATGTTGCTCAAACCATTGACAAGTAGAATCAAAATCTGGTAAAGAAAAAACCACATCAGCTGGGGAGTTAGAACACTTACCTCGTGAAAGACTTTCAGAACAAATTTCTGAGGTTGTTTGTTTAGAGGAGGAGACATTGAGCAAAGCTGACGAACCACTAACACCAACATGAATTGCTGGGTTAGAGCCGGTTGAAGGCATATTAAAACACAAAAACCACACTAAATGCGATTGTACAGAAAGGAAAAGAGTGTCATCTTCTTTTAGGAAATATATTATTATAGATCTTCATTCTTCTCACATATCGATGGAGATCTAGATTTTTTAGTTCCTTGTGATCCCATACCTTTGTTGTAGATGCAATACCAATGTTTCAAACTTAAAATCTGCAATAATTGTTCCACAATGAAGTCTGCCCATCTTTAATTTTAAATGAGCCTTGGAATTTCATGCATGACCTATAAAAGAGAATGAACTTCCCAAACAAACTTGTTTAAAGACTTAGAAAGAATTTTTTTTCCAAAATTTGTACTGATAAATACTTAAAAAGAAAATTCAAAAATTCTCATATCAATCAGAGTAAAAAAACTCATTGATAAGATAAAACAAAAGTGCAATGCAAGCCAACATGAATCACAAGTTTCAATTCATATTACAACAATATTTTTCTATGGATTAATAATACAAGTTTACATACTCATATTGACAAATAGCTCAACTTGAGACAATGCACATTTATAGTAGCAAAAAATAATAGTTTAATGTAACAATGTTAGAATACAACAATCTAAAAATTAATGCTATGAGGTTTCCACAATTCATAATGCTTTAAATTTTGTTGTTTCTGGATTTTGATTGTGTATAAGTTTTTTGCATCAACGTTTCAGATCACACTTTGTGAACCATCATGAAGATGATAAAGAGCTCAATGAATCTTGTTGAGCTCTCTATCATCATGATGATGGACTGATTGAGCTCTCTATCATTCGATGATGGATAACAAAGTGTGATCCGAAACGTTGACACAAAAAACTTACACACAATCAAAATCCATAAACAACAAAATTGAAATCTAAAAAATGACAACTATAAACTACATTCCCAAGTGGACAAAGCTGACCCAGAATAGTCACACACAGTAACATAAAACATACTACATAATAAACAACAATATAAAAACAAAACATGTTGTTTTAAAGAACATCCAACAAATGTTATATAAATAGTAGCATGATGGGTGTTATGAGTTCCTTATGTTAACAATTTTTTTCATATTGAATTAAGAATAAAAGTTTACATACTTGTGCTAAGAAGCACCTCAAACTGAAACAAAATATAGGGGAGAGGACCCAGTAGTTGAGCATGTTTCAATAGTTGTGAAAGTAGTTGTTTATATAATGCCCAGTAGTTGTGACTTTACTACCCATTATTAAACAAATTGTATTCCTTTGATCTAAAAAGCAACCAATCATGTGATGCCACATTAGCGCTCAACTACCCATAATGTGAATGCACAAGTATTGGTCTCACTTTTTTTTGGGCCTTTTTGGACATCTTGACAAAAAGCATGCCGATGTGGTCCTGAAACGAAAGTTATAAGCAGGGGACTTACCAAGTAAGCTGCTGTAAAAAATTGGGAGTGATTTGAAATTTCCTCGTAGGATAATTAGAAGCACGAAGTTAGGGTGCACAACTATTGGGTCCTCTCCCTTAACAATCTATAAAAGCACAACTATAAATTATAGTTCCCAGCGAACAAAGATGGCCCAAAAAGCCACCCACATTAACATCAAACAAACATAAAGATAAAAACAATAAAAAATGATCGAGCATTCACTAAAGTGGGTGTTATTGGTGGACAAACTGTCATATTTTTAGGAATTGATTTAGTGGATTAACTGACATTCTAGATCTAGGTGAAGATATTGATTTGAAAGTTCATTAACACTTGTGAGTTTTGGTGTAATAGAAAATCTACATGTGGTATCAGAGCCTCAACCCACATTCAAATCCACCAAATCACATGCAATGACAACTATTGAATTAATATACGCTTTAGAAATTAATCTAATAAACCGACTGCTACTCTAGATCTAAATGAAGATGCTAATTTGAAAACTCATTAATATCACTATTAAAGTTTAAAATTTGTTGTTTTTGCATATTTGATTGTATTTATGTTTTTTCATCAATGTTTCGGATCACACTTAGTGATTCATCTCCTTATGCTTTCTATCATCTTGATGATGGATCAGTGAGTGTGATCCGAAACGTTGATGAAAAAACTCAAACACAATCAAATATCAAGAAACGACAAATCTTAAACATTATGGATTGTGGAAATCTCATAGCATTAACTATTAAAGTTTTCCTATATTTACAAAATGGAAGACCTTAAAATATTTTTTTTCTCTTTGAAATGACAGTAAATAATTGCATGGACTTCTACATACATTATCTTTTTGTATATTTTATTTTAGTTTTCTGGCCCAACGGACAAATGTATTGCAGATAATCATTGTTTTAGCATATTTTATAATTAGAACTTCTACTTATGTTAAATTCCTTTATTAAATAAAATCTAAATTCACAGTGACAACTTCTGCTATTAGAATTTGTTAAAGAATTAATTGTTGGCAAGGCGCCGACAAGTCTGGAAATCTGTAAGTGATCATGGAAAAACTTTAATAAAAAATATCAAACAAAACGAATAAGCACAGGTAAGCATAGAATTTTATGGAATTTCCTAAAGAGGCTCACGTTATTGTTGTACGGGACGGCTTACATACACTCCAATTTTTTTGGAATGAATCTACACCTCAAATCGCTCAGTTTTTTGAGCCCCTCTAGTGAACACGAATTTGATGGCCAATGTCGAAATTATATAACGGCTTAATTTGTTTCAAAAATAAATATACTTTTAATTAAATAGAATGTAAAACGATAAAACTATTTATTATATATAAATTATTAATTAAGAATGACTAATGTGAATGTTAAAGAAAGAGTAAGGATGTGTTTTTTGTTTTGTTTTTTAGATGGTTGATGGTTGATTTTTTTATATAGATTATAATCAATGAGTGGATTTTGAATATGTTATTAAATCAAAACCACATATATTATCATAAATTTACATAGAATATTTGTTTTCTCTTGAATTGGGTCGAATAGTCATTCTAATTCTCTTCACATGGTTCTACCCTTATGGCATGGTTTTGTCCTAAGTTATTCTCTTGCTTCTAGGTATATTTGAACATATGTTTGAAGATAGGTGGTGTTGAGAAGCACTTTGAGAAGACAACCCATGTGTAAAGAGAAAGTACAAAACTTTATAAATAGTTAATCCTTGTTGCCAATAAATAAGATTGAATATGTGCCAAGCATAATACAAGATGCCTAGATGAAAATTTGATTGTGTAGTATCTACTTATGCAAGTATTGATATAATGCAATTTAGACTTTACTCCTTATCTTTAAATACAAAATTCTTGGTGCTCAATTTGAAGTATTTGACACTTAAGATAATAGGTAGCAATCAAATTATATGTGAATGTGAAACAACAATAAAAGAACTACGCGCTCTTTCTTTCAATGTGTAAAATTAATCTAACACATATAAACTAAAAAATGATTTGTAATATTAAATAGCACTAACTTCTAGATTATCAATGAAATTTACTTGATAATAAGTTAGAATTATAAACTAAAAATTGAAGGGAAAGGGAGAAAGAGAACTTGTCCTTGGAAATGTTGGAGTTTGATGATGACTAGCCAGACTGAAAGAGAGCTGCCATATATAATATTTTTGGGAAGAACATAGGACAAATTACCCTAACTTGGGCATTTTTGTAGACAAGATTCCACTAGGCCATTGATGTAGTTACTAGAGTTGAAGTTGAGTGCTAGTGTAGACTCTAGAGTTGATTCTACGCATTGGGAACCCATACAGGAATTTGTGGTAAGACTCAGACACTAGAGGAGGTTTCTTGAGTAGGCACATATGATAGAACATGGTGCTAGAGACACTCTAAGAATACATGTAGGGATCTAGCACTTGAACACAGTGCTATAGTTATGGCTCTTTAATAATTTACAAAATTGTCCAGAAAAAAAATAGTTGGGCTCTAAATTATTTTGTCCCTTGGGCCTCTTAAAATTTTGGTTGACATTATTTCTAATTTGTTGGTTCCAAGTATGCTTTCAAATTCTTTGTACCTAGCACATATCTCTTGTTATAGAAGCTTCAATCTAGGGGACAATAAGAAAGAGTGTGGTTGTATTAGAAATTACATTTTCCAAACCCATATTTGGTTTATTTCAACCTCATAGCTAAAAGGAATGTGTGTAGATGTAGTGTGCAATGATGATGTGTTGTGTGGAAACTATGTGATAAAATATAAACCCAATGGGGTACACTATGCAAAGTTGTGTGTACATAGAGGAATAGAAGGAAATGGAGAATTTGTATTTATTAGAAATTAATTTGAAGGGAAAATGTGAGGCTAGAGATAAAATGTGGATGAATGGAAGGAAAATTGGGGAGGAACAATGAGAATAGTTGAGGAAAATGGGAGATCAATAGTAAGGAATGGAAACATGATAATAAGGCACATATTTGTACAATATGATTCTTAGATTAGGGAACCAACAATATCAATAGCTAGCTTGTTGTTGTAGAAGAAAATTTAGTATCACGAGCTTTCTTACTATCACTTAAATTATTTCCTATTTGTCCAAAATGAGTAATATTGGTATTTATTTTAGGCTCAATTTAAGATGACCATTTGAAAATGAACTATAATTAATTTTGACTTTAACATCAAAGAGCTATTTTATCTCTAATGGGTGATCCCATAATAGTGGTTTACAATTTTTGGCCAAATTACAAATTATTATTTTAACTAAATCTTGCACCCATTCTGTAGATTTAGGTGGAGAATTTGCCTATAGATTCTAAATATAATTTTTTCAAAATGGAATCAGATTGTACTTTTTCCATCTCTCTCGAAAAGCTTTTTTTAGAAAACAACATTTTTAAAAAGTGATGCTCACCATATAATGCATAACTTTTTTTCCATGAAGGAGAAGATTTTTAACTCTAATATCTAGTGCTTCCACTTGGCTAGATAGTTTTTATTGAATATTTTTTCCTTAATCAAGTTTCAAGTTTCTTACATAGTCACTTTTGTATATAAATTTAATTTTTTGTTGGATCAAAATTTCAATATTAGTGCACTCATATTTTTCAATTTTTTCTTTGATAATCTTCTATTTTTCCACATGTGAAGAACAAAGAAATTATTTTTGATGAAAAATATGTTTAATAAAACTTAAAAAACAAATACATAACAAAACCAAAACATATTAAAATTATATTCATTGGATAGCTTGTTTAGGAATACCATAATCATTTGAAATAAATTTTAAAGAATTCATGATCCCCCAAAGCTAAATCAAAAGTGATTTTTATCAGCATTTTGATAGGTGTAAAGGAGACATTTATAGGTATGGTTTAAAACTAATCTAATCCAAGGGGGTTTGATCTAATGATTTGATCAAACCCTTTCAATTCAAAGAACTTTTAAGTTAAATCATTATATTTTCTAAAAATATATTTTTAAAAATCTCTCTATTATGACAAGATTCAATTTATCCTTAAACTTTTAGAATTATTTTAAGTGTGAAAAGAGGTTTGGATCCCATCACTATAAATTAGTCAAAAACTTAGGATAATGATAGCAATCAAGGTGGTGATCCTAGAAAAGTTAGGATATGAGATAGAGAGATAGGGAGAGAATTTTCCTCCCCTTCTCTTTATTTTCTCTTTTACTTCAATATGCTCTTTTCCAACAAAACACACATGAAAATAAACACAAACATTGTTTCATTTTGGAATAAAAACACGTTATATAATAAAAATAGACAAACATGATAAAGCTAGACATGAAAATGAAACTATTGAAATCACATACATTATTAATTTTACTTAGGATGGAGGGTAAGCATATGTCATAGAATGAAAATCTAGAGGAACATGATAAATTTAGACATAAAAATGACACTATGAAAATAACATACATTATTTCTTATACTTAGGATAGAGGGTAAGCATATCACGTAGAATGAAAATAGAGGAACATGATAAAACTAGACATGAAAATGAAACTATGTAAATCACATACATTGTTACTTTTACTTAGGATATAGAGGGTTGAGTTCACTTAAGAATTATAAATATAAAACTAGTAGAGCCTAGATTGACCATCAACTATAATATTCTTATAGTTTTACTCCCCCTCTTTTTATCTATCATGTTTATTTTCCTTATCATTCCATTAGGAATCCATTAGATACTCTCTTCCTATCCACATGCACCCAAAGTCTAAATAAATCCTTCATTTCCATCACCCTTAATTTTGAAACCTTTTCTTCCCTATTCACATCCTTTTGTGATTACTCTCATCTTTCTATTGACACCATCATAAGAACACACCACTTGTTATAGATCCCACCCTTGGGGTTTTTGATGTAATCACCATTATTGCCTATACGGTACTATCACCAAGACACAAACTTTCACACACCCCTTTTTCCATATTAGTTCCATTAATAAGCTAATGATACCACCTAAGGAGCTAATTGAGGTAGTATTTGAAATAATACAATCGTTCCCTCATTTTCCTACAGGTTTTCAAGGATTTAGAAGTGAATGTGACTATTATGTGAGTAGGAATAATATCAACAAAATCAATGAACTTTAAAAAGTCATAGATCTGTTAGAG
Source organism: Sequoia sempervirens (assembly GCA_007258455.2). Classification (NCBI taxonomy): domain Eukaryota; kingdom Viridiplantae; phylum Streptophyta; class Pinopsida; order Cupressales; family Cupressaceae; genus Sequoia; species Sequoia sempervirens. The sequence goes on along the minus strand of VDFB02000003.1, from coordinate 32,715,212 downwards.
TAGAAGTCACTTACATCACATAAGGGATGCAACACCCACCACTCATCATTACAATTCTCATGCTACTACAATTACCTCATTTCATTTTTATAGTGTCCAAATTTCTAAAAATTCATGTCCAATAGTACTCCAAATTCATATCACAACATTATGTAAACATTCCAAAGCTATTTCAAATTTTAGGTTTGATATTTAACAAGTGAACACATATATTTTTTTTCTTGTTTCCTTTACAATGACCATTTCTAGTTTTATGATGTATTCTATGTTTCTCACTTGTCTTATATTTATTACTATCTAGATTAGATTTTAGTGATCTCAACTATGTGCTTTCATCTTTAACTATGGTTTTTTTGAATGGGTGTAATAGTAAGAATTAGAATAGATTATATAGTGATCTCTACTATGTTCTTTCATCTTTACTTTGCATTCATCAATGTACAAGCCCGTCTCATGCACATGCATATGCCCTCTTCCTACTAGTCATTGAATATAGATACTTGGATGTTCATCACTTTCCAAAACACCTACTCCTCATGGATTAAGATCACAAAATCCTCCACACATCCTTCAACATAACTATCATCTCTCTTATCAAGAGTCGAAAGGTTGATGTCTTCGAGTACCATTGCTTGACTAGTGCTATCAATAGGACCATGTATACTTTGATATTTGGAATATATGCTAGATAAATCAATCCCACTACCTTTATTAGAGTCCAATCACCCTCATAAAAAACCTACATCAACCCTAGTATCATGGACTACCTCTCCTAGTCCACCACCATGGGAAGTATCTATACACATAAGTACATGCAACCTTGTCACTAATGTTCGATAAATTATCCATATGTTTCTCATGCACCTATGTCGCTACTTGTGTGCTTGTTCCATGCCAAATGCTACTTTCACTACCCATGGCTACATTTATGTGATCCCTCATGCACTTGCACCACCTATAGTTTTGCTTTCACCATGCATCTTTGCACCTATGTCACATCCTTGAAACACCATTTGCATATGGGCATACCAAGAAATCCCTAGAATATGTGTGAGAAGACTCCCTTTAACCTCATTAATGCCATAAACCCTACAAAAAAACATAAAAAAACCTCAAACTTACATGTGGCTAGATCATGTCACTTATCACTTTTACTCTTAAAATAAGTCACTACAATATTGATCAACTAGTACATGTGCTTGATTTTTCTCAACTCCTCTCTCCAAAATCTAAAGCTCCTTTGCACTCGTTTTTTTTTTCACTTTGCAGACTAATGAACTCAACATGTTGCCCAAAATATGTTACAGTGTCAAGGTTGATTTCAAATCCTTTTTGTGATATTTTACAAGGATACAGTTATTGAGTCCAATGAATTCAATGATAGCTTCATTGTTCTAAACTGTTTCTAATGATTCAAGATTTTGTTTGTCCCACTCAATTAGTTTGGGATAGGTGATTTGGAGGTCAATGTTATAAATGGAGGTTTCATGGAAAAGGTTGGTGATGGTGATATTACTGAAAGATTTAATGATGGATATTACCTTAATTTTTACAGTATTAAGATTTTTCTTTCACAATTGTGGAGTGTCATTCAATTTTGAACTCTCATTAGGTGGTATGTATCCCATCCATGAGTTTTAATATTAATTTTTATAAATACAATATTGAGGATTCCTTTCTTGTGGATCTCAATTCCTTTACCTTTGTAATTCATGTTTTTATATATGTAAAGAATTCTAGGATATCTCTTAGGAAACACAATGTGAACTCTTATCTACATAGATCAAAGGCTAGTTGTACCTTCAATAACTTTCATCTAGAAAACAATGTTGAAAAAAGTGGTAATAAAATATATGATGTTATGTGTATTTTCAATCAAGTTAGGTCAACCATGAGACCATGGGTATATAGGGATATTTCCAACATGGAAGGAATTTTACAACTCATATTCCCCATAGATAGTTTTAATGTCTTGACTTGGGTTTTGGAAGTTGAGTGATGTTGAGAGGATGCGATATCCTTAGAATCAATATAGGAGGAAAATGTTGTATTTTGGGATAGCTCAAACATTGGTGTTGGGAAAGGATTGGTTTTAATTAGAATTCAACATTTTATAGTATTGAAGGGATGAAAATCAGCAAGAATGGTGATTTTCATGCCTCATAAAGAAATTTAGACATCGATGTAGGTGGTTGAAAGACTTGCATGAAATGGATCCATGGATGACCTAGGATGATATTCTATTATAAATCAGGTTAATAACATGAAATCTAGTGTATTGTAAGTTAGGTCCTATCTAAAGGTAGACATATGGTACATTTTTTATTCATACTTTACATTATCATAGCTATACTAATCACATGAAATTCTAGGTCTTCAATGAAGTAACCCAACTATTTCAAGCCTCAATGTGAAAAGGTGTAAGCTATATCCACATTATCATAAGGTTAAGTGCCAACATGATCTTGACACTCATGTTTATTTGTCCTTTTTTTTGGATAACATTCAATATATAATATGAGGAAACTGACCACCATGATCTTTCTTGACGCTCATGCTTATTTCTCCTTTTGTTGGATAACATCCAATATATGATATGAAGAAATTGGTAAGTTGATTAGACAAACTATTTGGTCTAAATGGGATGGTATTTTAGGCTAGGTGATCCCATAATAGTGGATAATTTTGGCCAAACCGGACAGAAATTATGTGCAACTAAATATTCACATTCGTGCACCTATAGCTGCTAAACCCGGAGGAATTTGAAGATGGTGAAAACTAGAGTCTCATCAAATTTTGTTATAGATTCTAAAAAAAAATTTGCAAAATTTTTGGAATCAAATTGCACTTCTTTTTCCATCTCCCACGAAATTGATTTTTTCAGAAAACAACATTTTTAAAAGTGTACAGTATAGCATAACTTTTTTCCATGAAGGATAAAATTCTATTCTTTCAAATTTAGATTTGTAACTCTGATATCTAGTGCTTCCACTTGGTTAGATAGTTTTTTATTGAATATTTTTTCCTTAATCAAGTTTCAAAGTCAAAGGAATTACAATTCAAACACACGACCGTATAACGCGTAACTTTTTTTGTATATGTCAAAATTTATTTATTTTTTTTGTTGGATCAAGGACTTCAATATCTGGTACACTATATTTTTCATTTTTTTTTTTGATAATCTTCTATTTTTCCACATGTGAAGAACAAAGAAATTCATTTCAATGAAAACCTATGTTTAATAAAACAAAAAATACATAACAAACCAAAACATATTAAAATTATATTCATTGATAGCTTGTTCTCTGAATACCATAATCATTTGAAATAAATTTTAAATGAATTCATTTGATCCCCAAAAGCTAAATCAAAAGTGATTTTTTATTAGGATTTTGATAGGTGTAAAGGAGACGCATTTATAGGTATGGTTTAAAACTAGCGAGGTTCTATCCAAGGGGGTTTGATCTAAGGTGATTTGATCAAACCCTCTTCAATTGGAATCCTTAAAATGGAACTTTTAAGGCTTAAATCATTATATTTTCTAAAATATGTGATTTTAGCTAAAATTACCCTCTCGTGAATTGTAAACCACTATTGTGACAAAGACTACAAAGTAAATTTATGAATTCACTAAATTATACCTAGGACCAAAAGGGGAATTAGGGATCATTGATTCCAAGACTCAAGGATTTTGTCTCATCTCCAAATGGATCATTAGAGATATTTAGGGGAAAATCCTTGGGAAATATTAGTAAGCAACATAAAATCTTTAACAGTTGTGAGGGAGAATAACTCATGATCAATTAGTAGGACAAACTTGTTCTTATGCATTTCTTTAATGTTAAGGCTCCTCCTCCACTTTTTAATGTCTAGAAGGCCTAATGATTAGTGTACAAATTTCTAAACTAGGAGTCCTTGTTTGTGTATGAATTCAACTTCTCTAGTGGAAGATATCAATTAAGAATGATAATAAAAAATCGCACCTCTCTCTCTCTCCACCCCCATGACCACCAATCATTTTATAGAGGTGTCCTTATAGTTAGAAATTTATGGAACTACACATGATCTTTAAATAGGGTGGCTATACGACACTTCGTATCTTAGAAATGAATTACTTTGATATGAATATATAAAGAAAAAGAACCCAATTCTCTTAAAAGTTGATATTTAATCAACCTAATTATGTATTAATAATATATTTAGAGATTTAGATATATATAAAAAAATTGATAATCACACAAGTCTAGAACAACAAATATAATATAGAGAAAAACCACTTTGGGCCAAAAAAATTATTTCACAAAGTAAATACTTACTCTTGTACTATACACAAAAGAATTATAGAGGTCTTACAATGAATAACCTAGCATCAACAAGATCCATAATGTATCAAAGAGATCATAAACACCTCAACAAGTACTCCCCTACTATATTAAAATTGCATACACATGCCATGTCTTCAAAAAAATGGCTCAACACCCACAACAAGAATGTATTAAAATTCCCTTCTCAAAATTTAAAAAAAGAAGATCAAATTCCAAAAGTAAAGCTTCACATGTACTTTGGAATGTCATTATCTCTCTTTGGGAATTTTTAATCAAATATGGTATTATTTATCACTTATGCCATTGTTGTTATGATTTGGATGCTGGTAGGATGTTTATTTCACCCATATGATGATTATACACCCTTAATAAGATTCCAAACTAATCCAACAATCATTTATGTGGGTCAAAAACATTGCACATGAACTTTGGTATCAATTTGTGCATCTTTGGCAATAACCTTCTTAGAGTCATAACTTCCTCATATGGACTCAAAATGTTATGCCATTTTAAAAAAAAATGTATAACTTTTTGAAAGGAATCTAAATATGTAAAAATATTCAAATTTTAACTCCATTTTAATATTATTTTAGCCTCACAATACAACTACATTTATGACATGACCCTAATGGACTAGATACAAAAATAGACTCAATTTTTTAGATCACACCTCCAACACTAAGAGTATTTTGGTCCCCAAAAGATAACTAAATAGAAAAAATAGTTGAATAATACTAAGAATGCATATGTAGTCTCAAGAATTCCTCTTTTTTTAGTTAGGAACCCCCAAGTTGGCTCCATGCTTCTTACATATGTTAATAAATTGTAGTGTTGAAAATCACACACCCTTACAATTGCACACTGCATTGTGTCCTCACTTTAGCCCTTTGATATAAAACATTCCAATTACAAAATTTTAGCATTTGGATCATGCATTTCTAGCATTCATATGATAATTTAGGCTCTCTAAATCTATTTTTGTTAGGATGGTAGCTTAACACATGAACATCTGTGTGACACTCTAGCATCCTACAAAAAATCATAGTTCTAGTGATTGTTAGAGTGTTATCTTCTCACTAGCAATTCAAAAGTAATGCTCTTGCATGCAATCAGATTAAGCAAAATTATTCCAACTTACATCTTTTGCAAGAGGATTTTGATTTTTCACTCTCTTTAATTCTAGCTTTGTAATTTTGAAGAAAAATCTACCATTTTACAAATACCAAGCTATGCCATCACTATGCATGTAATTTTCTTGACTTTTTTTATTGCTACCTTTGAGAGAATGATAAGATTAATGAAACACTATTATTATTGGGAATTTAAAGGAAATTCTAGGTGATTTTGTTCCTATATGATTGTTCCCTTTCTCCTCATTATCACTATTTCTTATTTTCATTTGAAAAATTCCAAGTGCTATCATAGTGCACTTGTTATTTTCTATATCACAATTAATCACATCTTAAATTTGAAGACTTGAATTTTTATCTTTTTAATATTATGAAAATTTTGGCCATTGTGGAGGTCAGAAGACCAAAATGGGATTTGATTGAGGCAAGCCCCTTAAATAGCCACCCAAAAAAAAATATTTCTTTGCTTCTTCTTATTGTAGGATTCTTCTAGGGAAGGAAACATCTCTTGGTGATATATTTTTACACCTTTCAACCTTGAGTTTATTTCATTTTAATATTCAAATAGTTAGCTTAGTTGTTGTTTTGTCATTCTCCTAAGTTACTCATACTTTAAAATCTCTTTGATTCTATACATGTAGGTATCTTTCCTAGAATTGATTATACTTCTCGTTGCATGTATGAATTGAACAACAACACAACACGAGGATGTTTATGCAATGACCTAATATCCAAGAAATAGGCTTCTAGAAAGCTACTATAGGTTCCTTGTAATTAGTGTTTTCCATTTTTCATTCAAATAATTTTCTAATTTATCTTTTGCAAAGATATATTCTCTCCAGTATGTTGTAGTTGAACATTTTATATTGCAACTTGTGATTTTCTATTCAACTATAAATCATATGTAAAAAGGATAATTGAAATAGTTTTAGTAGTAAAGTTGTTGATTCATCCTAATGTAATAGGTGGATTTGCTTTTAAAGGAACTTAATTTCCTTTTGTTAGAATAAAATTTCCATTTAAATCACACAAATCATGGAAACCAACTTGCATATCTTGATTGATCCACCTAAAAAATGTTAAAATTATGAGGAAAGAGTTTGACCAACTCTCTTATCACCTTCATGGTCTCACATTCTATTTCCTTCTCAATTTGTACATGCTTAAATCATTATGTGATATCCCTATACCCTATTGTTCAATAGTATTTTAAACCTTTATTATAGTCTTGTTTGTTGCTCCTTCATGCACATACTATCTCCTATATGCCGACAAATTTGACTTCCTAAAAATCCTAATAAAACTCTTTAGATTTGAAGCACTAGTAATAGAAATTTTGTTACTAGAACATATGAAATCACAAAGAAATACCTTCCCTTCAAATGTAGTCTATATTGATTCTTGCACATAAAATAAATAACATCCCTCACAAGTAGGGACTACCAAAAAGTTACTTCACATACCTCTAATGACACTTGGTTTCAAATATAACTTCATCCTTGTACTTTGAATTTAGGTTAAATTCCAACTTTCATTGCTTACTAACCTTCATATCTAAACCATGTTGCAACCATCTCAAAGAGTATGGGTGTGGGTGTTGCACAACCTCCAAATTTAAATTTCTAATTAGTGTGGAAGAAATGAAATTGTATTAAGAACTTGAATCAAATAAAACATTCAACTTCTTACCTTGAATTTGAACTCTTTCTTGGAACAACTAAATAATGTCCTCTTTATGATTAGACATTCCACTTTCCTTCAAATTTACCTTCTTGAGCATGGAACAAGCAATATTCCCTTCTTCATTTGAGGATTCATCAATGATCTCCATCCCTTTCCCACATTTAAAATATGTTCTCCCTTCTTCCCATGGGATAATCCAATTTAGGGTGAATTTTCCAACATCTCTCCTCCTTGTTCCCATCCTTGTCACTTTCTCTTGCCTTTGACCTTTCGCATTACCAATGATGTACTATTTTTCTTATTTTATTCATGGTTCTTGTCAAGATTCTACTATTTCCTACCCTTATGTTTTATAGAATGAATCATGCTTCTTATCCAATTTAAGGTAGTACAGATGGGCACATGCCTCACCTATTTTTTGGAGCTTGGCCATGACTATTTCCATTTATAAGAAACCAAGAAAACCTTCCACCTATTTGATCAACGCTTCATGATCGATAATATCCTTATCAAGTTAAAAAAGTATTTTTAGAACTTCTTGGTACAATTCAAAACACTTTACCCCATGCTCTTGCTTCAAATAATACCATTTCATATTCACTCTTCTTCATAGTGATTTTAGTAGAATTTTTTTCAAAGCAATTCCTTGAAATATCCCCACTTGGATGTTGGTGCTTCAAAAAATTGTGTTGAAGTAGAGACATCTTATGAATGCTAAAATATACCTCCATTTTTGAGATCCATTGACTGGGTTTCTTTGCACCAATTTCATCATCATGGGGCTAAGTTTTTATTTTTAATTTTAAAAACCTCTTAGGCAATTAATTTTCTTGCACATGATCACTCTTCTTAGGATCACCGTCTTTTGAATGTTATTTTGGAGTCCTATCTTCCGTATTAAGGATATCATCATGCTCTCAATCCTATCAATCTTATCCTCAATATAAGTGTCCTTGCAATATCTAATCCCAACCTTTTCAACATGCATCTCCATCATTTTCCACCATACTTGATATCCTCACTCTTAATAACTACTCTCTTGATTATATTTTGGGCTCAAAAGACACTAAAATTGATTTTTCACTTGACCTCATGGATGACATACACTTGCAATACAATAATTGAACAAAAAAGAAAAGTATTTTTTTAGTCTAATACAACTTGATTTGTAAATAAAGTGGTTATGCCATACTTTATCTCTTAGCAACAAATTAATTTGTTATGAAGACATCAAGCAAGCAACAATATCTACCTAATTCTCTCAATAAGTTATATTTAGTCAACCTAAGCTTATATAAATCATATACATAGAAATATAAATATCAACAAATACAAAACTAAAAACTTGTTAAACATCCACAAATGTGGAAGAACAAATAATTTGGAGAAAACCCACTTTAGCTCTCAAAATCTAGTCTAAGAAGAAAAAATAATCATTCCACTATGCAAAAAATAAGTACTAAGGTATTATGCTAATCAAATTGGTCTCAATAGGCTCCATAATTTATTAGAGAGTTCAGAAACATCTCAACAAGAACTCCCTTATTGTATCAAAATTTTATATACATGCAATATCTTCCAAAAATAGCTCTAACACCACCAACAAGAATGCCCAACCCTTCCCAAGATGTAGAGAAGGCTCATAACAGCTTCCTCTTACTTCTTAAACATTAGAAACAAAAGGTCAAACACCCAAACAAAAGGTTCACATAATTTAAAATGTTGAAAGTTTTTGATTATAGGTTAAAACAAGTTTTGAAGGGACCTCGAAACCCTTTACAAAAAGGATTGCATCATTAATAGATAATAAAAAACAAAATGAGTAGCCAACAAGAAGCAAAAAACCAACAAAACACCAACCAAAAAAGAGGAACAAAAACAACAAAAGACTAGATTCTTTAAAATATCAGTCACTTCCAAATCACTGTCAATAATATTTTGGTGCACATTCATGACCTCAATGACCTCCTTAGTAGGGATCCCAACATTCAACTTGGTTTTTTTACAAGTCCTAGTACAAGGAACCTTCTCACTAACCCTTTTTATTTGAACACTAGGGAGATCAACCGCATCATCTGCAACATCTATCACACCAGACACTTCCCCCAACCACTACCTAGCTATCTCATTTAGGAAACACAACCCCTTAGCTTCATTACTCATAACAGTCTTACTAACTTCAACAACCTTTTCTAGCTTCTGATAGGCACGATCCATTTTATCTTCCAGAGGTGTGATTCTCAATTCAAAGGATTTTTTCATCTTCAGTGTCTCATCAGTGACAATTTTCATCACAACTAGTTGATTAATTTGGGTCTGCACAAAAGGCTCCTTGGGAGTAGAGGACTCGCCCACATTATTTACCAGAGATTGAACCTTCACATTTGTGAGGTTCAATTCATTGAAAGCTCACTTAAAAATCCTAAAGAGAGTTAAAGTACCATCTTTTGCCATACCAAGCACATTGGGAAAGTCCTCCCTATTGCAATTGAAGACATCCATGTCATCCACCCAATCCTCCAGAGAATCCCTATTGACATTTTCATTACCAAGAGTATCCTTCCTTTTCTGACCAACATTAGGAACCTTAATCTTGCACATGGTACTTGCGATCTCAACAACAACATTCCTACCCTGCTCTTGCTCCTTCTCATCCTCTAAACCACTAGCAACTTGTAGAGGCCCAACATTAGGAGAAACAACACCAACACTAACAAAATCCTCCTAGTTTAGGCACACTTTTCACTTAGACTTCTTTTGAGAGCTCCCATCATTCAAACCCACCTTCCTCTTTGAACCAGTCAAAGGGGAATCCCCAACCTTATCTCCCACAACATTTTCCATCACTTTCTTCTTACTAGAGGAGTCACCCTTAAATTTATTACCACCTGGAGTCTTTCCAAGTTTGAATTTTTGAGTTTCAGAGGGGTGATTAGATTACTCTGAAAATGTTAAAATGGCTTTTTTTTGTCATTTATGTTGTTGTTATGATTTGGATACATGTAGGATATTTATTTGTAACATAAGATGATTATACACTTGTAATAAGCTTCCAAATGTAACATGACAATCTTTTATGTGGGTACATGAACTTTGAAAATAACTTGTACATGTCTTTGACAACAACCTTCCCAAAGCTATAACTTCCTCATATAGGCTCAAAACATGATGCCATTCTTTTTTATAGTTTTATACCTTTCTAATAGGAATATGAATATGTAAAAATATTCAACCTTTGACTCCTTTTGAATACTTTTCCCCTCTACAATAAAGCTACACTTATGACATGGCCGTAATGGTCCATAAGTCGAAAGGAGACCCAATTTTTTGGATCAACAAAATATTTTCTTGGAACTCTTGGTATCACCTTTATTCCTAATTTGACCTTTCCTCTTGTGATAAATGGGTGATTGAGATCATCATATCCCTTATCCCTTTGAAGTCAAGTATCAATCTCTCTACCTCAACCCCTTGCAATATCTTCAATAATTCACAATGACTTTCCTCTCATCTCTTCTCCTTCTTTCCCCTCAAGCAAATCTACTTACAACTTCTTCTAATCTCCTCCTTGTTCCTTGTCTTAATGTTAAGTGGATTTATTTCCTTAGCAACATCTCTAGTCCAAGCTCAATTCCCACCTTTAACACTCCAAAAAATCAATATGTACTGCCAATCCTTTGCTTGGAAGCTTCTATGCTTTATACTCCATGTTGGCAAGAGACCCATACTCTTCAACTATACCCTCTTGTGCCATTTTTTTCTCTCCTTGAACATGTTAAACACTTTTTTTGGACTATAAATTCTCTTCTCAATTGTCATGCTATCTTTAGGGATTTCCTAACCATCTTTGGTCACCCTATTGGTCGGAAAGATGCAATGTTATTTATTAATCAATTAAGAAAGTTATAATTAATCATCTATGCAAACAATGCTCTACTATAATATTTAATCACCCAATTTATCCTTTGGGAGTTATAATTGAATATTTTTTCTTCATCTTTTTCTAGATGGTTACTTTTTCAAAAATTTAATGGGACACCCTCAAGGATGACCATTAGTTATTGAAGCAAATGCATTAGGTATAAGAGTAGATTTCCAAGGGAGAAGCCACTCAAGATGAAAAGAGTTTATTGAACATATTGATGTAATTATAATTCACAACTTTTCCATAACAACCATTGGATACATGCTTCATGACCAAGGCAAAATTAGTTACAATACCTTGCACTGGAAGGAAATAATAAAAATCCTTGACTAACTATTAAAGTGATAAATTTTTATACGAGAAGCTAGGCTAATCATAATCTAAAATATAACTAAAACTAAATAAAGATACACTTGAAGATAATGCAAGATTCACCTTATGAAACCCTTTTAAGAAAAAAACCTACCAAAACAACACCCCTCACAATATTAACAAATAATGATTGCATTATACAAAATTCTTCCCATGCTCACTTTCTTTTGAGAACACACACTAGTTGCCAAACTTGTTATGTAAATTACATAGCCATTTACTTGTAGGCACAAGGCTTACAAGAAACTATCAAGTGGTTTTCCAAAATAATGGGCCCAAAACTTTGGTTGAATACCACTCTTTCAATTCTAACAACACATTCAACAAAGTGCCCATGCAATCTATGTAGTCCATTCCAAGAAAATAACATGGAGTTACACTCCTAAAATTGGGGGATTTTATTAAAACCAACAAAAAATAGCAACAAGTGGAGCGTGCCCCTTTCTCATGAGGAGTTACTTTCAATGATTCTCAACTAATAATAGAAGTCAAAGGTGCCTTACAAAGTAATCTCCATCATAGATGGTCTTACACCATAATAGATGCTCTTTCACCATCCTAGATGCTCTTGCACTATCATAAATACTCTTACAAGGAGTTACATTCCTCCAACATCCTTCTTTACTATTAATACTTCCATGCCCCATTTTGAAGTGCTATGATTCTACACGTCATTGTTAAGAATATTATGCAAAGTGTACAACACGTTCCTAAACATTCACTATACTAAAATCATGTATGAAATGATACACTACATGACATTTTACTTACTATGCACATTCTTGTAACTATTATTAAATTTTTAAAAATATACATAGATACTTTATTATACTTTTAATTATAAATTAAATAACTCTTGCATTATGTTACCATCTTTGTAAAAACCTCTTTAGTCAATTAAAAACCCTTTAGCAATATATGATAAACTTTTAACATAATTTAAATCTCAATAAATTTGTGAGAATGAATGAATGAATGGTTTTTAATGACACCCACTCAGTCAATGGGACCAAGCACCGAAACTTTAACCATTTTTAAGTTCTTTTCCATGTCCGCTCTCCTGTTATGGATCTTGACTAGAAAGCCAGTAGTTTTGAGAAGACAAACCAATTTAATATAAAATAAACTCGTCTTCGTCGTAAAAAACCGCAAAGTAAAAATCCGGCGTTGAAGGAAATTTTATCCAGTAAATCACGGTGTAAAATTAAGAAACATCCACAGACCGTCAAATTGTAGGCCGAGGTAACGGCACCTAATAATAATGTGAAGAGAAAAACGAGGCACAAATTGTCAATCCAAAACGGGGAAACGCGACTGCGATAGAGACGGTTGTCCGCACAGATAAAATAATGTGGGTCTCGGGTCTCTTTTCCCTAGAGACTTATCCAGCAGAGAGAAAGGGCATTTAGTGTTAGCTGCCACTGATGATGAATGCTGATACCTGTAGGTATGTATGGTCCGCTGTTTTGCTCAAACACTTCTTTTCTCGTGTTGTCCATATGTGGTCTGTCCGGATATGTACAACTACTCCCATGCCCAGCTGTTACAGTGATCCTGCCAAAACTCATGACCTATGTGGCCCCCTCTCTTTTGACCTCTCACATTCTTCTACGTGTGATGAGCCCTTACACCCTTCTGTCTCCCAATCTTTCTCTTTCTCCTTAACATAGAAAAGAAAAACAAAATCCAGCATAAAAAGTCCTGCTGCACCAGCGTTGGTCTTAGGCCCAACTTTTCCTCTTGAAGAATAATACTATAAATGCACTCTAACCCTCCCCTGTTGAAGGACCTGTTCTGCTCTAATCCTTTTTTAATGGATCAATCTAACCACAATTTTTTGTGTATGTGTATTGGAATAGATTCTATGATTGGAGTCTTATTGGGGGAGACAAGATATTGATCTGGTTTCAGCAACTCAATTATTGTAGAGGGGTAATCATATCATTTGAGGCTTCAGGTATCATCAATGGGGTGTGAGGTTCCAATAGTTCCCAAGGCGATGATGGAGAACATCCTTGCAAGCGAGGCACTGGCAAGAGCAAGAGAAGGTGGACGTCCATTTGCTGCAGCAGATTGGATAAACAACAACCCTTACCACACCATGCCCACCCACCGGTTTGCTCCCATCAAATTGCAACCTGTAACATTCCTGCAATCAAATCACACAGGTTTTCGTCATGACCCATTATCTCAATCTTAGATTAGCAAGTTAGTTTTTATTTCATATACAGCAATATTATAAATATTCAATACCCCTTTAACCACCACAGAAACCCATTTCATTTTTTAGCATTGTTTGATATATTTTGGTTTTTGTTTTTTTCTCAGTCAAACTCATTATAATTTCTGAAGATTTGTTATCCTTCAGGGACTAGCAGCGCGATGGTTTCTCATATGCCCTTGCCATTATCAAATTCAGTAGCTTACAATGCTTCGCAAGCTGTTGGAGGAGGGTTAGGAGTTCTGCCTGTTGTAAAACAGGAAGAAAATCTGCATTGTTCAGAAAATTCTGAAAGTAAAAGAAAGAAAAGGAATAGTAACAGGGCAAATGGATTAGTTGGGAAAAAAGCAAAGACCGATTCTTCAACTGATCCGTTGTTGAGCAACGGAGATGGAAAGCCACCTTCTGGCAGATCTCGCAAGCGTCTTTCCTCCGCAGGTCAGAAGGATTTCTGTTATATTACAAATTTCATATTGAAAAGTTAAGAAGATTACATTCAAAGATTCAGTTATTATTTGTTAGCTAGCCACTCCATAGAAAGATGGACCAAAATTCCAATCTGAAATTTATTCTTCAAATATATTTTCCATTGAATTTACGATAGCAAGTTTACAGATTTAATTATTAATATGAATGATACTATGTTTCATCAATGATAGAGAATTACTTACACTTGAGTTTGTACTACATACTAACAGAGGGAACTGGAAAGACATCTTCCAAAAGGCAAAGCTGTAGAGGAATCAAGGAAACAGAAAATGAAACTGAGCATAAATTAGTAACTTCTAATGAAAATGTCTTGAAGGATTCTGCTCTTCAAGCTGGATCAAATTCTGGAAGCAACGGCATTTTAGGTAAGGCCAGAACTATGAGATATTTTTTAGGTCATTTGGACTTTCTCTTTTCCTAAGAAAACTTTTTGGGTGAACTTACTTATGTGGTGTGAGTTCTTTCATCTTTTTCTATAGAAAGCATCGAATGAATGCTGTTTTTGAGAGAATTTTATTTGTCTGTGTTTTACAGATATCTATGGGCTGAAGACAAGGTCAGTTGATCTGTCCAACCATATTCTTGATGTATCTATACATAACTTGCTTTCAGAAGAGTTTTATCCTCCCAAATCTGGTCAGCTCGGTAATGAAGGCAAACATAGCACAGCTAATAGTTCAATTGTCAAAGGAGTTAGCAAGGTACTTCAGCTTATGCCAAACTCAATCCATACTGAAGACAAAAAACTGAAGGTGGAAAATTCATCAAACTTGGGCTTGGGGTCGCAATTTGAGGAATTTGGGAGAGGTCTTCAGTATACCACTCAACAGAAGGAGAGTTGTGCAATGGTTGGTGATACTTATTTTATGTGTTGATTATGTTCTGGTTAAATTGTAATTCGGCATGGCTTAATCCTTCTCATTATGTCCATTTTGGATACATGTTCTCAAACACTCCCTTTGTGACACCATAACTAGACCTTTTATTATTGTGGTTTGTTGTTTTGAAATTTGCGTGCTCAATATTTAATATGAACCATCATTCCACTTGCAGGATTCTTGTGCAGAACCAAGCGCCATGAAGTTTTCATCCTCATATGATTCTGCTTTTCCCCTGGCAATGTGTCCTCTATATCCAATCCAGGATTTTGTGAGTAGGTTGGGACTGCCAACTAATGAACCTCTTGAAAATCTTATTCTTAAGGCTGACAGACAACCAGATATTATTAATGACCCAAACTCACACGTGAGTAGCACCGGGAGTATTCCACCTCTAAAATATTCTACTTTCCTGTCTGGAGGTTCCAGGTCTCCTCTGAAAATTTGCAAGGAATCAAAGAACCGAAGCCTATGGTTAAAGGCAGGAAATGTGAAATGTGCAACTGCTTCGTTGCAAGCAGGATCAGGTTTGGGATTAGCTGTTAAAAATAACGCAAATGTTGAATGTGAACAAAAAGAAAGAGAGTGGCCGGACAAACATGCAAGAAGTGAAAAAACGAAGAGAGCATTCATGATAGACTTGAACGTGGAATCTTCTGAGCAGTTGAATGAGTCATTAATGGTAAATGCTCCTAATTCTTCCTTGCTTCCTGAGATGACACCAGAAAAAATTTCTTCGCTTTCCTTGCATAATAAAGCTTCTGAAAGCAGAAGTGGGGGAAAAAATACAAGGGATAGTAGTGAGGATCCATGCCACAGTGGAGTTGATCACTCCATAGCTGTGGATGAGAATTTGCAAAGGAGAAACATAAGTTTGAAAAAGGAAACTAATTCAGAAAAACTACCAGCACTACAGTTAGAAACACTTAAAAGCCAAACATCTAATATTCAAGATGCTAATAATGACATTGTCATTGAAAGTAAGTTGAAAACAATTCAGTCTCATGAAAAACTTACTCATCCTGATAGAGGTGAAGAATTTGATGAGCAAAGGCAGGAACCGAGGACTTTGAAAGAAGTCCAGGCACCTTTTAATGCGGACCAAAATACTTACCAAATGGTTGGAACATCCCAACGTGTCCCATCTGATTTGCAAACCCTGCAACTTGTTTTGGATAAAGACCTGCCTTCCTCAGGTATTAAAAAGTCTTGCTATTAATTAGAAAATAACTGGATAGAAACATTCAGATATTAAGTGCAATGCATTTTTTCTTGCTTTATTTATGCGTGTTTTTTGAGTACATGCAACTAAGCAATAAATACACCTGATTTAAATGATAAATCCTTAATGCAAGGTAACATTTCTGGAGTATCACAGGCATTTTATTTTATTCCATTAGATGTTTTGTGGCCATACCATATTCTCTGTACCTTCTTTTCATGGGAAAGATATTTCAAATGACACATGACTGAATCGTTGCTCTGTTTTTCTTGTTACAGAAATGCCTAGTTCACCACAAGTTGAAGCTGCAGCTAGGATTCTGTTTGACATGGCTAATTCCCAGTTCCATAATAATGTAGCCTCTTTGGATAATCCTCCTCAAGAAGATTCATGTGATATACTGCAGCGGGAGTCCCTTAAGAGTTCAACTATTGTACATAGACTTGTGAATGCAAATATGGTTTCAGAAAGTAACTTCAAGGTAGTTGAAGAGTATGGGGATGCAAAGATCAAAGCTCCAAGAGCTGAGAAGAAAAAGTCTAGAGTTCCCAGCTCTATTCTTTTGGCTAAGAAAAATACCCCCAAGGGAAGAGAGGCAGGAACTATGCTTAATCAGATTCAAAATAAAACTTTTGAGGCTGCCTTGAGAAATAACAATACAAAAAGGGACTTAAAGATGTTGGAAAACATTACAGCACAGAAGCTGAAGAGGAATCTGACTTTCAAAGTCATATCAAGTCATCTAGGCCTGCAAAGCCAATTAGAGATGATGTTGGCTTAAAACCTGTTCTATGTTCAACAAATCAGAACAGAGGAAATCTTCAGCCCAAATCTCTTACAGGAGGTAAAATGCTTATTTCCACTAAAAGCAATCAGAATATCAGAACAAACACTGGAACCCACAAATTCACTCTTTCCAAAGAACAAAATCAACGGAAAGTAGTAAGTGTTGGACATGTCAAATCCTCAAGGCAAACACTATCATTTACAGATAGGAAAAGGTAGTGAATTTGGGTGTGTAAATACAAAGGATATTAAATATTTATAGTGCAATTCATATCCATTTTGACCTCTAAGAAATGATTTTTTTTTTGTTTAGAGGTCATGACATTTATCTTAGCAATAAAAGGAAAAAAGAAGTAAAAATGCATTTGGCAGGCTTCAGTCATGAAACTGGATCTGTACAGTAATTACTTTTAATTAGACTATAATTTAATCTTGTTTTGTTCTCACAAATGTCAGATGAGATAAATGTTATAATTTCTGCTACCCAATCCCGGGATTGTCTGAGCAATTTTCTTGTGTCCATTGAGGACTAGCTTTTGCTCTGAAAATTTCATCATCGTTTAGATGAAAAATTGTATAGCACTTCTCTTCTCTTATGTCAATTCTATTCTCTTATCTTAATTCTATTCTTTTATCTTGTTGCTCTCCCGATGATGGATCATGAAGTTTGATCCGAAACTTTGAGAGAGAAAAAAACTCAAAGAGTCAAATCCACAAATTTCTTGCTCTAGCATTATGGGCTGTGGAAATCATATGACTAGAATATATAGCACTTGGCAATAATTAGTTGGGAGAATTTTATTCTTAATTGCAATAAGCTTCCTTATAATATCTTTCAAAAAATTTGGTCCTTCAAAAGATTTGATACATATAAATATTTTGAATGAGATTATGTCTCATGCATGTACGATAAATCAAACACCGTGAACAAAGAGATGCCATGCTGTAGCCTGAAGTACAAGCATATCGTTGAAAATTAGAACAAGATCTTCTACATTATAGAAAGGCCAAATAATCTATTAAAAAGTAGGCATCTTGAGAGCCCTGCATATTTTTATTATCACATAACAAGAACCATGAGACAACATATCGTTTATGAAACATGAGTGAACTTTAATCTCTTTGACAAGTCGGTATCAGTTCTGCAAGCTGCTGCTGGAAAAGGCTGCAGAAAAATGTTTCTCCGTAAAAAAGTTCAGTTCATATAACTCCACAAAGCAATGGTAGGTTAAGAGACGAAGGTCAAGTCTCCAAAGGGTTGATGGGGATGAGCACTCGCACGTGTAATCACAGCAATCCACCCAACCCACATCACTGAGAACCTAAAAAAGATTTCTTTTTGTCCAATATAAAATCTATTTTATAAATCTTGATATACACCATGGGGCTGGATGGTGGTGTGAGGATAAATCAGTAAGTCATATTAACATGGAACAAGCTGAATGTTGCTCTTCTATTTAATGAGAATGATCAGGTATGGTTCAGTTGTGAGACTTGTCATTAGTGAACTAGGGGAAGAACTTCCTAGTTATTTTGCCTAACTTGGATGATGATGCAACTCTTAATCTTTTACCTCTAAGGTTTTGTTTCAATGTGTAAGTACAATAACAAGAAAGTCATTGCAAAGCGAGGAATAATATAATGACTTAGGTTTTGTAACTGACACAAGACACTTTGGCTTCATGTTGGTGTGATGGCTCATCTTCTAGGTGGATGTGATGTAGATGAGCATGTTGAAATGGTGTAAACCTTAGATTATAGTTAGACATGGTGTTGGGATTAAGGTGTCTCAACTTAAGAGTCCTAACATTGATTTAATTGTTGTAATTTATGTATTTATTTGTATTATTTAATTGCCTATGGTGTCATGTCACTAATTGGGACCCACTGGTTGGGTGGCATCCTCGTTGGAGGTGATTGGATGACACATCATCATCCTAAGTGGACATAGGCATTCCACTTTGGAAACTATGACATATGACATATTCTATGATGTGTCATAAGGCATCTTTGAATGCATGGGTGAAAGTTGGTGCCCAAGTTGGTTATGACAGGATGTAAGATAATCAACTATTTTTAGCTAGTTATGATAGATTTTCTTAAAGCTGTAAGTGATGTCAGCTATGATAGATTCTATGACGGTTGTAAAATGTGTAAGGCATCTGTCATAGCCTATTTTTAGTATATTTTGGGTGTAAGGGAATGTTGTACATGTGTCCAAATGCATGTCTAAGTTTTTGGAAATTGTGCCATGTGGATTTGGACGCCCCTCACCTTCTAGATGCTTCTTGAAGCTTGTAACACTATTTATTGAGTGCCTTGAGTTGTAGAATGCATAGTTTGTTTGCAGGTAACGAAGTGCTGCTAGTATCACTCCAGGACAAGTGTTCATGTTCAAGCACTTGTTGAAGAAGCTTGTACTTGGTGATATCTTGTAACCATTATTTGAAGTAATAGAGAAAGTATTGTGCTTTTGGAGGGTGGGGTTTTTTACCTGAAAAGGTTTTCCCCACATATATTTGGTGTTATTGTTTTATGCATTCTTCTTGTTCTATTTCCATTATTCTATGTATGTGTTTCTCTTATTGTAACAGTAAAAGGTGTTAAAAGAAATTTTTGTAACTCTTCTCTGATTAGATTAGTGTAGGAAGTTGTTTCCACTCACTTGACTTCCTTTCACATGGGAAGAGTGGTAGTGAAGTTTCAACCTTGCATGTGAGCAATGCAAAAAATGCCTTTGGTATTATAGATCATTGTTAGCAAGAAAAATGGGGAGACACAGATCGGAGTTCTAAGCCCCAAGCAATTTCTATGTGTTGTATTTATACCCTAGACTTAGTTATACGAGAGGAGTAAGAAGTTAGTTTAGACAATGCATAAGCTAGTTAGCAAAATGAAATATGCAACAAACTGGTTACCATCAAATCATAACACATATCAAAGATAAGTTTGAATATATATTATTGTTTGTTCATCATGTAGATGTTAGGGTTTTACCTTCTTCACAATTCCTCACTATCTTTCTTCTACTCTTTCTTATTCTATCTATCTCTCTTCTACTTTCTTACTTTCTACTTCTCACTACTTCCTTCTGCCTACCTCCTTTGTTATATTGTATCTTATCCTATACAAATATCTGCTTGGTGGGACGTGTCCCTTACATTCCACTACTATCCCAAAGGGTGTCCTTTCAACTAGAAGCTCCACAACTTCTTTGCGGTAGGATCTACATGGATTTTCTAGCTACTAGTCAATTCCCTATCAACATCATCCCCCCTTTCAAAATGTTGGCTTGTCCTCAAGACAATTCTACTACTACCTTACCTTAATATATAGATATGGGTAGATTCTTTAGATACGGGCACCCAATTTTTCGTGGGAATTGATGGGGCCCTTTGGGCTGGGAGAATAAATTTGTACATCTTGAGATTGGCAAAAGTGGTATCCCATTGCACCTTGGCTTGTTGCAACAATTGATTTTGCACATTGATTTGCATTAGGAGGCATTTTTCTTTTGGAAGTGAGGAGGGAATTTGAATCTATTGGGCTAACTTCTGTGCATCCTTGAGAAGTTCGATGACATGTGCTAACCCCAGAATGACCACCTCCCTTAGTTGTTGAAACTTATGCCTTGTCTACTCCCTTTGATCTCATAGTTGTTGGAATTGTACACGTGAAGCCTCTATTTGTGCCCTTATTTGTCCATTGGTGTCTACCAATGTATCATAAGAAGTAGCCACTTAAAGGATGTGTGCCTCAATTTGGTCCATCTATGTTTTGATTGTTGCGGTGACTGTGGGCCATTGGAGGAAAAAATTGATATAAGGCATTCATGTCCCCCTCTGTGTTCTTCAATGCATTTGTGTGGTTTTCCAATGCAAAGTGAGCAGTAGCGCATTTTTTCCTTTCCTTAGCCATTTTGGCCTTGTTGATCTCCGCAAGTGTGCTTTTTTTTTTCTTTTCAGTGTGGTCTTTTGTACCTACACATCTTGTAGTATTCCATCAACCAATATCTTGATTTGTACCACAAGGGGTTGGGAAGGATCCCTTTGGATCTGAGGGAATTTTTGTTGGATGTCCTTAATTATGTTTTCCAACTTATTTGCATGACCTACATGTTGCTTTAGGATGTTCTCTTGTGTTGTCTGAGACCTATTGAAAAGGTCAACTTGGGAGTCAACCAATGTTAATTGGAGTAGTTGCAAAGAGGCTACTAGTTGGATTTGTTTTTGTTTGGCCAAAAAATCTTTAATGGACTGCATGGGAGAGGTAGTAGAGGAGAGTGTACCTGTTGGTCTATGGGGTTTGTATTTGAAGAAGACACTTCTTCATATTTTTCTTTTTCCTCGCAAACTTCTTTGTAGGATTTTGTGGTAGCCACTTTGATTTCTTCTTGCAAATGTTTGATGGTCTTTGGTTTTCCAAGCATGAGCTTATCCAACCTCTGTTTTGACTACAACCCCCTTGTTTGTATCTATGTTATATTCTCTTTCTGAGCTCGAGTGGGTGAGGGGGCCACTTTGTTGGCGTTTCAATTCGCACCTCTAGAGTGTGTATTAGAAATGGATAGCTATTCACAAATAAACTGCTCTTCAAGGGAAGCTCCCTCTTTTGCTGATTTTGCATAAAAAGAAATGTAGACTAAATTCCTATCTTTTTAACTCAGTTGAGAGCACAAGGTTTATAAAACTGTTTAGCATTGCAACTGAGGTTTTCTCTGGTTTCGTAATCTCAACTACAACTAAGCCTAAATTTATAACGCTTCTATCTCCTTAGGTAAATTTAGAGCGAGAGGATTTAGAAGTAATAGGGAGTGATTTGGGTAACTTAGACAAACTGGTTCTTAGAATGCATCCAAAGGCTCATTGCTCTTTTAGATGCATGCTGAAACATAGTTCATGAAAGTAGAACATCAAACGATAATCTAGATCTCAGGATTCCCTCGAAGGCTCATTGCTCTTTGCAAGGTGTAGGCTGAAATAAAGATCATAAGGACAAGACAACAAATGATAAACTAAATCTCCAAATTCCCTTGAAGGCTCATTCCTTTTTTCAAGGTGTAGATCAAAACAAAGATTATAGAAACAACAAATATTGAAATATCTTGAAACTTTGGATCAAAGGCTCATTACTCTTTTGATTTATTTTCTCAAACTCAATCAATGATTACACTTTTGGGACAACAAATGCTATGAAAGAGGACAATCATACAAGATGCGATCAACCAAATAACACTTGACAAAGATTGAACACAAGTACATGAACAACAAGAAAGCAAGCAAACTAGCTTAGCCTTTTGCTATCACAAGTATGGTTTAAGAACATATACTAAGTAACAAAGTTGAAGGCTCTCAAGCTCAACGTTTTGTTACAAAGAAGTAAAGTTAAAATACAATGAGCAAGGTTGCTCTTATTTATAGACACTCAAAGGAGTAGGGAACCCTAAAATCTCCTTGAGTTAACATTCAGTTCTTGCCAATCGGCAAGATTTATTCCTATGTCTAAACAAATGTAACTAACAGTTAACTGGAAAGACTACTTCAGTTAACTGATTTTAAAACTAAATAGAACTCCACTGTACAAAGGTGTCTCCAAAAATAGACATGCATAAAAGGTGGGGCAACAAGTTAACATGGAAAAGGCATCAAGTTAATTGTTGTCTTAAATGCTATCTTTGGAGAAGGTGGGGTGTCATAACTGGTAGTTCACTGGTTGCCATCTTTAGCAATCATCTCCTCTAATAAGTTGTTAACTGCCTCATCATTTGGAGCATTGATACTCATCTGAATGATGTGGTGTCATCACAACATATCTTTTCTACTTGTGATATGATTCCATAACTCCCTCTTCCTTCTAGCTGCATCATCAAACTTTGCTGACATGGCTGCGACTTGAGTTATCCTGCAGTCAAAAAGGTCGCTACTGAAGCTACTACAAATGACATTTTGAAACTCTGACTGCACATCGCTGAGCTCAACGTACACACCATCCTCATATTGATATTGGCAAGGGACTTGCGATATGAAAGTTCTTACAAACTGGATAACACTTGCCACTTTTTGTCTACTCTCAATCAACTCTGCAAAGATTACCTCGTAGGTTTTTACCTTGAAGATTTGTTGTTCTCTCCAAGTAATAAGTTTTTTTTATGTTCTTCTGCAGTGACTGAATCGTAGGCCATCCTCAAATGAGATATCATGATTTCATCTCGAGGCTTCTCTCTTGCTATACTTAGCTCCGATTCTTGGGTTTATGTGTGAAGGTCATGGGCATTGTACCTCAATTGGTACAACTTTGCAATTATGAACCAACCCTTGGTGACAAACTCTTCCACCTAGTCTCTTAGGTGCTTTCTGTATATTACCAATTGACTTAGCTGATTTTGCTCTGCGAGTAGCTCCAACATTTGTGGAAACAAGGTAGTGACATTTGAGGTACCATGAAAGAGGTTGGAAATGTATTGTTGTAGCTGTTGGTTTTTAGCCTTGAGGGTTGCTTTATCTTCACCATCCATTACCACTCTTTCCTTTATGCTCATTGCTGCAACATCGAAGAGATCTACATCAGTTTGGCGTGTGCTTTTACCACCATTTACTTTCAACAAAGTGAAGTCATCAACCTCTACTTCATCTACATTTTTGTCCTCAGGTGGTGCGGTGGTCTCAATGACAATCTCATTTTTGACATTTTTTTCCACATAACTTGCTTTTTGAGCTTCTTCTTTGACATGTCTTGGTAGACATCGTCAAATTCTGCAAACTTCAATTGGTAGGAAAATTTTCTCCTCTTCCTACCCAGGAGATTCTCAAGCCAAGACAAGTCTTGACTAACCTTGCTGGAAGGATTGGTCCTAGTCCCATGAACTCCTAATGAGTGAGATTGTGTTGAGATGTCACGTGGTGGTGAATCTGGCTCCAAGTCAATATGAATTGGAGACTATTGTGGTGGTATAGAATAGGAGGCTCTATTTCCACATGTCTTAGCTATATCTGTGGTTGTCTCCACATGTTGCTCTTGCTGATTTACATCAGTAACTTGCATCTTCCCTTTTGAATGAATGGGCACCTTGTGATTCTTCAAACCATTTGGAGGATTGCACATTGTTTTTTGTGTGGATTTTGATCTAGACATGGAAGGTAGTGTGGTAGTAACCGGTGGCGACTCTGTGATTGGTGTGACTACCTTCCATGTGCTCTTGTTGTCTAGGAAAAGCTAGTTGTTCCTTACAACTCTGCTTGTCCTTTCCTTAATGGATATGATTTCCTTGGTCTACCAATCAACGAACCGAACTAGCTGCGAGTTGATTTGATCTTTGAAAAATGTGGGAAGTATGACTTCTCAATCATCACCTGATAATCCTTCCACATCCTCTAACATGAACTCAGTGATATGTGGAAGGGTGAACTCGTTGTAGTTGCGCCTTCACACTTCAAACTCATCTTCACAACTAAACCAATAGTCCTCCATGGAAGGATTGTGTGAAGAATGGTTGCTAAGGTGAGCTGAAAAGTGACCCCAAGGGTCATATGAGTGCCTTTCAATGAGAAACTTAAGATTAAGTTTCTCCATCTCATTGCTCATTGCTTTGGCGTCATCTGCTGATCTGCACCTATAAATACCCATTGTAAAAGGAAAGTTGGTAGCTGGTTTGCATTTATTACATAGAAAGGTATGGATTTCATGCAAATTTTGTAAGAACTCCATGAATGCCACCTTATCCAATGGATATTGAGGTAACATGGCTGGATGACTTGAGTATCCATATACGTGAATGTAGGTAAAAGTGGGGAATTAGATGAACCAATCGACCCAATCTACCATTGCCAATTTGGCTCTTGGTGAAATGCATACATGTGACTTGTGATCAAGGTCCCTCACTATGTCCATCGGGAACTAGTCATTCACTTGCTTGAAGTGTCTTTTTGATTGTGAGAAATGTTCATGAACCTTTTGCACACTTAGAGTTCCAACTATATTCAACCCTCTAAACTGGCCTTGGAAGGCTATCAGATCTATGAGGTATGAGCACATGTGGAATTCATGAGCTTTGAAGAAACTGGTCATCTAGTTGTGAAGAGTGTCATCGATCAGGGCAAGCCAACCATAGTGTTAATTCCTATTGACAAGTTGAGACATGATGTAATACATCCATGGCTAAAACTTGTTTGCCTCTACTTGACTGGTGACACAATTGAGTAGAGTGATCATAACTGCATACTCATATCTGAATTCTCCACGTCTCACGTTCTTTGGTGAGTTGTTTCTTTTCTTTTTAATACACCTTTCTACCATTATTTTCTGACATTTATCCTTTGACATGTTGAATGCCCTTTCACACTCTTCCATTGATATGACCAAATTTTTTGCACAATGTGGAATAGCAAAGCATCTCTCGATATGCTTTGGCATGAGATTGCATATTACTTTGCTATCTACTGATTGTATTTCTCATGCAGTAGGGTTGTAATGCTTTACATAAGCGATTACAAATTTGATGCTTTGCATTGAGATGGGAAATGATGCTGCCTCAAGAGACCCAGATTGCTCAATATTTTGCATTGTGATGCCATCTATGCCTTCCAAATTGTCCAAATCAACTTCGGGGTGTGCTCGATGTAAGTCGGTGTCAGCGGTTTTTAGAAAGTCATGAAGCAAGACCGATTTGGTCTTGAATTTAACTTGTGAGAATTAAATTCTGAAAATCTGGAAGATTGGTTGGGCACACGACACTATTTGAACCTTTTCTGCAAAGGCTAAAAATAACTTCGTTAAGGGGTAATTTTTATAAAATGTTTGAGATGTGGGTTTTGTTAGGAATATCTTTCTGAATGGACCCAAAACGTTAGAAATTCAAAAAAAGTGACCTTTCCTTGGACATGCAACAACCCCTCGGAAGTAGAAGTTGTAGAAGCTACAAAAGCTATTTTTCCCCAAAAATTGTGGCACGTGGATTTTGTAGGCACCTCTATGCTAAGCAAACCTAGTTCACCAATTTCTAAAAAGGTGACTTTTTGTAGAAACCCTAAAAATTGGAAGCAATGGGGCAACTTTTCAAAGAAATTTGGCACATGGGTTTTGTGGCCAATGTTGTGTTGAACGAACCCAAAAGGCCAGATCTGTGAAAAAATGGAGTTTTCTTGAGCATGCAAGAAAACCTAAGATAGGAATAGAAGAAATTTTTGTGGCGAAGCTAGAAGTTATAAACTGTTGCCTTGGAAAGTGATACCTGGAGATGGTTTTGTGAAAACATCCTTTTGTGCAACCTAAATCTGGTAATACGAAGAACAGTGACAATGACCTTCGTTTGATCCTTCAAATGGCATTGCTGAAGAAAAATGTGTGTTTTATCTCTTCAACCTACAAAGAATAATGAATAATGATGCCTAGATGCTCGATAAATATCTTTTTGGAACAAAGCAATCAGTTTAGGTGCCAAAATCCTGATTGAGGAGTTATCTCATATGATTAGGAGTTAACTGAATGAATCTCCACCAATTTTAGGATGCCTAGACATGAGAAAGTCTTCAAAAATATCTTAATTGGAGTTGACTTTTTGGGATGCCACCTTGCCAATGTTAGAAATTTTTTGAAGAATTTCAACTTTTGCTTGATAAACCTCTTTTTGACCCCTGATTCTGGTTGCTAGATTGACCCTGAGGCGTGGTTGATAGTTTCACTGTAGAGTTAGATCAACTTTAAAGAGATGTCACTAGAGGTTGCAAACCCTAAAAATTACTTCTGGTGGGTTGAATCCTTAGACACCTTTTTCTAGAAGGGTGCATTTTCTTGCCAGACGTAGCCAATTTCTTGGATGATTTTCAATTTCTACAATTTGACCTCTCATGCTTTGATCTGTAGTTGTCGATGATTGACGATCCTTGTGAACTGGATGTTGAATCCATCGTGAACTTGGAAGAACCTTACAAATGATGACTGATTGTGCAAGCTCTAAAATCTGATTCAGGAGGCTCAAATTCTTGGGCTCCCTTGGCTTGTAGGGGTGCTTTTGTGCTTCTGAGATATATTTTGCACTTTGTAACTGTAGACATTGAAAAATGTCCTGAATGATATCATACATTCGAATTAAGTATACTAACATCATTTCATCTTGAAACCCATCCTCTTTTTGCTTAATCAATTAAATTAGCCTAGCTAATTAATTAATGGCATCATTTTCACCTATTAACTTAATTTATCAAATCGGGTTAATTCACCCCCTTTCATGCTAATATTTCATCTAATTAAATTAAATAAATTAAGTTATTTAATTTAATCCCTAAATCTTCCTATTTAATTAAATAACCCTAAATTATTTAATTAAATGTCATTCCACCTTCCCCCCATTCATTATATCATTTTATTTAATGAATATCTAAATTCTTCAAATCCCCTAATTGCATAATTAATATTGTTTAATTATCAATTAAATCTAATTCCCCCCACTTGTAAGGGAATATTCCTCTTTTGCACATTCCTCCAAAAGGAATATTGCTCCCCCTTTTGCACAATTTAATTTAGTTTTAATTAACTAAATTATCCTTTTCCCTCACCCATGAGAATATTCCAAAGAATATTCTCACTCATTTAAAAAAGGGGAATATTCATTTTTCTCAACAAACTTAGCTCCTTGAGCAAGTTAACTTGTGACCTCTTGGACAAGTTGAAAGTGTGTTTGTTTGAAGGAGTGTTAACCTTTGATTAAATCTCATCTGTTGATGAGAATCCATGATCCATGTCTCTTCTTTCTTTCATCCTTGATCATTGATTGATCTTTTTGATCTCAACCCTTCATTTCTTATTTGCTTTCCTATAAATAGGTCACTATTTGGAGACAAATGGATCCATCTTTCAAAATAAAACTTATGCTATTGAAATCACTCACACTCACACTCACACTCACACTCACACTCACACTCACACTCACACTCATATTTAGCATCTTTTAGTTTAAATTACTTGCATTGAATAGATTTAGCTTCCATTAATGGCTTCCATGATCACATAATGCATCCATTTAGCTTATAGATTAATTAGGGTTTGAATCTTTTAGTTTAGATTCCATCTAGATTAGCTTCGTATTTGCATATCTAGATCATTTTAGCATAAAATCATGTTTAATTAGCTTACATCATGCTCATTTAGATCAAAATAATGTTTTCATATACATCTCACAATTGTTCCATTAGTTTTCTTCAATAAAACTGACTAGAACAAGCTCATTTATCCATTGGATTGGGAAAGGGGCACTATTGTATATCAACGCGACACCACTCCCCGAACATATAATTTTTAGATTGATTAGAGTAGGCATTTTAAAGCTTTCATAGTTTTGTGTGCTTAGTTTTGATAAATGTTTAGTTTAATTTTCATTTGAATGATCGTGTTGAGATTTGACATTAGTGGCTTCGTTATATTTTGATTCTTCATGGATCAAGCGTAATTGACCCATACTAATCTGTTGGTCACATTCTGGTGCTAGAAGGAGGGAAAAATATCTATCAAATTTAATCAATTTCCATCTTGAATTTTGTTTTTTTCGGCTCTTGCAAGATAGTGACACTCAAAGGAATTTTAGCACTATCTTTGCTGGGAGTCACCATATAGCGACACTATTGTCATCTAAAATGAAAACGCCTATTTAATATCATGACATTGATTAAAACAAATGACGACAATGAATACTTTTAGAGGTATCAAATATTTATAAACGACGACACTCCCAAAATAGCGACACTATTATTGTCACTGGTTTCTTTGTAGAGCAACGCCAAAATTCATTAGAGCGATGTTATCATGAAAAATGATGCCATACTCTGGTAAGAAAAATGATGATCGTTTTTCAACATATTTTTATTTTTTTTGCTTCATCAGATTACTAACATGCCTCTAATGTTTTGGTTTTAAGGCTAACATGGTTTTGCAGGTTGGACGATAAAAGTCAAATTGAAGAAGCATTCTTATCTTTTCATCTTATAATTGTAACAAGCGTTTTAACTCTTTTGGGGCAATTATAACCCATTTATTATGCTTTTCATTTTACGCTTTAGGACCACACTAATATTCAATTGGGTTGTAAAAAGAACGCTCAAACATGACTAAAATTGAACCCTCACTTCATCATTTTATTTTGGGTTTAAAATAGGACAAAAAAACTTAACACTTCGTTTGGTGCATAAAATAAATTCATCTTAGCTTTAGGGGTTAAAATTAACAAGTGTTAACTATGTTTTGTGATTTACACTTTTGTTATTAAGTGTGTATGCACTTCTCTCGTGCCATTCAATGATCTTGAGAATTAGAAACATTCTTTAACACTTTGTATAATCACTTACATCTTTCAATTAGATTAAAAATGAACCCCATGTTAGTGTAGGGAAAAGACATGGTGTGTGTTATCTCCTTGTTTCATGTGAACTTGGAGATCAAACTACAAATGTACTTCCTTGCTTTTGTTTATCTTTAGAGGGCTTACCTCCTTGCTTCAAAAGGAGGGAATGACCCAAGCGGTGACAAGCTAAAGCCAAGCTCTTTCAAGTTGCTATATAAAAATGTGTTTGTGATGAAATTCATAAACAATAGGTGCGGATGTGTCATATTGACAAGTGTCATCCTTAGTATCCTTGTGATACATTAAAATCTCTTCTTATGAAGAGACTGGGAGGCCTCTTGATTCACCATAATCTTGAGCTAATCTTGCCGTGTGTATGGCCACCTTGAATGAAATCCCTTATTACAAACCAACTATTTAGAAGCCAAAAACCTTTATGCTTGTTGGTGTAGGAATGGTCATTTTGAAGTTGCGCTACATTCTACTATTCAATTGTCAAAACAGAAAAATCCTTAGGATTTTTAGATCTTCAAAATTTGAGATTTGTTGGTCCTAAGAAGTGTGTGCCATGAAGGGGAGCTAGTGTCACCAAATCTCTATTTATTTGAATTGTCTTAGTGTTTGGAGAAATCCAAGTGGGGATTTAGCAAGTAGTATCTTCTAAACCTAAGGTTGTAAATGCTTGTGAGTTAGTTTAATACTTTGCTTGGTTCCAAAATATTACAAACATTTACAATCCTCCTCAAAATTTCAAACCCTTTGGTCTCAGTATGGATACCTTTTGAAGTAGCCTTGATATTAATGCTTGTCTTCAGGATTTCTATCCTTAGAAATTTCTAAATATCTTGACTTATATCTCAATCCATACTTCCCAAAGTTAACATAGGAAACTATGGCTTGAATTTCATCATTTTTCACAAAATGGACATTGTGAGATTTATGATGACTTTGACATAGACATTTAGTTTGAAAAACATAATCAAGACAAGTGTTTGTGGTAAAAGAAACTCACTTAAGCAAGATAAATTGACAAATTGAACCCCACATGACTATTTGGAGACTGATCACTCTCATTTAACAACTTAACCTTGAAGGTGCTATCATTCAACCAAACTTTGAACTCATTAACAAAGAACAAACCAATATAATGATTAGTTTGAGAAGCTCCACTTTTGAAACCAAGGAAACACCAACCCAGTGGAGAAACACAACATATATCATAGATGAAGAAGAGGAATAAGTTGATATTATGGCTGGAAGGCCCATATTACCACCACCCGCGTTGCAATAAATATCCTCTTTTTCATGATCCTAAGTTTCTCTAAATGATCTCACACAAAATTAAAATCCTCAAAAGAAGGTCTACATGTTGTCACTTCAAACTTAGGCATCATAGCCCAAAAGTTGTCAAAAGACACCTTTTTGCACTTTACCAAAACAAAAAATGGTTGGTAGCAAACATTTATAAACATGCTATTGGAAACAAGCTACACTAAGAGAGGGGGGTGAATTAGTGTTCTACAAAAATTGACTTTATTATTTTAATTATTAACCCACTTAAAATATTCAACCAGAAGAAATATGTAGGAACAGAAAGCGAATAACCACAACACCATAACACAATAATTTTTACGTGGAAACCCTATTAGGGGAAAAACCATGCACACACACAAAATGATATAAGAGATCATACATATATATCCCTGGCTAGCAATTTAATCACAACATGCCAGATCCAAATAAAACTTGAAAATATTAGCAACTGTCAGCTCAAATATTAAGAGTTATCCAATGCGCATCCACAACGGTCATCCACAACTTAGCTTGGACCCAAAACATAATGACCAAACACAAAAATATTCAAATAAACATTCCTTGAATATCTGTAACATATTACATCAACTGAGTCAACCCCAAAATATTGATAAATAGAGAAGTAGCTAACTGAATCTCCAAACTCACACAAGACTTAATACGAGGAACTGAGATTTATGAACAACACATTATATGTACTGATAGACCTCCCATGAGATCCACAACTCAAAATAACAACTGGAAATCTATAAATGAATTGATGATCACCAAACTATTAGATGTTCTACCCTTCCTGAATGTCCTCAATCTGACTGCCAGTATAAGCAAATGATGTCATGTAGATCTGTCAACGAATAGGGTTGCCATCAATGACAACACCAAAAAGCATTCACAGTGTCTCTTTCCAACAATCTCCCCCTTTGGCATTGATGACAACACTTAGTGAAAAATGACTAAGTGTCGGATCAAAACCAACATGAGTTACACTGCCATTTCAAAACTCCAAAAAAAAGCTTCAATCTTGGGAAAACAACTCCCCCTATGATGACTATAGATTTTTCACTGTACACTTCTTCCCCTTTGACATCAATGGCTAAAACTGGGGATATCGAAACAAAATTCCAAAACTATACAAACATGAACTTGTAATTTACAAAATTTTGAAAATATCTATAAAATTTTGCTTCAGCACTCTTAAATTGTCATCACAAACCTTTTTGAGACTTTCCAAAACTGTTATGTGACCACACATTAAATAGGATTGAGCCTCTGTAGTTTCAAGATTCTTCTGATCACTAATTGCTACAACAACTTTCGCTTCCTTCAGAGCACTCACCATTATCTCAATCTTCAGAGAAATTTGTCCCCTGAGTTCACATACTCTCTCAACAATTCTGACATTTTCATTCTTTAAACATCTTATTTTTTCAAGTAGAGTTATTACTTGACCTTCTTATTGAACCACATCACTGGCTAAAGGATCAAAAGTAGTAGAAATGGTAGCTAATTGATTTTCCAGATCCTTCATCTTTTTCTCATTATCTTTAGTAAACTTGGATAGAGCTAAAAAAGACTTGTAGGATTTTCTAGCTTCAGATACAGAGCCTTCAATGTTCTTCATGCAAGTAGCTAACAAAATCTTATCCTTTGCAATCACTACCTTCAACTGACTAAGTATTTTTCTATTAAACTCCTTTTCCATTTTATCCTCAGCATATTTCTCAAGAGACTCAAATTGAGTACTGACAACATTTATGAGCTTTTTAGCTTGCTAGAAGAGGAACCTAATGGATCCATCACATGAGTAGGCATTAATTTCTGTAGAACTCCAGATGTAAGGCTTAGCAATTCACTATCCTTTATGTGAGACTTTAGAATTTTTTCATTGGCCTTAGCTTGAGCAATTGATGCGACCTTCATCATCTGAATTGGGGACATAGTTGATAGATTGATTGAAATTTCATCTAATTTAGGATCAAAATATTCCTGTTGCTCCATTAGGGATCTCTTCATTGCCTTGGCAGTGTCTCTTGCCTCCACTCTGATTTCCTAAACTTTTTCTTCTTTAGCCTTGGGTTCTTCTGAGACTATTTCTAGATTGTTTTTAGGCACTTCAACCTCTTCATTTTGTACCTCCTCCTTAGCTAATACCACCTTAGGCACTTCAGTTTCCATAGGTGTCTCTGTATTTTCCATATTAGGAGAAATAAAAATATCCTTGACTTCTAGAGGATTAGATACATTCATATTCTCCTCATTCACATTCCTTCTTCATTTACATTTACCACCTCATTTTTTGCCTCATTTTCTGGAACATTTTTAGTATTCATTTCCTCAATGTTAATCTTATTCTTTGACATAAATTCTTCTAGAATTTCCTTAGTTTCACCAACAACAACATCAATTTCACCAATCATGAGTTTATTCACCATTGTCTTGCTCTTAAATTCCTTTTTAGCTTTTTCAAGAAGTGAAGCCATCTCTTCAATTGACATTTTTGGACACAAATCTGTAAGAAATATCTTCCTCAGATTCTCTTCTTTTGTTCTAGCACTTAGCCTTCTCAACTCCAAAATATCATACAGATTCTTGGGTAAGCTAGACATAATCTCAACAAGAACTTTATTAAAAATGTTCATATGTTTTATTGTAGCTTCTTCTAGAGCTCTTTGACCAGATTCATCAAAAGTTTCATACAATTCATAGAGGGGCTTGAGATTGCTGTCATTGACAACTTTATTCACAACTTCATCAATTGACATACCAGGTTTATCAACTTTAGCCTTCTTTGCCTTTTCTTCTTTGTCAGAAGATTTTCTTTTGTTTAACTTGACAACTTGAGTTCTGGTAGCTTTTACTTCTTTCAAGACTACTTCTGATTTTGTTTCCTTATCTTCTAAAATAGGTTTATATGTTCTTGTACTTTTATTCTTCTTCCTTTTGCTGGAAAGCATGTCTTGAGCTGGCTTTGCTACAGGGGAACTCCTTGTAGATCTAGTGTAGGCAAAGGATGCACTAGGACTAACAGACTCTGTTTTTTCTTTCACTTTTGTTGCTTCTGCCTCTTCTCTCCTCCTTCTTGCTTCTCTCAAGGCTTCTACAGGTAAGCCCATCCTTTCTGCAAAAACTTCTTTTTCTTTTCTTACTTTCCTAACTATCACCGGTTTTCTCAATTCCTCATGAACTTGCATACTCTTCTCTGCATATGTTCCAAACCTTTCTACTCCCAGATCCAGAGGTGAATTTAACAAGTATTCTGCATACATCTGCAGAATGTTTTCCTCTACTTCATATCCCATTGGCATGATCCAAATCATTCTAGGATCAACAACTTCCATATGACATTGGTCAATATCCACCATGAAGCAGATAGTATCTTTGTATTGTTCCACAATTGAGGTGGGAATTCTTTCCGTAGCATGCATCATATCCTGGAAATTTTTGAGGTACCCACAAAGGGTAGTATTCTTGACTTGACGATCACCCATTCCAAACAACTTGTTCCTTATCTGAACAACTATAGACTCATCATTTTTCCAATGTACTTTTCGAATGCCTAGAATTTCATTCATGAAATAGAAAAATAAGAACAATAGCAGATTTGAAAGTATTCTTGTCTTTCTTGATTTTACTTAGATTCTCCAACAACTGACTTTTGAGCAGCTCACACAAGTCATACTCTGCATTATGCTTTACCATTTCATAAGTTGCATAGATGGCTGTACCAGATACAAAATTGTCCTAGCTAGAATGGTATATTTTGTAACCTATGACCATTGATGCAAATTTCACATCTAATTAAGCAATGTCTTCTATTGTCATTTCCCTTCTATCCCATTTCATGCCTATTACCTTAGTAACCTTTTCATTCTTCATGGATTTCAAGACTGGAAGTCTACTAGTGGAATTCAGACCTGTTACTACACATATAACCTCTTTTGTGATGTTGAAGGGTATATTCAGCCACATGAACTCATCATGAACATGGCTCAAGATGTATCTCACCCATTCATTTTCCTTAAATACAAGAAATCTTGCAAACTGCATAAAATTCTTCTCTTCTAGGGTTTGAAATTATGGTTTTACAATAAAATCTTCTCCAATTATACGATGGGAATACTTATTCATTATTTGAGAGGTTCCTAACTCTTCCATGTTCGCATGAATATATGCCCTAATATCCTCAGTGTGCAAAAATCCATATGACATAGATGAAAACACTCCTAAGGGTTTGGTCTCAATAGACTTATAAGGGTGCCATTTAAACTTAGGATGGGGTTTTCCCTTGACCTCTACTACCAATGGAGTGGCCATCATTGTAAATTCAAAAATTCACAGGCTTTTCAAAAAATATCTTTCCATTGGATTGGAGTTCGCTCATTGATTCTTCTCCATGCTTTGAATATCTTCACAATTCAACAAGGTTCACTCCAGTGCTCTTCAAACTGCTTTCCTTGAAAATGAAAAGTGACAAATTTAGGATAAAAATGGATTTTTATCACTCGCACAACTAACCCTTTTTATCACAATAAATGCCTTAACCCTAGTTCATCCAGTTACTCTAATTTCAAGCACTAAGACAAGTAATTCTTCTATAGATCTCCAAGGCTTTACAATACTAGCTCCAATTTAGTTAGACAAAATCTGAAAAAAATTGATCCACCTACTGGACTGGTCCACATTCCAGTATCACTTGCTTGCAGGGGATTGAAGACTTTTCTTGACAGTTCCCCCAGGCCAAAGGCCTAGAACTAATTCCCAGAGGAATTACTAGAAACAAATTCTGGTGCTGACACATTTCCTTAGACAAAGGGGTTCTTTTTCACCCATTTCTTCTGCAATTGCCCTTTGATCACATCTATAGTGACTTTCCCTTTTCCTTTGACATCTTGTTGTGTATTTTTTCTTACCAAACCTCTTATATTCCAACAAAATCTAGCAATATTCCCAATTTTTTTTTATTTGTAGCACACAAACAGTTCTCTGATCAGACCAACTGTTCCACTGATTTTTCCTTGATCTACATTGGTTAGCAATATGCCTAATTCTATTGCATGCATATCATTTGAAATCTCTATGAAATTTATTCATCACAACTCTACATTCACTTGACTTATGACCATACTTATAGCAATTAAAGCACTGAACTGAGAATGATGATCCACCTAGATTCATCCTGCTTCTACACTAAGAAGGCCATGTGACCAAATTTGTTGCAAATAAAACAATAACCATTGAATCTCTAAAACATTTGGTTGTCTCACCATATTTCTTCTGGCTCCATTCATCTGATTTCCTTTTCTTAATCTTCCTTGTCTAGAATTCCTTTGTCCAGATCTGAGACTTTCTCCTTCTTCATATCCAAGACCTCGCTTGTCACCATTAGTCCTTTGACCTTTAATCAGTTCATCAAGCTTGGTTGAACTAGCTTTAAATTTCTCCTTGTACTCATTTGCAATAGTAAGTTCATTTATGAGATCATCAAGTTGTTTTTCAAGCACTTCCTCATTGTTTTTAGATTGTTCCAATTCATTGTCCAATTAGCTGCATTGTTCAGATTTTTCTTTTAAGGATTGAGAAAGCTTTTATTCATTCTTCTTTCTATCTTTGATTTCCTTGGTCATTTTCATCATGATGGATTCTATCTCACGCTTCAGGGAAGCATTTTCTTTGGAAAATTTTTCACACTCTTCTGTTTTCTCCTTTAAGGCATGACTGAGTTGTTCATCTTCCATGCTTCTATTCTTCTGCTTGAGCTGATCACATAATTCCTTTCTTTTCTCTCTTGATTCATTGATTTTGTCTTTCAATGACTATGATTTTTTTTGCATTTTCAAGATTTTCCTGCAGTTCTCGATTCTCAAATTTTGATTGGTCAAGATCATCTAGGGCCACCATAAGTTGTTGTTGAAGACTGCTTGTATCCATTGAAAACACTTTCCAAGATCTCCCCAAGCTGTTAGACTTCTTTCAAGGAACTTGTTCTGATACTAATTGTTGGAAACACGCTACACTAAAGGGGGGGTGAATTAGTGTTCAACAAAAAATGACTTTATTATTTTGATTATTAACCCACTTAAAGTATTCAACTAGAAGAAATATGTGGAAACAGAAAGAAAATAACCACAACACCATAACACATGAATTTTTACATGGAAGCCCTGTTAGGGGAAAAACTACACACACACACAAAATGATATAAGAGATCATACATATATATCCACGTCTAGCAATTTAATCAAAACATGTCGGCTCCAAATAAAACTTGAAAATATTAGCAACTATCTGCTCAAATATTAAGAGTTATCCAATGTGCATCCACAATGGTCATCCACAACTTAGCTTGGACCCAAAACATAATGACCAAACACAAAAATATTCGAATAAACATTCCTTGAATATCCACAACATATTACATCAACTGAGTCGGCCCCAAAATACTGATAAACAAAGAAGTAACCAACCGAATCTCCAAAATCACACAAGACTTAATACGAGACACTGAGATTTCTTGAAAACACATTAGATGTACTAATAGACCTCCCATGAGATCCACAACTTAAAATAACAACTGGAAATCTATAAATGAATCGATGATCACCAAACTTCCGGATGTTCTGTCCTTCTTGACTGTCCTCAATTTGATTGCTGGTATAAGAAAATGATGTCATGTGGATCTGTCATCGACTAGGGTTACCATCAATGACAACACTAAAAAGAATACACAGTGTCTCTTGCAAACACATGCTTCAAGGAACAGTCCAGAATTGTATGCATTCTTTTGGAATCAAAACCCTAGTCTTTTTCATAATCTTGAACTTCTCTAAATCATTTAGTCTTTAGGATTTAAAAGCTTTATAGGTCTAGCACATTTCTCACCACCGTGGTCTTATCAAATAAAGGTTCACTTTAGGTCAACATTGGGTCAAACATTTCATTCACCCCTTCATCAAAATTCATTCTTCACTTTGCCAAACTTTGCAAAATTTTTGAACACACCAACACTTTTGAACTTGAACATTTATTAAACCAACCCTTAACTCGACTACTTAAGTCAAAAGTGTTGTCCCAAAAATGTTTGCAAAGATCACTCCCCACATTACCCACCTTTTAATCACCCATTATCATCATTGCTCCAAGAAGACTTAGAGCATCCCTTTTACCTAGATTTGAGTCAACTAGAGAGTTCAAACATTACAAATCTCAACATAACTCTCCCAAAAGTGATCCAAAATTTATGGTAAAGACAAGATCACAACACAAGAGAATCATGGAGAAAACCAAAGTTACATTTACCTCAAGTGAACCAAATCCTCTAGAATTTGATCCAAGAAGTCATGTTACTCTATCACAACAACCTTCATCACCCTTAGGGCCATATGAGGTAGAAGACATTACGAATAACACATTTGGACTTACTAGGGAAGAAATCATGGAGCATCAAGCCTTAGAGAATATAGTTCCCAACTCCCCATCTTTTGATGCACAATCATTGACACAAGGCTTGATGTCATCCACTATTCCAAAAACTTGATTCCTAGGGCTAAATTAAACATCAACACCTAGTATTGCAGGTGGTCTTGCTAAGGACTTTGGCCATACTCTTCCATTTGAAAGTAGCACACTTGTGGGTACCCTTAAAACCGATTCTCCATCCCAAACGACCACTTGGACACCAACATTTGGCGCTCCTCTCATTCCTGAAGATCCCAAATAGCCATATAAACCACTTACACTTCATTATTCCACAACAACTTCAACATTTCGAGGACACCCTTCTTTAGCTATACCTACTAGTACCACAAGTGTGCCCGACATTTTGCAAAGTAGTGTGGACCAAGTTTCACAAGTAGACCCAAACGATAAAGGAAATGCCCTCATACAAAATCAACTTTTAACACCACATGGGACCTCTTCATGCAATCTTCTCGTTGATACATCAAACACAATAGTTGTCCAAAACACATCTATCCCATCCACCATCAACCCACATTAAAACAATCCCTTGGTTCCACATCCCATCAACCAAGGTAACACATTGACTACAAACCAAACACAAGGGTATCTCCAAAACATTGGTCAAGGGAACCCTTTCAATCAATGGACCCGAGGTTCTAATATGCCCTTAACATCGTAAAATCTTACGTTACTATGTTCACATTTTTTGTTTGTCCCCCATGTCATAAAAAATAAAATGGGACCTCAATCTTACATTCCTCCACCTCAATCCACTATCCTACAAGAAATGATAAACCAAGGGAACTCCCAACCTCTCATCAACAATCCAATACCCACTAAAAACATCATCACTCAAAACCCATCATAGATGTCCCAACAACCACCTGATCCTACATTACAAGTGCATGCCTTAGCTTTACAAAAAGCACAACAAGATTATCAAAGAGCCATCCAACAATAGCAACAAAAAAAAAGAAATCCTAGTAGCACAACAACAACAAGAAGCAGCCCTAGCAGCATAATAACAACAACAACAAGAAGCAGCCTTAGTAGCACAACAGTAGCAACAACAAAAACAAGCAACCTTAGCACAAAACCAACATCAAGCCCATCAAGAAACCCTAGTAGCATAACAACAACAGGCCTAACAACAAGCCCTAGTGGCACAACAACAACAAGCTCAACAACAAGTCGTACTAGCTCAATAGTATTCCCAACAACAACAACAACAACAAAAACAACAAAGTTCCTATTATAACCCTTAATAGAAAATCATCAATACAAATGCATTAATAATATATACATTAATGCCTCAATCACCTTCATAGAATCTCACACCACCATACATCCCATACAACACCTTATCATATCAGAACTCTCCATCATCCCAACATATGTTCACCAAACTTGCAAGATGATCTAGCATCACAAGTTAGGGTGTTGTCACAAGAAATGCAGGACCTTCAGATGGGAAAGACAAAGAATCCCCATACATAGAACCTATTCCCATATCCATTTGATCGAAACATCGCAATGGTACCATTCCATCCCTGTTTTGAAATCCCCAAATTTGATAAATACAAGGGGAGAGGAAGTTCTATGGACCATGCCAAAGAATTTAACATCATGTGTATGGAGGTTGCTTACAATGATTCTTATTTAATGTGCTTCTTTCCGAAGTCTAATAGGTCTTGCTATGGATTGATTTTCTCAACTACCTCTTGATATCAAAATTTTTCAAGAAATTACCAATAAATTCATCAATCACTTCTCATTTAACCTTGACATGGATGTAAGCCTAGAAGAATTGTACACTTTCAGATAAAAAAAAAGGAGAAACTTTCACTAATTTCTTACAACAGTGGAGACAAAGAGCTAGTAAGAGCAAATGGCCTCTTCTCGATGAACAACAAGTGGGGATCATCATAGAAAATATAGATCCGGATCTATCCTTCCACTTGAAAATGAATTGGACCACATCTTATGATGAGATTGTCCTTAGAGCCCTTAACATCGAGAGAGCTCTAATCTCACAAGGAAATATCGAAGCTTATAAAGACAATCGACCATCAACTAGTTCAAACAAGCCTCGTGTCTGGGGTAAGAACAAAAACAATACAAATGATGGTGTGGTAGATGCTAAGGTAGTTGTAAGTGCTCCTAGGACAAACAACAACCAAGTTGCTAACATTCAACCAACTGTGCAACAAACAACACCCCCTCAGAACAATTAGATCAACAACACTGAATCACAACAAAGGTGAACCCCTAACAAGAACAACTATCCTAAATGCAAGTACACGTAATTGTCAGAACCTATCAAAACCATCATGAAGAAATTGGTAGAGTCAAATTTGATAACGCTTCCCAACTTTGAAAACTACCAAGAACCACAAGAGAAACCATCTTGGTACAACGAGAACGACCTTTGTGACTTTCACAAAATCAAAGGACACAAAATGACAAATTGTATGAGTCTCAAAAATATTATCCAAGACCTTATAGAGAATGATACCATATATGTTGAAGTACCAGTTGATAACCAAGATCTTAAGATATACAAGAAACTTATGTCGGATCATAGCAAATGGAACAACAATGGAAAAGCTAAAGATTACACAAACATGCGACATACCTATTCTAATGTGGTTGCTTCCTGTGATAGCATTATTACTATCATCACCATAAAGGGCATAGTGTGGAGTGTGGAGTCACCATACAACATGGCAAGGTCATCATCCAAGGAGTCCCATCTCAATCTAGGGCATACCCTACCTAGCCGACATGAAATCCTAGCAAGTACAATCTCCTAGACTAGCTTAAGAAGACCCCCACACAGATATCAATCTTAGAACATTGAGGCTATCCCCTATGCATAGGGAAATCTTAGAGGAAGCTCTGTCTATGTCATCCATCCCCGAGGATATAGATACCAAACAATTTCAAGCTATGGTAGGGCATATCACTAATCATCTCCTCACCTTCTCCAAACAAGAATTTCCGTCACAACCATCTCATAACGTTATCATTCATAAGAACAAGGTTAA
Source organism: Sequoia sempervirens (assembly GCA_007258455.2). Lineage (NCBI taxonomy): Eukaryota > Viridiplantae > Streptophyta > Pinopsida > Cupressales > Cupressaceae > Sequoia > Sequoia sempervirens. Next base: position 32,674,034 of record VDFB02000003.1, on the reverse strand, counting down.
AAGAGTCTTAGTAGATAGAGGTGTTGGTTTGAACATTTGTACCCTTCAATTGATCAAGAACTTGGGCTATTCAGAGGATACTATTGAGAAGACAAAAAGCACCATTATTAGTGCATATGATGACCAAGAATGAGTATCACAAGGCATCATCATACTACCCATACAAGTGGGCCCCTCATTGTAGAAAATACATGCCAAGTGTTAGACCTAGATCTTCCCTACAACATACTATTTGGTCAACCTTGGATCCATGCTTTAAAAACTGTAGCTTCAACCTACCATCAATGTGTCAAGTTTCCTTTCGAGGGTAGAGAAGTTACTATCCATGGAGATCTTGATCCTTTTTACTACTGCAAGAATCTTGAGTCCAAGTTCTATAAGATACCCAAGATCCCTAAAAATGATGAAGGGACTACACCATCTACCTCATTTGTTGACTCATTATCCCTTGCATCTACCTCTGAAACAAAAACACTCATTGTGTAGTGCATACTTGACATCAAGGCAGTGATCCAAGATGATGGTTGTGGAAACTATAAACTAACAAAGGATACTTTTGTGTTGGGAAAGTTACCTCTTTCTCCTCTCCCAAATCTCATGGGAAATCCACATCTAGCTACAACATCCCAGAAACTATCAAAATGGCAGCTACAACCTTCACCAAATGGGGGGACCTGAACAAAGATGTTAATGAGGAAGATTTCTCTAACCTGCTATATCAAGATGAAAGACCCGTTCCCATTCTTCCCATGGAAGATGATAATAAAGGCTTATAGCTAATGAAGGGAATGGGATATACCAAGAATGAGAAATTGGGACAAAATGACAATGGTTTGCTAGAACCTATCCTTCTTGTGAAATGTCCAAAGAATCTTGGCTTAGGTTGTACTACTAGCAAGGTTACCCTTATTGGAAAAGGTACTTCCTCTAAATGGTCCAATGCTTCTTGTTGGTTACCAACATCGCGTGATACTACCCTAGATGTTGTTGATCTAGTTGAGAATAATTCCCTCTTCATGGTATCTAGATCAACCTTCACCCCAAGTGACCGACTGAATGAAATATGCCTAGTATACTCGCAACTCATTAACTTGGACCAACAAGGACCACTGATTTAGATTTATTCAAAAACAATGAAAAATCTCAGAATTCATGGGACTCCATGACAACTTTGTTGAATAAGACAACTGAGAGGGGGGTGAATCATTGTCACAAAATTAAACCTTTGATTCAATCAATAGATCTAATACTTAATACTACTTAAAAATAATAAATCATCAAATGCCAATGTAGAAACTCAAATCCAACACAAACACAATAACACCAGATTTACGTGGAAAACTCAATGAGGGAAAAACCATGGTGAGGATTAACTCACACTATAGAGAATATCAAAACCGATTAGAAAAAGGATCACTACTTGAAATAAGGACTCATTGTCCAATAGGGCTACAACCTGGAGGGCTCACTTCCATAGAGATACAAAGAAGATAAAAAATACTTGTTAGAAAGAGACTACAATCCCAATGCAACAAAGGATTCCAATAGAGTCACTTAATCAACTTGCATGAATCATAGAGTTCGCCTTTTGCTCACTGCATCCAAAAACTCATTATTAAGCTTTGCATTGATCTCCCACACTCTCAACACACACTCTTATTGAATAGAATCAATGTCGTACCAAATTGCACTTTCTTTTTTCTCTTATTGCACTTCTTCTTTGCTCTTGTTTATTTTCCATTACTAACTCACCTTGTATTTATACCATCTTCATCTTTGAAACATATCCAAAGTTGGCTATCCAAATTCAAATTCAAATTAAGTCAGCGCAAAAACATCCTAGGGTGGAGTTAGAATGAGGGCGACCCAAACACACGCTTCATAGGGACCCAAATAGATCCAACACGCTTCATCATTATCAAAAGTAGTATTTCGCACAAGGTCGGCCAAACTAGTGTAAAACACATAGAACCATTAATCAAGAACTTTCCAAATGTCGAAATTAACTTCAATACAGTCAGGGAAACTCAAATTTAGAACCATATGTCATAAGACTTCATCAAAGAGAAATCTGGACCAACACCATTTCTTTTTTACCTCAATTAGAAACAAATAGAACCACAGTTCACAAATGGTGAACACAACTTCCACTATACAACAAACCAACAACCAAGAATATGAATATAGTACCTTCTCACAACCATGGAAAACATATCTGAACCACACAACCGCAGGAGAAAATCTAGACCAAAGAACCAAAACAACCACTGAACATATGCAACATATCTTTATTACAATTTTCTCAATATCCTCGATATATACAACCGACAACAACTAGTAGATAACTTGCTGATTGGTTGACATCAATACAGCACATTCAATATTTTCATTCTTTCAATAATATTTCCCTTTGTCATTGATGGAAACACATGATATGAAAAACCATCAAAGACAACATACAAGCTCTGAACACATTTTTTTGTTTCTCCCCTTTAGAAGATAATTTCATATATGCTTCTTCTCTTAGTCTTTCTTTCCTTTTTCAAATGCTTCTTCTCCCAATATTTTTTTTTTCACGTGTTTCTTCTCCCCCTTTGGCATCAATAGAAAAGGAAAAATAATACTTTACACTGATTTCTCCTTTGACATGAAAACATAATACTCATAATGACAACATCTGATACTATATGCTCCCCCTGAGAGGTAGCCACCAAAACATCAACCTAGAAGAAAGATAGATCCATAGATCTAGAAGACTGATGCATCTCCATATGCATCTAGTTCAAGAAAGGGGGGGAAATACCCCCCAAATTCTCCTGAAGATACTCAAAATCATATTTAGGAAGAGCCTTCGTGAAAATATCAACATGATCCTTTGTAGGACCATACTCAAGCTTTACTTCATTCTCCACAACTCTCTCTCTCAAGAAATGATATCTGATAGATATATGCTTCATCGTTGGGTGCATTATAGGATTATTTGAAATATTAATTGCACTTGTATTATCATAGAAAATATAAATGGTATCATTATACACTACTATGATATCTTTTAATGTTTGTTTCATCCATAGAACTTGTGTACAACAAGATGCAACAATAATATACTCAGCTTCAACAGTAGACAAGGAGATTGAATCTTGCTTCTTACTTGACCATGCCACCAATCTGCATCCAAGAAAGAATGCACCACCACTTGCACTCTTCCTGTCATCTACACATCCATTCCAATCTGCATTTGTATAGGAACTATGTGTAAAATCAGTATCTTTAGGATACCATAATCATAATCCGAAGTGCCATTCAAATATCTGAGAATTCTTTTAACAACAACATGTGTTTCCTTAGGGTCTTCTTGAAATCTAGCCACAATAAAGACAACATGCATTATATCCGATCTAGTAGCAGTCAAATACAATAGTCTACCAATCATAGATCTATACTTTCTCTGATTAGTCTTAGATGAATCATCAAAATTTCCCAATTTCCATCCAGTCACTATAGGAGTACTTACTTTTTTTCTAACAACTCCATTCTCATTCAACTTATTTCTAAATACCCATTTTGATCTAATGATGTTTTTTTTCTACTGGTCTTGGGACCAATTCCCAAGTTTGATTCTTTTCAATTTGCATAAGTTCTTTCATAGCTTCCTTCCAATGTTCACTTTACAAGCTTCACCTACAGTCTTCGGTTCAATCTCAAAAAATAAACATAGATTTACTTCAGCAACAACTCTGCTTCTATTCAACACACCTTTTGTCTTGTCTCTAATAATCTCTCTTTTTGAATGATTATTCTATACATATTTCAGTGTCTTAGGGGACATCATCGGAGCATCTTATTTTGTTTCATTATGTTCATCCTCCTTCCCTTGATCATCTTTTCCTTGTTCTTCCAAAAAATCTTCTATTCTTACACAATCATGCTCATCAGATACATATCCATCAATTCCAATAGGATTCTACACTGTCTCATCAACCTTCACATTCAAGCTCTCTACAATCTTTCTCAATATTTTATTGAAACATCTATATGCCTTGCTATTAGTAGAATATCCAAGAAAAATTCCTTCATCACTTTTTGCATGAAACTTACCCTAAGTTTCCTCATCTCTTTTGATATAGCATTTGCTTCCAAATACTTTGAAATATTTAATAGTAGGAATTCTTCCATCCCATAGCTCATAGGGAGTCTTTGTATTGTTTGCTCTTGCTTGAAATTGATTGAATACATAAACAACGGTATGAATAGCTTCTTTCCAGTAAACTTTCGGTAAACCAGCCTTAGTAATCATTGATCTAGTAACCTCTTGAACTATTTTGGTTTTCCTTTCAAAAAATCCATTCTACTAAGGAGTTCTCGGGGCAGATAACTATCTCTTTATTCCATGCACTTCACAAAATATTTTAAAATCATAGGAGGTGACTTCTCCACCTTTGTCAGATCTTAATCATTTTATCTTCAAATTCACTTCATTTTCAACCATAGTTTTGAATGCTTTGAATCCACCTAATTCATCTGATTTCTCTCAAAGAAATGTAACCTGTGTATATCTAGAATAATCATCAATTAAAAGCATAAAGTACCTTTCACCAAGTAGACATTTTACTCTCATAGGACCACAAATATCTGTATGAACTAAATCTAGTAGTCCGGTAGTGGACTGTTCCTTCGATTTGTAATGATTTCTCACTTTCTTTCTAAACTGACAATTCCTACAAAGAGCATTAACAGGCTTTGTAATTCTTGGTAAATCTCTCACAACTAGAACAACACTAATCCTTTCCAAGTATCAAAATGCATATGAAATATTCTCATGCCATAACCAACTATCATTGATCTGATTCATAAAACGTTATCCATCAACAACCTTAAGTTGATAAATATTCCCTTCAGTTTTCTTTCTCGTACCAATCAATGGTCTATATCCTTTTTGGATCTCACATTTCTCATTCTTAAACACAATATCACATCATTTTTTTCATATTTGGCCAACACTCAACAAATTATGCCTTAAACCCTTAACATAGTATACATCGTTAGTATGATGCTTGCCATCAAAACTTATTGAACCTATCCCACAAATTTTAGCACCAGTATCATCTCCAAACATAACCAAGCCTCCATCATATTTTTAAAGCTTAACAAACTTACTCTTATCACCAATCATGTGATGTGAACAACCACTATCAACTACCCAAAAATTATTTTCTTGTTTAACATGTAGGGAAGAGATAACCATAACTTCATTTTTCTCCTTCTCTGGAGGGATTTCTTTTACTTGTCTCAAAGAATTAGCAAAAGTAGGTTCATCCTTAATCACCAAGAAAAAACATTCATAGTCATCAAGATCTTCATATTTTGAATCTTCATTAGATATACTAGCATTTTCATTCACATAGTAAGCTTTGTTAATCTTCTTCCCTTTCTTTTCTTTATCATATCTTTGTTTATTTCTTTTAGTTGTTTTCAGACACTTCACAACATAATGACCTATTTCTCCACAATTAAAGCATTTAAAGGGAAACTTACCTTCATACTTGCTGGAGCCTTTCCTCATTCTTCTTACAAAGTTAGCTTCTATTTCATCAAAATTTTCTTCATCTGGATCTTTAGATTTTTTAGCTTTAAAAGCAGTCTCTTATTTTCATCCATTCATTATAATTGAATTTCTCATTTCATAAGATATCAAAAATATCAATAGAAAATCCTTAGTACAGGTCTTATAATCTATAGTCTTTTCAATAACACTCACTTTCTCGTTGTAAGCATCAGGAAGAGTTTTGAAAATATTCTTTACAATCCTATCTTCATCTATAGTAGCACCAAGTCCTCTCATTCTCGCCACTATCTCTTCCAATCTTTGTACATAAGCTTTAATATTATCATCTTTAGACATATGTAGAAGATCAAACTGTGTTTCCAAGTTCTGTAATTTCACTTCTTTAACTCTTTCGTCACCATCATGCACTCTTTCTAAAGCATCCCAGAATTCCTTAGCTATTTTCAAAATTTGAACCTTAATCAACACGAAATGTACCAGACTATTCTTCAAGATGAACTTTGCCTTATTGTTCACTTCATGTGCTTTGATCTCTTCAGATGCACTCAGACCATTAACATGAGGAGTGTAAGGATTTTTGTAAGCTTTCTCCACATCATATATGTAATACTCCAGATATTCTTCCATAAATATTTTCCATATAACATAGTTAGTTCCATCAAATCTCAAATAATCAAAAACCATTTTTCTAGCCATCCCGGACCTTCCTCAAGTGGTTAAACTCTTCACCAAGGAACCTTGCACTCTGATACCAATTGTTGAATAGGAAAAATGAGAGAGGGGGTGAATCAGTTGTCATAGAATTAAACCTTTGATTCAATCACCAAAACTAATACTTAATACTACTTAAATAATAAATCATCAAATGCTAATGCAAAAACTGAAATCCAACACATAAATATAGTAACACCAAATTTACATGGAAAACCCAATAAGGGAAAAACCATGGTGAGGATTAGATCACACTATAGAGAATATCAAAATTGATTACAAAAAGTCTCACTACCTGAAATAAGGACTCATTGTCCAAAACAAGGACTCATTATCCAACAAGGCTACAATCCAGAGGGTTCATTGCCACAAAGATACAAAAAAGAAAAAAAAGACTTGTTACAGAGAGACTACAATCCCAATGCAACAAAGAATTCCACCACAGTCACTTGATCAAATTGCATGAATGATAGAGTTTGCCTTCTTCTCACTTCATCTGGAAACTCAACATTAAGCTTCACACTGATCTCCCACACTCTCAACACACACTCTTACTAAATAGAATCAATGTCGCACCAAACTACACTTTCTCTTTTCTCTTATCACACTTCTTCTTTGCTTTTGTATATTTTTCATTACTAAATCATCTTGTATTTATACCATCTTCATGTTTGAAACATATCCAAAGTCGGCTATCCAAATCCAAATTCAAATTAGGTCAGCACCAAAACATCCTAGGGTGGAATTAGAATGAGGGTAACCCAAACACATGCTTCATAGGGACCCAAATAGATCCAACATGCTTCGTCATTCTCAAAAGTAGTATTTCACACAAGGTCAACCACACCAATGTAAAACACATAGAGCCATTAAGAACAAACTTTCCAAATGCCAAAATTAACTTCAATACAATTAGGGCAACTCAACTTTAGAACTATATGTCATAAGACTTCATCAAAGAGAAATCCAGACCAACACCATTTCTCCTAGACCTCTGATGCAATACACCAAGCAAAACACTAATCACTTAGGGTACAAATGACCCAATTCAATCAGGAGAAGATCAAATTGAATAAAACCTCAACAATTCACCATTCATTTCATTAATTTCACTTATCAACTTAACAACATCCTCAATTTTCCTTAGCCACTCACAAGGAAACCATCATCTATCCCACTAATCAATGATTCACATGTTTCTTAGACACAAGATGCAACTTAACTAGCAACATATGACTATATAAACACAAAACCTGATTAGAAACCATGAGATCCATTCATCTCCTTCATTACCCATACTTTCATTCTTTAAACAACTCTATTTCCAAGGAACAAAGACAACTAAACATGCACCCTTACTTACACCAAACCATAAAATCATTGAATTTACCATGTTTTTATTGCAATAGTCCAATTATAGATTCACAAACTACTGTTACAAAAAAATTATTATTATCTTGCAATCAATCATCAATCTATTCAAAGGGCTCACATTACTCACTCATCAAATCATCAAAGACAACAAACCTATCTTCAAACCTTTAGCCAAACATATAGACATCTGTGAAATCATAAATAGGACCATTTCCAATAATTACCAACCATTCTTTTCCTTGTTCTTAGTAGATTCACTGTTTTGAGCAAACAATGCAATATGCCTTTAGTAGGTCAACAAACCTTTAAATAGGGTGAAAACTTTTCAATCACTATGTATTTTCCCAAAAAAATACAAATTTAGAACCCCTTTTCAGTCCCTTATAACATTCTTCAACAACAACACTTGTTTTATAAAATATAAGAGAACCATCACACTATCTGCTAGCAAGGAACCCTCATTAGGCCACCTTATCAAAGAGAGTACTCATAAATCACCACTAAAACACCCAATAACTTAAAATAGTATTAGTTTGAGTAAAAAAACTTAAGATTTAGCAATATTTCAGGATTGAAAGGCCCTCTAAACCTTTGAACAAATAAACCCTTATTTCATTCACTAAACAATTTTGTTAAGTGAGGATTTATAGAAAGTTCAGCCTCGAAACCTCAATTCAACTTGAAAATGCCTCCAATACTTTGGAATGCACCTACACAAACTATAAAAACCTTCCTATATGTTTCATGCATGCCTTTATATCAATTTCCACCTTGGAGCCATTCACTTCTATTGGGAAAACCCTTTTTTTTTCTATGAAACAACAACATACAACCTATAATCTCACCTTCCCCTACACATTAAGCACACATTCCAATTTAAAAAAATTAAAAAAAATCCATTCCACCAATCTAATTGGTCCTACGTCGGTGGAATGAAAATTTTCCTTTAGAGGACTCTCAAACCCTTATTTATGGGTTACAAATTGAACTTCACTAAATGCACTCAAACATATGATATATTTGGTGGATTCCCTCCTAATTTTATTTAAATGAAATCTTACTCTCTGTTCTATCAAAAACAAGAAGATTTTAAGCGCTAAACTTCTACACAAATCATACAAGTGAATGAAATCAAGAAGAAACTCATAAATTTATTGAAACATGGTACTTTTATTGATACTAGATCTTCAAGATTACAAAGTCTGATTTTTGCTCACTTGACAAATGCTTTATAGATGTTTCACATAGTTAAGGAAACTTCCTTTTGAAATCCAATGACGTACCCCTTGATTTTCCCACAACAAACTTTTCAACTTCCCTGATTTTGTGCTATTTTTGCCTTTTTACATCATTAACAACTTTTCCCATATTTTGAAAATATACTTTTGTGACCACCTAAGGACTTATGTAGTTCTTAAATACATGACCTTGTCATATGTGTTGACATCCTTTTTGCCAATTTCTTTCCATTTCCCATTTTTACAATTTTTTGCACAAAAATGATATTTTGTGATTGACTCTATTTACCTCCTTTTAGTGACTTATGACCCTTACAATGCAATTTACACTTGAACATTCATTTTTCTATGAAAAAAATTCAATAACCAAGGTGCTCCTGCACCAACCTCAATCAGAAACAAAGAGAACCACAATTCATAACTAGTGAACACCACTTGCACTGTACAACAAACCAACAACCAAGAATCTGAATATAACGCCTTCTCACAACCATGAACAACATATTTGAACCACACAACCATAGGAGCAAATATGGACCAAAGAAATGGAGCAACCACTGGACACTTGCAACATATCTTTGTTATAATTTTTTCAATATCCTTGACATATACAACCAACAACAACTAGTAGATAACCAACCGACCAGTTGACATCAATGACAACACCTTCAATCTTTCCATTCTTGCAACAAACTTACCATGGGAAGATCACAGGGCAAGTTTTGACATATAGCTAGACATAGGAGCATACTTTGGGGAAACGATTGAATCCTTCAGTCACAAAATTGATGACATGCAACTAGTAGATATTTGAGTGAAAACCACATTGTGACACTTTCTGATCCCAAAATAGTAAAAATAAAGGACGTATTCGAGGGTGAAAACCTCTCTAAGGTACCCATGGATGAGGGATTCAATCTTGCCCTTAGTGTAATACATCCAAAGAGATAAGCTGTGCTAGTAGAAAAGGCCACTCCAGTCAATGTGGGAACATAGGAAGAACCCAAGATCACTTTCTATGTTGAATCCTTGATGGATGAACATAAGAACCTAGAAACATTCCTAAAAGAGAAAAGTACGAACTTTGCATGGTCATACACAGATATGCTAGGGATTGATCTAGAAGTAGTAGTACATCATTTAGTAGTCTATCCTTAAGCTGAACTAGTAAAGAAAAAGTTAAGATGCACCCTCAGATAGCTCACTCTTGGTCAAACCAGAGTTACAAAACTTCTTGATGTTGGATTTATATGACCAATAGATTATCCTAAGTGGGTTTTAAATCTGATACCAATCTCAAAACCCATTGGGGGCATTAGAATATGCATTGATTTTAGAGATTTGAATAGAACATGCCCGAAGGATGATTTCCCTCTCCCTAACATCAACATCATAGTAGACTTAACAGCTAGGCGTGAAATGCTATCACTCATGGATGGTTTTTCAAGCTATAATCAAATCATGATTTCCAAGGAGGATCAACAAAAAATTGGATTCACTTTTCCATGGGTTACATACTATTGGAATGTGATGTTGTTTGGTCTATAGAATGCAAGAGCAACCTATCAGAGAGAAATGACCCTCATCTTTCATGACATGATCCATAAAATAATTAAAGACTATGTAGATGATATTTTGGAAAATTCAAAGAAAAGAAGTGAGCACATAAAATTCTTAGGATCCATCTTTGATAGACTGGAAGAATACAAGGTATGACTAAACCCAAAAAAGTGTGTCTTTGGGGTTACATCAAGGAAACTTCCATGCTATATCATTTCACAAAGAGGGATAGAAATTGATCCAGCAAAGGTAAAAGCCATCCTAGAAAAGGAACCACCATAAACATTAAATCATATGGGAGGGTTACAAGGAAGATTGTTGTCCATTAGGAGGCTTATAGCGCAACTATTAGACAAGATCCATCCTTTCTCGCGTCTTCTCTATAAAGGAATAAATTACAAGTGGGATGAGAAGTGTGACAAAGCTTTCCAAATGATCAAGGATTCCTATCGACACCTCCAATACTCATGCCACCAATACCAAACAAACCACTGATCATGTATATCTCAACAACATCAGTAACATTAGGTGCTCTTCTGACACAACATGATGAAAATGGAAAGGAAAGATCTACCTACTACATCAAAAGGACCTTAGTGGGATATGAAATGAACTATTCAACCATTGAGAATGCATGCTTAGCATTGGTTTTTACTTCACAAAAGTTTAGAAACTACATGTTGTTGCATCAAATTAAGTTCATTGTGAAGATTGACCCATTAAAATATTTGTTATCCAAAACAATTCTCACTAGGTGGATGACCAAATGGGTAATGATCTTAACTTAATTTGACATAGAGTATGTGGAGCACAAGGCAATCAAAGGACAAGTGATCGCAGATCAACTGATAGAGGCACCTATCTACGTTGAGAACCCATTGATATTTGAATTCTTTGATGAATCAATATTCCTTGTCAATCTCACAAATCAGTGGAAAATGTACTTTGATGGATCATTCACCCAACATGGATCAAGAGCGGGTATTCTCTTCATCACCCCTCAAGGTGATTGCATCCCAAAGTCATACATGCTATCATTTCCATGTACTAACAACATTACTGAGTACAAATCCCTAATCATAGGTCTAAGGATAGCAGTTCAATGGAAGATACAAGAAATAAAAGTCTATGAAGATTCATAGTTGGTTATCAACCAAGTCAATGATGACTACCAAACTAACGATGATAAGCTTATTTCTTACAAAAAGATGGTAGAGAGTCTCAAGGACTTTTTCATAGATATAAATTTTGAACAGATTCCTCACATGAAAAATAGAGCAGTAGATGCTATGGCAACAATTGGCTCACTATTAGACATGTCAAACAATGTCCTGCAATGTGAATTCTTGGTAGAACAACTTCTCGTACCAACTTTCAAATCCTAGAATCTAAATTTATGTGTGTCATTGTTGGTCCTAGATCCATGTGGTATCATGAAATATTTACCTACCTAAGCAGAGGAACCCTCCCATTTAATATCACCTCAAACCTTAAAAAGACCTTTGTTAAGAAGGCATCCTGATTTGTGATCCTAGGTGATACCCTTTATCACTGAAGCATTGAAGGGACATTATTACAATGTCTTAACCAAGAGGAAGCCTTGACTGCTTTAACAGAAGTACACAATGGTATATGTGGTTCCCATTATAGTGGTATGACTTTTGCTAAGAAATTGTTGAGGATGGGGTACTACTGGCCAACCATGGAAAGAGAAGCTCATCAATATGTGCAAAATTGTGTCTAATGTCAACTACATGGAGACCTAATTCATGATCCAGCTCAAGAGTTGCAACCAATGATCACACCTTAGCCTTTCTCACAATGGGGGCTTGACCTCATAGGAAAGATTACCCAAATCTCATCTAATGGCCACAAGTTTATCATAACAACCACTAAGTACTTTACTAAATGGGTTGAAGCCATTCCTATGACCTACATAATAGGGAAGAAAATTTCCAAGTTTATCCTAAATTTCCTAATCTGTCATTATGGTGTTCCACAAACCCTTATCTTAGACAATGGAACGCCTTTCAAGAATCAGGATGTGAAAGGTCTATGTTGAAGATTCAACATCCAACACCGATTTTCTACTCCGTATTACCCTCGAGGTAATAGTCAAGCTGAGGCTACGAACAAGACCATTCTAAAAATCCTAAAGAAAATGATCAATGAAGTTGGCCATGACTGACATCTATAGTTAAATCCTGCTCTTTGGGCCTATCAAACCAGTATTTGCATGCCAACAGGTGCAATCCCTTTCTCCTTGGTCTACGGATTAAAAACCATTCTTCCTATTGAGGTGGAGCTCCCATCACTGTGAGTGTCACTACAAAACTTGATCACGGATGAAGAATACAAAATATCTTGGCTGAATGAGCTAGAATTCTTGGATGAGCATTGTCTTGATTCCCTCAACCACTTACAAGTATGTCAAAACTGATTGAAATAGAGCTATAACAAGAAAATCAAATGTCGATATTTTTAGGTAGGAGATCTTGTCCTAAAGTAGAATCTAAAGAACCTTCCAGATCAGGAAAGTAAAGGAAATTTTGAGCCTAATTGGTTAGGTCCCTTTGTTATCACAACAAGCTATGGATCAGGAGCATATCAATTATCAACACCTGAACATGAACCCTTGTAGGAACCAACCAACAACTTGCATCTTAAAAAGTTCTTTCCCTAAATCTTGAAGAGTATAAATCTGAAAATACAAAAAAAATTAAGATAATGATCAAAATCTAAAAAAATGAGAATTTAAAGGATTGAAAACAGTAAATAAAAAAATCGTCCTCTAGTGAAAACCACTTCGGTGGTGCTTTGAGAAAGTACCTTGGTGAAAACCTGGCAAACATGCTTCTCACATAAATAAAGCACCTCCATCTATTCTTTGGCTCTTTATCTTGTCATTCTTGGTATCACATCCCTCTATCACCTCATCCATCCTATTTATTCTGTCCATCACCCATCCATGTCCATATCATAAGCTTGATATTGTGAAGTATCGCATCCCCTTAGTACTACTTGGCATATTCCAAAGGTCAACTTGTCCTGCCTATATCAAGGTAGTCTATCATATCAAACTGAGGGAAATTTGTTATGGATTAGATTAGGTTCTTGTATATCTTAAGGTTAAACATCAAAAATACCAAAAAAATTCATAAAACATTCATTAGGAAATCCAAAAACATTTGCAAAATCTTGTATAGCTAAAATCTAAAAACATTAAAAAATTGTAAAGGAAAAATCCAAAACATCCAAAACACATCAAAATCCCTAAAAAGGTCGAACATCAAAAATCCAAAAAATAGAACCATGTCAAACTATGTTGTCTCTGAGATTGAACATAGGCAAGCCTATCATTGATGTGCCCCCGAGAGACCCTAGGTTAGTCTTTAGGAGTTTGTCATAATAAACTGGAAATCCATCAACTATTCATATCTCATTGTTAATAAGTTGAGTTAGTCAAACTACGTGGTCTCTACATGTATAGCGTAGGCAAGGCTAATATTTGATCAACCTCTGAGGCCCCTAGGATAGGTCTTTTAGGTTAGGTTCTTGGTCAAAACTCAAAAAATCCCTAAACATCGATATATCAGAAAATCCAAAGCCTCCAATTTATATATTAGAAAACCCATAAACATTCAAATATTAGAGAATACCAAAAAATTTGAAAATTAAAAATCCAAAAAAATTAGAAAATATTCAAAAGACCTAAACATCCTCAAATAACCAAAAACCAAAACATTCACATAAACTCTCAAAAAGACTTGAACAACCTCAAAACATTTTCAAAATACCAAAAACATTGAAATATTCTAAAAATCCCAAAACCACCCATCCCATTTTTCTTTCACTCACAATAAATCCTCCATCCATAATAAATCATTCATCACCTTCAAACTTTGGAAAAATGAACAAAAAAAAGTATAGCAAGTCGTAAAGGGAGAACTTATGTGTCAAAATCTAAAGTCTAAATCATCGATAAGCAAGTCAATGGAGTTTATATCAACGGCTTATCACACAACTCATCCTAATCAAAACATCTGATCAACATGTCCTAGGATGTATCCTTCCTACAATGGGCATCAGTATCATAAATAACTTTAGCTAAATTAAACTAGCAAGAGATATATTTAACACTGACTGTTTGTCTTTGATCTTTTCTTCTGATTTATCTTAATTACCCATTCTGAGGACCTCTTGATGATGTCTTTCAAAATGATTTAGAGAGAAAGGAATGGGGTGTCAATCATTATCTTTCATTTGTTGTGCTTGTGGGTATTCTTGTAAAATAATATTGGCGCATAATTGCTTAGTTGTGTGTAAGGAAGTCGTTTGGGTAGATTTTTGACTATTTCATATTCTTTGGTCCAAGATATTCTGAAATACTAAACTGTTTTCCAATGAGGTTTTCGTATGCCAAGGTGTGAACAAGAACTATCCTATCTATTTGTAGAGTCAAAGTCCATTACACTAGATACAACACCATCCTAGTTATCAATAGCTTGATGCATCGTGTCTATGTACATTATATCAAACAATAAGGAATGACAAGAAATCCCAATCCCAAGATATGAGCAAATCATCATCATCATGCATTTCTCATCACCATCTCTAATAAAGTCTTGGTGGATCATAGACTTGTTGGATCTTTTGAATCAATTTGTTGGAATCAAGGAACACTAAGAGAGGGGGGGTGAATTAGTGTTCTACAAAATTTATCTTTATTAACTTGATCTTTAAACCACTTATAGTATTGAACCAAAAGAAAGATGCAAGAACACAAGGAAACCAACCACAACACCATAACAAAAGGATTTTTTACGTGGAAACGTTGTTAGGGGAAAAAATATGATGGAGGTTAATCCACAACATGAATATACTCAAAATAAGTGTTTACAAATGGGGAATGCACATGCATTCAGGCACACTTCCTAGAGCTCACTGCTCAAATACAAAAGGCTTACTACCCAAAAGAAGACTCATTGTCTTATAGTCACATTCAAATTACATCCAAAAGATTTTGAACTGAGAAAATAGGATCTTCTAATGCCTGATTACAATTCCGGTTAAGCACATTGATCACAGTCTTCACATTCTGTCTGATTCTGCTCTTGAAACTTTGTCTGCTTTAATTCGAATCACCAATCTTTGTTCTACTCAAGTGAAACTATGAAAAATCAATCTATAATCCTTATAACTCTTGAATCATGTCACATCACATCAAAAAATGATATGAATAATCGATTATATATATCCACAACTAGAGATTAGAACAACTACATGTCGGCTTTTCTATGCTGTTAGACTGAAAATTAATAAAATAGATCTTCTAACTTGCACACCAATCAATGAAAATACCTATGATTCAAAGATAAGATAGATCATACATAAAAATACCTTCCCTGAGATCGACAACACAAAATAATAACAGGAAATTACATATGATTCAATGTACACAACTCTATTGGATGCCTTATTTTAGCTTTGACAAATATCTTCAATTTGACTTCTGGTATAAGCAAATACTGAGGTGCGGATGGGATTACTGACTAGGGTTGTCATCAATGACAACACTAGATGACTTGTGCAATGTCTCTTGCCAACAAAATCATCAAAATCAATGGTCAAATCATCTCATTCTTCTATATTATCTCCACACTGACCCGGTATCATGACAGTTAGCAAAAATATCATCACTGCATCCATCCTGCATCCAAAAAGCATCAACATGCATATATCTTTCATAGATCACAACATATCATAATATGAAGAACATATCAATTGCATTATCATTTAAGTTGTGAACAAATAATATAGATTTGTTATTCTAGGCCTCTTAAATCATTGCATCACATATCATAAACATACCTCGCATTATCATATCATGAGCATGAACATCTGCATTATCCATCCATACATCCATATGCATACATCATCACATCATAAACTTGCATAGAAAATACACAAAAATAAATGCATCCATATCGTTTGCGTATGCATCACATAAGCATGACATATCATCCATCCCATAGCATATTTGTAAGATGGGGTTAGACAATTCCTAGTCTAGATATTTAAGTGACAACCAACACTTCTAAGCTACAAACCACATCCAAACAAGAGAAACAAACAATAAGGAATTAAAATGAAATGCATTCACAAATAAACACTCCCCATTGTAGCTGCTTCACTTCTCTTGTCTCTCCTATTTCTCCTTATGCCAATATTTCCCTTAGATTTTGAAGTAGAATTGTACAAATACCTGCAAATAGTAAGTAAAAAGTTGTAGATGAAAGGCTGTTAAGGAAAAAATGGGAGAGGAAGGTTGCTTTTATAGACAACCATTCGGATGGACGACCGAGATCGATCATGTAGAAAGATTCCAAGATCGACGGTCGAGGATGGATGAGAGGGAGGTTATGAAATGGACAAACAAGATCGAGTTTCTAGAAAGATGCCAAGATCAACGGTTGAGAATTGATGCAACCAAAATATGCCATTCATGGAAGAGCTATGACAGCGATGACTATGACGCCCAACGACTATGATAGAAATGAAGGCTATGATAGAAATGAATGACATGAAATATTTGACCAAAAAGGGAGGCATAAATGATTTATTCAAATTATTTATTCGAAAAAGGGAAAATGGAGGAAATAGACAAGTGGAAAATAAATAGTTCATTCGAATTATTTATTTGGGGAAAATGAAAAGGGAGCATTTAATTAAATCAATTTATTTAAATGAGGGGAGGTGGAAATTAGACGTTGATAACTGATTTAAATTATTTATTTAAAGAGGAGAAGAATGATGTAATTAAATAATCTTGATGATTATTTAATTAAAGAAGAGGAAAAAAGGTCAAATAATAATAACTATTATCTAACTATAGACAAATGATGAAAGATAAATAATTAAATAAATAATGATTCATTTAATTATTGAAGAAAGGGGGTGTTAGCAACGCAATTAATTTATTTTAATTGATCAAGATAGAATAAAGATTAGAAAGTGAATTAATTAAATAATTAAAAATTATTTAATTAATAGAATAATATGATAAGCATAATTAAATAATTAAAATTATTCAATTATCGGAGGAAGACGACCAAGAAAAATGACGCTTGTAGACTTAAGACATTTTTCAATGTCTACATTTTTCCCCTCTTTGACATAATGGAGTTCATTGCATTGTGTCAAAGAAATTAAATCAAGAGATGCCCCAGGATGCCCTAGTGAAATAAGGGTATAGGTATGCCCCCTCAAGAAAGTTTGACAAATTTTCAAAATTTTTGGAAAATTGTCCCGATAAGACAAATGGATGGCTAGGAATTCGATGGTGAAGACATAATTGAGTTTCAAGGTTGATAAAGGGGTCAATTTCAAGGTCAAGGGCTTTAAAAGGTGTGACCAGTAGACAAGCCTAGGTCAAAAACCCTAATTTTGAAGCTATAAATGATAATTTGAGTTTGCAAAAAGGGTCATTTTCACATTCCAAATTTAGAAATTTTGGGAGCTCAGGGTGATTATTCAGTGAGAATGTCACTTGTTTCAAAGTCCACCTACTATGCGTATTAGATCCATAGCTACCACTAACCTGAGGGAGCGTCCGCCCCAATATATACTACTAGCCCAACTTTTAATTTTTTCATTTTACTTGCATTTAGCTTAGGAAATAATTTATCAGGCAATTGTGTCACAAAATTTTGCAATGAAATTGAATTTGCATTCAATGAATTTGATAAGCGGTTCGCCACAATCATCTCGGCGCAATGCAACTACATTAGGGGTGGGGCACAAGTGTTTGCGGTGTGATGCATGAAATTGTGTGACAATTGAATTTTCAAGCCGCATATGAAATCAAGAAGGACACAAATGACTGGGTGTGATGCATGTGTTGTACAAAATGACAAATGTGTTAGGCGAGTGACATAATTGTAATTGTGAGCTGGTTATAAATATATGTGACGCATTTGTTAAAATGGCAACACAATTGCCTAGTTAAAAACTTGCCCTAGATTAGGAAATTTTGACTTGGTCAAATTATGTTATGTTGGTCAACTGAAGGTCTAAGATTGACATTATTGGTTGTGTGGTGATTTCAAGAGTGTCTACCTCCTATTTATACTCGAGAGTCGAGACCATATGTGTTATGACTACGAGACTAGTTGGGTGAGGAGGAGTGACAAGCACTTTTGGACTTAGGCTTATTCTATGTGACCTATATGCCCGTGATTAGGGAAAACAGGGGGATGCTGACAACACTAGCAGAGTGTTGGCACTCAGAGATGGGAAACTTCCATTTTTTGATAGGGGAGGCAACAATCGCCTTGGAGGATGTGTACAGGATATTGAGGCTACCCATTCATGGCGAAAGGGTACAATATGACCCTGGTCGAGGGCTATAGGCATTAAAAGAGTAATATGAGACTGATGATGATGCAAAGCTTAGTATCTAGGGTTATGAGATCCAATGGGAGACCTTGGCTAAGACCTATGACATATATGATTGTGTTCTTTGTGTACTAATAGTCGGAGTGATGATCCTGGACCACAAAGGTCATGGTTTTCCAGTGGGATGGGGGGAGATGCTCTGATTGATGATTCAGTTCGGGATAGTATATGCGTGGGGGCCATGCTTGCTGGCCATGTTGTACTTTTAGCTACACGATATTGTCTATAGGGGAGGACAAAGTCTAAGTTGTGGGGTGACCTTGCTGACAGTTTGGGCATGGGAGCACATAGCAGTGTTCTAACCTCTGGTGGTTCGGGCAATGTGCTATATGCTTATCTGTATCAAGGGATGTTGACCTAGACACATGTTTGAGATGTGGGTTATTGGAGGCATGGTCTAGAAACATTGGTGAGCTTCATTTGGAGACGGTACAAGACTTGTTAGTTGTGGATAGATGAGGATGACCACTTGCCTTGGTGTCAACAACCCAGGTATTTGATCAGGTGGATAGTGCAGTCACAACACATCATTGAGATGTACTTACCAGAGAGGGTTAGCTGATAGTTTGGTGAGCGACAGGGGGTGCCAGTGGGTACAACAAAGTATGGCTGATTTTCATGAGAGGTGCATCCCTGGGGACCACAGATTGTGGTTACCATTGTAGAGCAGGAGATAGATGCCATGTGGGCATTAGATTAGGAGTGGTGAGGTGGGGACACTAATGCAGGGACTACACTAGAGTATGATTCTTGGTGGTAAGAACACAAACCTATTCCACTCACAAATCCACAACACTCAACACCAGTAGAGTGTAGAGTTAGGGGCCTGAGAGGCCAGTGGGGAGGGAGAGGTCGAAGGGGTGGAGTATACGAAGGATAGGGGATGGAGGAGGATGAGGATGAGATAGATAGGTGAGGAGGAGGGATAGAGGATGACAGGAGGGTAGGGAAATACCACCCATCAGAGAGGAGGTAGAGATGCAGGAGGATAGGCTAGAGGTTATGGCAGCAACATATGTGGCAACTTAGGCATTAGAGTAGCACACAGAGTGCCCGTAGTGGAGGTAGTATAGCTAGAGGCCATGGAGATCAAGGTAGGTCATGATGGGGGATAGGGAGAGTAGGTAGGAGAGGAGGAGGCTGAGATGGATGAGGCAGAGTGGGTCCCCCATGAGAGGATCATCATGGGAGATGAGGAGGTGGGGGAGGAGGGTCTAGCAGATGATGATACTATTGAGCAGAGGATATCCATGCCTAGCACTAGAGGCAGAGTTGAGGACAATCACTGTTGAGAGAGACGACCTTAAGGTTGAGAAGGATTCCTTTTAGGTGGAGAGGGATCTATTAGTCATTGGTTGGAAGTAGATCGACCAATGAATGATTGATTTCATGGCAACATGCAGTGGGTCAGTGGTCAAGGTTGCACAAGAGTATGCTAAGGCGAGCAGGTCCAACCAATACTATAGGGATTTATATGAGAGAGTGGTACCTTCAGAGAGGAGGGAGCCCACATTTTCTGAGATATATAGTGGCTCACAAGGCAGAGCACACAACAGGACTCATAGTCGGCAGACATAGAGCAAGTCCCAGGGTGAGACGTTAGATTCCAGGCGGGCCACTCCATATGACAGGCCTCCTTCAACTAGGGATGCACCACATAAGGAGGACATGGATGCCCCAGGGACAAGAGATCAGGGTAGTTCAGGCTAGGGCCTCTTTTTATTTTTGTTGTTATATGGACAATGATATGTTTATTGTCGAGCCTGTGAGCTCCACTTTTATTGGACACATCTTGACATTATACCTATGACACATTATTTTGAGTGATATATGATATGATTTTGGTGGCAGTTGATGATATGAATTGTTATGTGTTTATGCATTTATGATGACATGCTATGTGATGGATACTCATGCTATGATTATGGTGTTTTTTGATGCATTTTATATGATGATGTGATGATCTAGTATGCTTTATGATTATGTTTTATGATTATGTTTATGATTTTTATGATCTATATGGACGATAAATGCAATGTGGATGATGTGATGATCTATATGATTATGTTATGAGTATAGTGAAATATAAAGATGTAATGCATTTATGGTTATGGATGTTTTTATGATGGTATACATGGATGATGAATGAAATGGAAATGACCCTATGTTACAAACGTGATATAATATGTAGATGAAATCTTAATGTTGAAGTGATGAAATTTTTGTATGATAATGCAAAATGTTTGATGGAAAATGTGTAATGTGAATGAAAAATGTGACGCTTAATGTGATAGGTTATAATATTATTAATGTGATGTAGTATGTATAGGATGCAATGTAATATGTGATGGGAAGAGTCACGATGTAAAATGCAATGTTATATGAAATGTAATGCAAATGGATTATGATATAAAATGCAACATGATATGGAATGCAATTCTATATGGATGTATTTCATGTTTTTGTATTTTCTTATGCAAATATTTGTCACCTAATATGAAAATGATGTCAATGGTGATGGTGCTTTGTATGATGCTATCTACCATGATTATGCAAGTAATATGTTTTTGTGTGTCATAGGACTCAGTCAAGATGTGAATGGAAGAAATGTTAGTATGGAAGAGGTGGGAGAGATGGACGTTAGTGTGAAAAAGGAAAGGAAGATGGAGGTAGAAAGTTAGACTAGAAATGATAAGGGAACCAACTTTCATACTTACATTTTAATATTTATCATCATTGGGTGTCAAAAATGTCGCAAATGGACCAAAAACACCATGGTATGACATAGACCAAGGTGTGCAAGGTGACCATTTGTGAGAGACAAGTAGTCAAAAGAAAGGGAATGCCCTAACTCATACTAAGGATCCAATTATCCCAATCTTTTTGCCAAGACAAACCACATACAACAAACAAAGAAAAAAGGCCATGATTCATCATCGTCCCTCTAAATCCTTTAACAGGACATCCTCGAGGTAACTAGTAACATGACCAAAAACCAATCAAAAAGATAAGACAAATCCAAACCAACACATTGTTTTCCAGAGAGATAGTGTTTGTCGATAGTCTTGATGAGATTCTTTGATGTGATTGATTACGTTGACCGAATTTGATTGATAAATTGACAAGGATTGATTGATAAGTTGAAAAAGGTTGAAAAATTGATTTGATTGGCCGTGCCTAGATTCAAGAAGGACACATCCTGATTAAGGTAAGCTTGATTGACCAAGATGACAAAATTGATTGACTTGATAAAGATTGATTGATAAAGATGACAAATTTGATTGATTGCAGCCGACTTTAGGAAAGACATCCTGATTAAGGTGAATGATAAAATTGAAAAAATCTAATCTCAGGAATGACACATCCTGATAAAAGACAAAAGATAAGATTGAATGAGATAAATGACATAATGCCCCATTCCGCTAAGATTGATGATTCAATAAATTGATTGATGATAAGATGATTGACTAATTGAAGGATTTTTTTGGTTATGTTTGCTTTTTGATTCGTGATTTGGTTTAAATGATGATTTCTCGTAGACTAGAAATGAGACCAGACTCGAAAAACCCTAAAGGACTAACCTAGGTGGCCTCTGGGGCTCACTTATTGATGGCCTTTCCTACATTATACATGCAAAGACCTCGTAGTTCGACACAACTTGGATTTTCCTTATTTGACAAAAGACTGAGTCATGATTTTATTTGGAAAACCTAAAAGGACTAACCTAATGTCTTGAGGGTTCATTTAAGATGAGCCTTTGCTACGTAGCAAATGCACAAAGACAACATAGTTCGACCATTGTAATAAAGATTGACTCAAACTCAGAATCTGACACTGTTTTTGGAAGTTTTGAAGTTTTTTGATGTTTTTGGATTTTGATGATTTTATGATTTTTTTGGATTTTGATGTTTTATGAGGCTAATACCATGTGTTATCTTCCCATGAAGATGTGAGTCAAGGAATATCCTCTAGTCAGGCATATGACCAACTTATTATGCATGAGGGGAAGTAATAGATGAATGTGAAGCATGATTAGGATACTAAATGTCGGTGGTTTTCAAGCCATGGAAGGATAATGAAGTTTATTATGAACAAGTGACATGTGTGAATGGATAAGTGGAAAGGGAAAAGGACTAGATAGAGTGACAGTAGATGAAGGAGCATAAATTGACTACACATGGTGCCTGTTAACCAAGTTTTCACCATGGTACTTATCCAAAGCACCACCGAAGTAGTTTTCACTTTTAGACGAATTATTTCTCTTTACTATTTTTTTGATTTTTTTTGTTGTCACCAAGATGCCTGTTTTCTAGGTTTTCATCAGGGCGACCATTTTTTTTATTTTTGATTTTTTTTGTATTTTTGACTTTTAAAGGGATACTCTAAGAATCAAGTGTAATACTTGGGGAGGTTCATGCTGTTGATAGGTTCAGAAAATGGATCTCCTTTAGGAGTAGAGAGCTGATAAGCACCTAATCCATATGATGTAGTGACCATATAGGGGCCTAACCAATTAGGTTCAAACTTTTCAAACTTCTCTCATTTTGCTTGATTCTTCAGATTTTCTTTCAGGACTAAGTCATCAATGTCAAGGATTCTAGATTAGACTTTCTTATTGTAGTTGCATTGAAGGTGATTCTAATATGCTTGTAAATGTGCCAAGGTATTCTTTCTCTTTTCATCAAATAATTCTACCTTATGTAGATGGGATACACAATATTCTTCTTGATCAATCAAGCCTTGCATAGAGACTCACAAAGAGCGTAACTTGACCTCTATAGGAAGTATTGTTTCAGAACCGAGGAAAAGGGATTACGGGGTAGCTCTTGTAGGAGTGAGAACATTGGTATGATAGGCCCATAAAGCAAGATTATGTTGTAGGTGCTAGTCACAACCAACATCATCGATGGTCTTTTTCAAGATTTTTAGGATAGTCTTATTAAATGCCTCGGCTTGGCCATTACCTTAGGGGAAATATAGAGTAAAAAAATGATGTTGGATATGGAATTTTTCACAAAGCTTATGGACATCCGGGTTCTTAAAAGGGAGACCATTATCGGTAATGATGGACTATGGGATACTATAGTGGAAAATTATGTAATTTAGGATGAAATTGGCTATCTACTTTCCAGTAATGTAAGTCAGTGGGATAGATTTGATCCATTTTGTGAAGTATTTAGTAGTGACAGGGATAAACTTATGTCCATTTGAAGAGGTGGGATGGATCTTTCCTACTAGGTCGAGTCCCCATTGAGAAAATGGCCATGATGAAGTAAGTGGCTATAGTTATTGAGTTGGTACATGTATAAGATCTCCATGAATTTGATACTGGTGACATTTCTTCACAAAGTGATAGGCATCACATTCCATTGTAGGCCAATAGTATTCTGTTCTCATGAGATTTTTGGCTAAGGTTGGACCAATAGAGTGAGCTCCACATATACCATGATGTACCTCTTGTAAGGATGTTTGTGCTTCATTTGAGCTGAGACATTAGAGGAGGGTACTATCAAGTTGTGGTGGTAAAGGATGTCTTCGATGATGGCATATTTAGATGCTTGTCAGATAAAAGTTTTTCATTTGTTAGGGGACAAGTCAGGAGGGATAATTTGGTCATGTAAATAGGTGTATATGTCTTTATACCAAGGGGATTTAAGACCAACAAGTTCACACACAAGTTTGGTTTTAGGGACATTGAATGTAGGGATCAATAGTTGTTCCGCCAAGAACTCATATTGTGAGGAATTGTTGGGAATATCCAAGAGAGATCCAATTGTAGCCATTGCAGAAGATGCTTTGTTCTAGATTCTTGGTATCTATTCAAAAGAAATATTATCAAAGTATAGTCTAAGGCTATCTACCATGTGCTTGTAGGGAATCAATTTCTCATCCTTGGTATCATAGTCATCATTAAATTGTTTAATCACTAATTAGGAGTCACCATAGACTTGAAGGTCCTTGATTTTCCATTTTATTGCCATTCAGACTCCTGTCAATAATGCTTCATATTCAACCATGTTGCTTGTGCATAGGAATGCTATTCGAAATGACTTAGGAATGGCATCTCCTTGAGGTGTGATGTACAAAATACTAGCTCCTGATCCATGGATTGTATAAGATCCATCAAAGTATAGCTTCCATGTTGTTGGTGTGTCTATGAAAAATATCGATTTATCTGGGAAATTAGTTATCAAAGGATGGTCTACTTTCAGTGGTGCATCTGTAAGTTGGCCAACTATCACCAATCCCTTTATTGATTTCTGGTTAATGTATTTAATGTCATATTCACTCAGAATCATAACCCATTTAGTTAGTCTTCTTGTCATTGCTGCATTGTTGAGAAGATATTTCAAAGGATCAATTTTGGTAATCAGTTTTGTCTTGTGATTCAACATGTACTGTCTTAGTTTTTGTGCTACGAATACCACTGCTAAAAATGCTCGCTCTATAGGACTATAGTTTAGCTCATACCTGACTAAAGTGCAACTGATATAATCTATTGATCTTTCCTTGCCATCATTGTCATTTTGTGCTAAGAGTGCCCCCAGTGCTGATGTAGTAGCTATCACATATAGTATTAGATGTCTTCCATCAATTGGAGGCATGATTACTGGTGGAGTTAATAGATAGTTCTTGATCTAATCAAATGCCTCTTGACACTTTTCTATCTAGTTGAAGGGAATGCCTTTTCTTAACATATGTTGGAATGGGTGGATCTTGTTTTCTAATTGAGCAATGAACCTACAAATGGATTGTAGTCATGCTTGTAATGTTCTTAATTGACTGATGTTGGTTGGCGGTGGAATTTCCAAGATGGCTTTAACTTTGGTGGGATCTGTTGGAAGTTGAAGATTACATCATATGGTTGTCATTTATGTCAACACAATACTACATGTATATCTAGTTATTAGAAGCTATTTCACATTAAAGTTGACTGTTATGTGTGATATGGTGTGTTGGTTTTTTTGTTTGGTTCCTATCGTATAACAAACTATGATTCAGATAGATCTTGGCTGACTTGACATATACAATACTTTATGATGTTTTTATGGCTGACCTAATTGATGTGTTGGATAAATATATATATTCGTATGCGTCTCTAGAAAATATAAAATAAATAAAGGAAAAAAGGATGAATGGGTATATGGATGAATGAATGAAGCAAGAAGTATAGAGCGATTATGTGTCTCCAAAAAGTGTATGGTTGTAGTAGATCAAAATAAGTGAATTAGGTGAAGACAAAAGTGTGTAAACTGAGTAGAAGTATAGAGCGATTATTGAGCTTCATCTGGAACTAAATTTAGCATAAGAAAGGTGTAATTCATTAGTTCATTTTGGTAGTAATCCATAAATTTTGTATTTTGGAAGTGAGCCATCTTCTTTTTATATCTATGGCAGTGAGCCCTCTGGGTTGTAGCCCTATGGACAGTGAGTCCTTATTTTAGGCAGTGAGCCTTATCTCTAGTAGTGAGCCTTTTTGTAATCAATTTTGATATTCTCTATAGTGTGAGTTAATCCTCATCGTGGTTTTTCCCTCATTGGGTTTTCCATGTAAATATGGTGTTATTGTGTTTGTGGATTTCCATTTGATGGTTAATCACTTAATCAATTTATGTGTTAGTTCTGGTAATTGAATTTATGGTTATAATATTTGACAACTGATTCTCCTCCCCTCTCAGTTGTCCTATCCAACATGATCAACCTCTATTCCTCTATGTGAGATAATATATCCAAGAATCTTTCTTGATTACACCCCGAAGACACATTTCTTTGGATTCAGCCTGAGTTGATACTTTTCCAGTCGTGTTAAAATCTTGTCCAATACTACTAAGTGTCCACTTCATTTTAGAGATTCAGAGAGAAGGTCATCGACATAGTCTTCCATAAGGATGTGCATATAGTCTTGAAAAATTATAGTCACGGATCTCTAATAGGTAGCTCCAACATTTTTCAATCCAAATGGCATAACGTTCCAACAAAAGGTTCCCCAGGCACATGTGAAAGTTGTCTTTGGTTGATTTTCAGTAGCAATTCTTATCTGATTGTAACCTGAGAATCCATCCATTAGTGATAACATCTCATACCCAACTGTGAGGTCTACTATGATGTCAATGTTTGGTAAGGGAAAATCAACTTTGGGATAAGCTTTGTTGAGGTCTCTAAAATCCATGCAAATTCTGATTTGGCCATTCTGCATTATCAATTGAGTGAATGAACCCAACATCCAATAGTTTCTTCAGTTCCACCTTGACAAGGAGTGCAATTTGGGGGTGCATTTTACTTAACTTCTTTTTATATGGTTTTGCATTAGGTAGCAGTGACAAGTGATGCAAAACAAGTTTGGGATACAATCCAAGAATATCAGCATATGACCATGTGAAATTGACTTGTCTTTCTAAAAAGAGTGTTATAAACTTAGGATTTTCCTCAATGGTCAAGGATGTTTCTAACTATATCATTCTGGAGTTATCTGATGTCCCAATGTTGACTTCCTTTGTTTCTTCTATAAGCAATGGTAATCTCTCTCAGTCTATTGGGAGATGGTCCAGTCCTCCATCCTCAGGAACCTTGGAGAGGTTTTCACCTTCAGATACGTCCTTTATTTTTACTTTTTCACAATCAGTAGGCGCCTTTCAGTTTTCACTTGAAGACCTATTATTTTTATTTTTACTTTTTTCATTTTCACTTTTGCGACTAGAGGATAGGATAGACTAACCAAAATATGCTGCATAATTGAGTTCTATGGAAAATCCAACCTTATGATCCCTACTTGGCATTCCTTCATGAAGTCCCATAAACTCAACAATCGCTTTGTTGTTCTCAAAAGTGTCCAAACTTGGTGGTTCTTGTTGATCCCAATCTATAAGTTGAGGTTAGACAAGGGGTAAGCCATCATCAGTATCGTCAAGGGTCATGGTGTAAGTAAATAGGGTAAAGAAGGAAGTAGAGTCATTAGGTTCCCAAGAGGTAGGATCAATGGATTGCCAAAAATAGTGTTTGATCGACTCTTCTCTTTTCAAAGGTATTTTTGGACAAGTACTAGGTGGGTTTTGTGAGGAATCAATGGTAAGAATTTGATCAAATTCCTCAAATAGTTTATCAAGGTCCATGATAGTAGTGGAGGATAGGGAGTCTGATTCATATTTATTAGAATAGACATCATAATCCCAAGAGTCCTCATATGTCTTGATCTCATTGAAGCATCAAGAAACTCACTTGAAGATAACCCGATACCCTAGATGGTCACTTTTACTGGTACAAACCCTAACCCTTGATGAATTATTAGCTTAGGAGGTTGTAAAGGTTCCAACATTCCTTTTTTATTTAGACCAAGGCCACTATGTCCATCATATCCATTCCGTTTCATTATTTGGCACCCTTTTGAATATTGTTCAATTGGTAGTCTCTTAATTTCAGTTTCTTTTTCTTCTTTGTACAACCATGTGAGAATGTGGTCATCTATAGATTCTTTAGCAAGCTCCCCCCATCTAGTGAAGGTGGTAGGAGGATTGTGGATGATGACTTTGGGTTGCACGGGATGTGGTTTTCCATATGAATTTGGTGACTTTGGTAATTTTCAAATGAAAAAGAGACTCTCATATTATATTCTCCACATCCTCTGTCTTGAATTTGGATCTTGGGCGTGGAAGGTGTGACAAATGAGGAGAAAGATTTGACAAGAGTGGATGGATCAATGTAGTGAGATGGGGTGGTAGATGAAGTGGAAGATAAAGCCTCTCAATTGATGAGCACTTGGCATTCAACATTTCCTTTTGAGTTTGAGCAGTATTGAAAAGGATCAGGGTCACCTTGAATAGTGATTTTAGTGCCATTATGTGGAAATTTGAGGCATTGATGATAAGTGGAAGGAATAGACCTCATGGGATGAATCCATGGGTGGCCAAGAAGGATATTGTAATGTAAATCTAGATCCAAGGCATGAAATACTATGTCTTGTATTGCTCGGCCAACTCTCATAGGAAGTGAAATTACACCTTCAAAAGAACATTCAACATCATCATAAGCTTTGATCACAATTTTCTTGGTTTGATTAATACAATTCTCAAAGTATCCTAATGCTTTCACTAATTTTAGTGAAAAATGTTTAGGCCTGCTCCACCATCTACTAGGACTTGTCTGATCTTGTGTTTATTAATGCATACGTCAAGGTGTAGAGGCTCATTATTATCAGATTTTGGTGCAAAGAAGTCTTTTTTAGAGAAGGTGACATGGTGTGGCATAGCTAAGTATCCAACCATGGGATAAAATTCATTGAAATATAGGTTTGCAGGTACAAATTCTTCTTGTAGTGCCTTATCAAGGATGGCCCTATGCTGTGGTGAAATGTGAAGGAGTTCCAAGATAGAAATTTGTGCGAGAGTTTTCCCTAATTGTTCTAGGAGGTTATATTGACCCTTTGGTTGGGGATTTGTGGAAGGACTTGGAATAGTTATCTTGATTTTGCAGGTGGCAACAACACAATCTAATTAAATTAGCTTGTTTATGGTGATAGTGGTAATGTGATCATCAAAGGGTCTCACATTAAGGATGATAGTGTTGTAATTGTGTTTGACAACCACATAATTAGCATTATTTTTGTTCCCTAAACTGGAGGCTTTTCCTTTATCATGGTCTTGTAAGGGTGCTTTGAATATGGTGTGATCAACATTTGTCTTGGCTTGTGAATTATCAACTGAAATGGTTCCATCTTCAATAAGGTCTTGAATGATATTCTTGAGTGTCCAACATATAGGTGTTTTATGTCCTTTTGTACGATGGTATTCACAATATTCATCATCTTTCCACAAATCAGGTTTGATCAAGATAGGTTCATATTCTTGGTGTCTGGTAGTGTGATGAAATTTGATTGCAATAGCCGTTTAAGGATTGATTTGATGGGTTCACCTAAAGGGGTGTATGTTCTCTTGGATCGGGGAGGACCTTTGCTTTGTTGATTGTTTTGGACTACATTTAGCATTTGGTTTTGACCTTGTGTCTATGTGCTTGGTGTATTAGATACGTTTGATGAGGAAGGACCTTTAAGTTGAATGATTGGACCTTTGGTTACTAGTTTAGCATCAACAATGCTGTCATTTGTGAAATTTTTTGTTTCAGGACCAATATTTTCTCTTGTCATTGTTAGGTTTGGGATTTTCTTTGTTGACTTTGACTAGCCCTTTTGTAATAAGACCCTTTTCAATAAGGACACATTTCTGAAGAATCTCCTCAAAGGTTGTGCAACAATGGATTTGAATTTGACTCATTAATTCTTCGTTAAGGTTTTCCACAAATATGGTGACAAGTTGTTTTTCAAGATTGTGACAAGGGAATTTACTAACCAATCCTCACCATCTCTAGTAGAACGAGGTAAGTGATTTTCCTTCTTGTTTGGTTGTGCTCAATGTTGCCAAGGTGACATCATTTTCAATGTTGAAGGCAAAGTGATTAATGATTTTTTTGGCTAGTTCACCCCATGTTCTGATCCTTGGAGGAAGGTGTGCGAACCAATCTAAGGCTAGTCCTGTGAAGCTTCATGGGAATAGTATCACGAGATAGGTAGGGTCATATGAGACTTCCATACATGATGGGTTAAATTCTCGAATGTGTTCAATTGGATCCCCTGTCCCCTTATACTTAGGAAAAGGCAGTGTTGTGAAATGTAGGGGAAAGGGTGGCATGTATAGACTTCGATCAAATTGAAAGGGGCATAGTTCCTCCATGGAATAGGTCTTATTTTTGGTTCCCAATTGCATATTTGTCATTCATTGTTCAAGGGACTGCATATGTTGTATCAAGAAGTATGCAAGAGATGGTGTTGCATTGATTTGGTTAGATGCCATGATCTTGGTGTTAAGGTCATATGTTGGATTTGAATTGGGATTGATTCTTTTTGACATAGGACCTTAGTTGCCATATGGATGTTTGTTGCTTTGGTTTGGGATGAAATTGGCATTTAGATTTGTGCCAAAGGTCGTGTTTGCATTTGGTATGGTGTTTTGGAATTGAGGTATAGAACCTTGATTCATGTTTTGGTTTTGAAAATTTAGACCTTGATTTGCAAGTGAGGGTTTAGATCCTTGGTTAATGTTTTGACATGAAGGTGTAGGCCCTTGATTGACTTTTTTATGTGAAGGAATTTTTCCTTGGTTGGCATTTTGAAATGAAGGAATGGTTCCTTGATTGACATTTTTAAATGAAGGTGTAGGTCCTTGGTTGGTATTTTGAAATGTAGGTGTAGGTCCTTGAGTAGAGTTTTGGAATGATGAAAGGGACCCTTGATTTGTATTTTAGAGTGATGGAATAGACACTTGATTTGTATTTTGGAGTGAGGGAGTAGAACCTTGATTATGGTTTTGATTTGGGACCCTTTGTGAGATGATGTGCACTTTCATAGGCTTTGGTGGAAGTTGATTTGATGAAGGCGTGCTTTGAATTGAAATAAGGATCCTTGATTTGTGTTTTGAGGTATAGGTATAGAACCTTGGTTTTCATTTTGAGTCAAAAGTGTGTGACCTTGGTTTACTTTTTGGATCAAAGGCGTAGGACCTTGTGATGTGGAACCTTGATTTGTGTTATGAAAAAGGGGGTTTGTAAAGGTTTTACCCATGGTATTTGAGGAATTTCCAAATGTGAAAGTTTGTCCTTGTGTAGTGGTATGGGTTACCTTGTTTCCAATTGTTGGGATGCTCAGGATGTGCGTGGTGGTGGTATCCATGTGTGTAGTTGTCCCAAGGGGTATGTTTGACATTTGTTGTGATGAGGGCATGCCAAGTGCAAATGGATTTTCAGTTTCTTCTTCTACAATGGTAGATACATCAAATCCTTGAGGTAACTTGGAACCCTTTTTAGCTAGTGCATAGAAATTTTTTGTTAGCAAGTTGATCAACTATGCTTAGAACTCTTGAGTATTGCTAAGCCTTTTCAATTTCTTGAGGGTTCAATTGCTTGTTGAATTCTTCTAGGTTTAGGTCTTCCCAAGGGTCAATTTGTTCTCTTTGTGGAGTGTCTCTTTGAGGTGTAGAATGATTTTAATCTATTCCAAGGGTAGTGTCATGAAAAGGGTCACTTAAGAAATCCATGTCCTTTCTTTTGGCTTTTGACCTTGTTTCAACCATGTGATATTTTTGCAAGTTGAAGGGATAATGCAAGATGGTGATGAACTAAACTATTTTTATGGATTTTTTAGATTTTAGGATATGAAAATGCAAGTATGATAATGAAAGGATGATAATGACCAAAGGATGGGGATAATGAATTGTAAAGGATACTAAAGATTGATTGATGATCAAGGTGAATGAAAAGGTGACTAGATGATGCTAATTGAAGATCAAGGTAATAATGCAACTAACATTAGAATGAAATTAAGACATTTTTTTGTATTTTTGGAGTATAAGGATGCAAACATAATGAAATTAATGGATGCAAAAGGATATTGATGATAATATGATGCTAAGGCTAAGGTAAAGTGAGCTATTTTTTGTATTTTTGGAAAAAGGGTGCAAAGTGCAATCTAAGCACTATGAGTCTAAATGAGAGAAAGGAAATGCAAAGGAATCCTAAAATTTTAAACAAAGGATGGAAATAAAGCTAATGTGAACCCAAGGAAACAAATTCCAAATGTCATTGACCATACGAGGATAACTTTGACAAAGTAGAGCCAAGACTAGGACACAAGATTAAGACTCAAACTTGATAAGGTGACAATGACAAGGATTGAAAATGACAAGGATAATGGTCAATGACAAATAGAATTTGTAACCAAGAATTTCCAAAAGCTCAAAGGTCTCCCTATGTTCAAAATATGAAGGCCCAAATGCAACCTAAGAATCAAAGCCTATTTTTCGCAATGCAAAGGATGGAGGGATATAACCTATAATGTAATGTATATCTAATGGAAATGCTAAAATGAGTTGGTGAATATTGCAAGTCTCTGGTTTGTCAGTCAAAGGTCATTGTGAAACTGTTTTGGTCGGTTTTGGACACAAATTTCAATTTTTTTTATTTAGCAGATAATTATGGCTTTTTTTTAGCAAATGTGTCGCGCAGTTGTAGTTCAAGTTATCAAATGCAACTCTGTTTGAACAATTTTTTTTAGAAATTCAGTTGTGGGTTTCCACTTCTTAGTTGTGGTTCACAATATCAAATGTGGCTCTATGTTTGTCAGTTGTGGTTTTCCAGAATGTTATTTTGACATTTTTGATGTTTTGAGATGGTTTTAATTTGAGTTTTGATTGTTTATGATGAAATATGATAAAAAAACATAGAATACAATATCAAGCACTTATTTTTGGTATGGTTTGATGCGAAAATGTTTGATTTTAAGAAAATAAGTATGAATCATATGGTTGGAAAGGACAATATTCATTGGGTTTCCACTTGGATTTCTCCAATCAAACTTATTCAGAGTGGATAGCCTAGGAACTTGGTAGCACTAGCTCTCCCTTACATGGTACTTACTTCTCGGGCATACCAAGCTCCAAATTCCCCAAAAAGGAATTTTCCATCTCTACTTTGAAATGCGAAAATGTGGGATGACTTCAGAGGTCTGACCTCCTACACTAGCAAATAGAAGGATTTTAGCTTCTAAAAACAAGAGGTGTCTAGTAAGGGCATCCGGTTCAGGGAATGTTGTGATAAACTCCCTTAAGAGGTCTCCCAACCCTTAGAACAAGGGATTTTCACATCATAAATATATTGGGGGAGAGCTCTCATGCACCACTTCCCGTTGATTGTAAACTTTCCTTGCAATCACAAATTTATATAGTTTTTTGGAAGGACTTGGATTTAGCTCATTACCGCTTGGGTTGTTCCCTTGGGGTGAGTACTTTTTCCCACCAAGGCATGCCCTCTAATGGGTAAAAAAAAAAAAGGGTCTAGCTTTCTGATCATCAATTTTTCACAAGGTGAGAGCATAATACCTACCATCCTTCAAACACTAAAACAGTGGTTCATTACCCCCCAGTTAAATCTACGTGAGAGAAGATAGTCATTTGTTTTAAGCACCAATTGAAATGTTATCTAATCTAAAGAAAACAAGATTTTGTGGTTTCAAAATAAAGCCAAGTGGAAACACGAAAACCTACAAAACCACACATTAGTAGTTTCTTGAAGCTATCTTGGACAAATGAAAAGCTGTAAAAATGTAGTTAGCACAAAAGGTTAAAAACTAAACTAAAATTCAGAAATTAACAAATAAGCTAGATTAGAAAGCAAAGAAATTGAACTAAATTAAAACTCAAATAAAACTAAACTAAAGAGCTCCATTTTTTTGTTGCTTCAAAAGAGGCAATTTTTTGGGAGCTCCACTCCAAAGCCACTCACTAAAATAGAGAATTAGTAACCAGAAAACACTACTCTACTTGCAAAACCCAAAAGAAAAAATAAAAAGACAATAAAATTAGAATTTTATACCAAGCAGAAAAATGCATACTTCTGTGCAACAATTGCGTCACTGCGTTGCGTCACACCAAAGCAATTGTGTCACACTTTTAAATTCAATTTTTTTGGCCTATCACGTCTTCAGAAAATGTGTTGTTTTTGGTCAAATGCGCCACTTCCTAGAAAATACATCGCTATGTCTATCAATTGCATTGTTCAGTACCTAAAATCTATAAAAACAAGCAAAAAATTGTACAATTTTTTTGCAAAACTAGTGTTCACGTTGGGTTCACCAATGTAAGATGGGGTTAGATAATTCCTAGCCTAGATAAAGTGACAACCAACACTTCTAAGCTACAAACCACATCCAAACAAGAGAAAACAAAAAATAAGGAATGAAAATGAAATACATTCACAAATAAACACTCTCCATTGTAGTTGCTTCACTTCTCTTGTCTCTCCTATTTCTCCTTATGCCAATATTTCCCTTAGATTTTGAAGTAGAATTTTGTAAATACCTATAAATAGTAAGTAGAAAGTTGGAGATGAAAGGTTGTTAAGGAAAACATGGGAGAATGTTGCTTTTATAAACCATTTGAACAGACAACCAAGGTCAATCATCTAGAAAGATTCCAAGATTGAAAGACAAGGATGGATGAGAGGGAGGTTACGAGATGGACAACCAAGATTGATTTGATAGAAAGATGCCAAGATCAACGGTTCAGAATTGATGCAACCAAAATATGCCATTCATGGAAGAGCTATGACGTTGATGGCTATGACGCTCGACAATTATGATAGAAAGATACTAAAAAAGAGTATAATATTGCATCCATTCCATATCATCACATAAACCATCGCATATCGCATAAGTATAAATAAAAGAATTACATTCATACATAATGATATCATAACACATAACACATCGCATGACATCATATGCTTCCATACATTCATAAAGCATGAAATAAGAGCACATCATATCGAATCCAAATCATCTCATATATATATGAAAAAATTGTGACAGTCATAATACAATTTTTGAGTTAGTGTATGTATATCAATCAAAAGTACAATATCCACGAGGCTATCAAAAAGGAGCCCATGAATGTATATCTATATAATTGGGCAATAATCAAAAAGTGTTTGTACAAACGAGCTAGCCCTACTGGCTGCTCCCCTCACCAGGTTGTCTCTTTGGATGATCCTCGGCCCTGGGATGTGCCCCACTCCTCTGTGAGTAATCTGGTTGTTTAAGCACCTGTCAGACATCCTAGTGGTATTGCATACAATAATAAGCAACCTCAATCATAGCCTCTTAGTACAATTGGTAAGACACTATCTGCCCTTGAGCTACAACTGTTATAGACTTTCATTGCTAGTGCTGCCCTAACTCTTGTACTAACTGTATCTCGATGGCCTACCTAAGTTGACGCTCCTAGTACCCCTTAGCTATTAGGGCCTGCATCTATTGCCTAGCCTAATATCTCTCAACATTAATAATCAAAATTTATTGTCTAGCCTGATCCTTCTCACCTATAACCACCTGCAACTGCTAAATCTGTGCATCACGGGGATCTAGCCCTGGTGGTGGTGGTTGTACGAGTTACTATGGAGGTTGTTGATGCATTTGTGGTGCCCCTAGGACCTATCCATCCTATTGATGTTGGCCATATTATCCATCCTATCCTGTACCCCGTCCTCTGCCCTACCCATCATTTGGTTGTTCTCTACCTCTGCCTACACCCCTACCTCTCAATCTCCCTCGTGGAGGTGCACCTATTGGATCTATCAATCAACAAGGGGGAAAAAAACCATGCATCATACATAGGTGTAGTCTGAGCATCCAACTATCCCTAATCATATGCCTAAGGCCTAGAAAATAGATGTTGAAAGCCCTCTACAACCTCATGGACTAGAATTATATGTCCCTATGCAGTCTCTCGAGTTGACTTGGCAAAAATTGTGGTGTATGCATCATCAAGCCTGTCTTGCCTCTCGCCAAACTTTCTAGCAACCCTATCGTGTAGGTATCTCTTAATGATTGTGTGCTCTCTACCCTACATGTGTTGGGTTTATTGAGCGAAGAATAAGTGTTGCAAAACATCGTACCAAGTTGGCATATGAAGCCATGGATGCCATCTAAATATTGTTATGTCATCAATCACTTGATGCCAATATGGAATTCCAAGCTACTTTGTGTGTTGTAGGGTGATGGCACCTCTGTATCTCTAGATGAATGGATCATATGGATCTACATCTACCATTTGAACAATTAGTCGAATCACAACAATGTGCTCCCATGACCAAATATGAAGTAGAGTGACTCCTATGCCAATCACCCTACCATCACAGTAGACAAATTCATGCATATCATGGTAAAGAGAGGCGAACATCACTGCCCCCATGCATACTGAGTCATCTGAAAGAGCATCTTGTTCTAAGACAGGCCCCATCCTAGATTGAATCCTCTACTTCATTGATCTGGAGCAACCAAGCTTGAGATAATCACTGCAATGATCACTCTGAAAGTCGACACTTGACCTATATACATCTCAAGGTCAATCTAGGAAGTGACCAAAACAATGTCCTCTTGATCAAGTGCATCATGGAAGGCATCATAATTGAAATCAACGTCGTATATCATGCACTCACCATGTATCGACAAACATAATATCTACCATACATCCTCCAACATCACTGTTGCCTCATTGGTAGGTAAGTGGAACAATGAGGTATTGTTGTGCCATCACTCGCACAATGCTATCATCATCGCCAAATGTGTCCGAACGAAGGATATGTATGCAATGTACCACAGACCAATCTCTCCCAAGTGCTCTTGTCACAACTCAAACAAATCACCAAGTTTTGAAAAAACTGTGGGTCGGTGCTCACAGGACATCAAAGGCAGGATAACCTCTTGCACCCACGAAGTGCATGACGTCAAAATTCAAAAAGAAGCTAACTGATTTTGGATTTTTTATCCCCCAAATTGATAATATTGTTGCTATAATTCAAATTCCAAATGATTCCCAAAGCATTCAAATTGCAAATCGCGATATGCATCACTAAACACATGCATTTCTATTTGACTCTGGAAAACCCTAACCCTAAATTTCAAATCACAAGTTGCATTTCTATTTACATATATGTCTCTATTTATAATCTGAAACTATAATTTTAAATCATGAACTATATCGCAATTTACATATGCATCGCTAAAAATCAAAATAGTTTCACCAATTCTAAAAATGGCATCGTTGTATAGCGACACCACCAAAGTTCAAATTTCAAAATGGATTAAATGTGCGAAAAAATCAAATTTAAAATCAAGTTTTGAATCACATATCGGTGGTCCTACGCTTGGAAGCCTTTGGTACTCTCGAACTTAGTTGGAATTTTTTTGAGTGGGAGCACTCGTTGCACCATATCATCGGAGGGTTATAGCTCAAAATGCAAGAAATATTGAAAGTGTGAATGCACAAATGAATTTAAAGTGACCCTTTCTCACCTATTTATGCTTGCAAATTAGGGTTTTTTTCCCTAATTTAACCATCGAGCAAGGGTTTTTCACCATTTTCACCAAATTTTCCAAAATGAAGCTTATTTTGCATCGTTTTTCACATTTTTGGGATTTTTTTGCATCCTGGAGCCTTTTTGAACCCTTGGGGCAATCTTTTACCTTTTTCGAGAAATCAAGCCAAAATTCAATTTTTTTGCTTGATTTCTTGAGGGGGCAGGGAACCAGCTTATTCCTTTCCTTGGGGCAACAGTGGGGCATTGAAAATCAAATTTTTTTTTTGATTTAAGCAACAATTTTTAATCTAAAGGGCGTTAGTCTTTGAACCAACATAACATGTACCTTGCTTCAAAGAGGGGAAAAATGTAGACACTAAAAATGTCTCGAATAATATCATACACTCAAATCAAGTATAATATTATCATTTCATCTTGAAACCCATGCTCTTTTCGATTAATTAATTAAATTAGTCTATCTAATTAATTAATGGCATCATTTTCACCTATTAACCTAATTTATGAAATTGGGTTAATTCACACCCTTTCATGCTAACATTTTGTCTAATTAAATTAAATACATTAAGTTATTTGATTTAATCCCTAAATCTTCTTATTTAATTAAATAACCTAAATTATTTAATTAAATGTCATTCCACCTTTCCCCCATTCATTAAATCATTTTATTTAATGAATACCATCTAAATTCTTCAAATCCCCTAATTGCATAATTAATATTGTTTAATTATCATTTAAATCTAATTCCCCCCACTTGGAAGGGAATATTCCAAGGGAATATTCCTCCTTTGCACATTCCTCCAAAAGGAATATTCCTCCCCCTCTTGGACAATTTAATTTAGACTTTTTAATTAATTAAATTATCCTTTTCCCTCACCCATGAGAATATTCCAAAGAATATTCTCTCTCCTCTCTCATTTGAAAAAGGGGAATATTCATTTTTCTCAACAAACTTACTTAGCTTCTTGAGCAAGTTAACTTGTGACCTCTTGGGCAAGTTGAAAGTGTGTTTGAAGGAATTTTAACCCTTGATTAAATTTCATCTTGCATTCTCATTTTTTGATGAGAATCCGTGATCCATGTCTCTTCTTTCTTTCATCCTTGATTGTTGGTTGACATTTTTGATCTCAACCCTTCATTTCTCATTTTTTTCCCTATAAATAGGTCACTATTTGGAGACAAATGGATCCATCTTTCAAAATAAAACTTATTCTATTGAAATCATTCACACTCACACTCATATTTAACATCTTTTAGTTTAAATTACTTGCATTGAATAGATTTAGCTTCCATTAATGGCTTCCATGATCACATAATGCATCCATTTAGCTTATAGATTAATTACAATTTGAATCTTTTAGTTTAGATTTCATCTAGATTAGCTTTGTACTTGGATATCTAGATCATTTTAGCATAAAATAATGTTTAATTAGATTGCATCATGCTCATTTAGATTAAAATCATGTTTTCATACACATCTCACAATCGTTCCATCAGTTTTCTTCAATAAAACTGATTAGAACAAGCTCATTTATCCATGGGATTGGGAAAGGGTCACCGTTCCATATCAACATGACACCACTCCCCCAACATATAAGTTTTAGATGGATTAGTGTAAGTATTTTATAGCTTTTGTAGTTTTGTATGCTTAGTTTTGATAAATGTTTAGTTTAATTTTCATTTGAATGATCCTATTGAGATTTGATGTTAATGGCTTCGTTATGCTTCGATTCTTCATGGATCAAGCATAATTGGCCCATACTAATCCGTTGGTCACATTTTGGTGCTAGAAAGAGGGCAAAAAACCTATCAAATTTAATCAATTGCCATCTCAAATTTTGTTCTTTTTTACTCTTGTAGAATACAATGACGCTCAAAGGAATTTTAGTGATTCCTTTGCTGGGCATCGCCATATAGTGATGCTATTGTCATTTGAAACAATGACACCTATTTAATATTATGGCATTGATTAAAACAAATGACAACACTAAATACTTTAAGAGGTATCAAAGATTTATAAATGACAACACTCCCCAAATAGCGATGTTATCATTGTCACTGGTTTATCTGTAGAGTGACACCCAAATTCACCAAAGCGACACTATCATGAACAATGATGCATCCATTTAGTTTATAGATTAATTAGGGTTTAAATATTTTTATTTAGATTCCACTAGATTAGCTTCATATTTGCATATCTAGATCATTTTAGCATAAAATCATGTTTAATTAGCTTACATCATGCTCATTTAGTGATGCAGGAGCATCCAGTGGTGTAAGGGCAATCTTGCATCACCCAAAAATAGTTAAATTTCAAGTTTATAATTTTTCAGATGTTTTTACATTTTTGGATACCCTTTTCGTCATAATGAAATTCCCAATTTATGGTTTTTATTTTCTATTCCTGGGTTGAAAGATATTGTAGTTTTAGTTTCCTAGATTTGCACTTGAAAATATTTCGAGTTGGAATGGAGGCACTTAGAGCTTCCAAAATGGCCCTAAAACTTGCCAAAATTGGCATATAGCAGA
>VDFB02000003.1:32596361-32633587 GCA_007258455.2 Sequoia sempervirens | reverse complement strand
TAGATTTGCACCCTCGAAAAATCTTCCGAAAGTTGGATTTGAGGCACTTAGAGCTTTGAATGGCCTTAAAACTTTCCAAAATCAGCATAGCGATTTCAAGCGCATTCTTGATTTCGAGACCTTTCCAACGGTTCAAACGGTTCGCGAATTGAAGCCCCAGATCAAAAGTTATGGCCCTGGGAAGTTGGCGCACTTTCTAGAAGATACAATTGCAAATTTTCTTTTGAAATTTGAACTTCGAGTTGTAATTTTTGGCACCAAACTGCCTAAACTCAAATTTTAATGTTGTTTTGGCTCCAAACTAAAGAAGAGCTCTATTTATGGGCGGGTTTCTAATATTTTTGGGTAACTTTTGGGGACAAGCTCGCATATGGTGAAAGGGTTATTCTATAGCTTTCTGTAGCTTGCATGTGTTGTAGAACTTGGGGATTTGAGATCCTCTGCATGTAAGAAGCTCCATTTTTTGAATAATAAAATTATTCTCTTGTTTGTGGGTTATTTTCTGTGTCTCGGGTTGCGCCCTCATCATTTAGATTAAAATCATGTGTTCATACAAATCTCACAATTGTTCCATAAGTTTTCTTCAATAAAATGACTAGAATAAGCTCATTTATTCATAGGATTGGGAAAGGGTCGTCGTTTTAAATCAACACGACACCACTCCCCCAAAGGATAAGTTTAAGATGGATTAGAGTAGCCATTTTAAAGCTTTCGTAGTTTTGTGTGCTTAGTTTTGATAAATGTTTAGTTTAATTTTCATTTGAATGATCCTGTTGAGATTTGATGTTAGTGGCTTCGTTATGCTTCAATTCTTCATGGATCAAGCATAATCGACCCATACTAATCTGTCGGTCATAGTAACCCTTCATGAAATTCTCTAGTTTGGTCTTCATCACTAGATGTCTAATTGCTCAATTTAATTTTCCAATGGTCTCATTGTAGAGATTGATAAAATTTGAGGAGGGCTCCTTGGAAGCTATGAAGCATGAAAGCTGCATCTAGTGCTCCAAAAATTTGGGTGCCTTTTGCTAGAAGGGTGCATTTTCCTCTATACTTAGTCAATTTTTCATGTTTCCAACTTGCCTTGACTTTTAGCATTTTCACACTTGACCTTCCCTTGTGAGTGTTTGACAGGTCTTGTGAACTAGCAGTTGAATTCATCGTGAAGCTGGAAGGATTATGAGCAGATGTCTTAGAGAAGATAGTTGCTAAAAACCACATCTAAATGCTTAAAATGTTGGGAGCCTTTGGCGTGTAGGGGTGTAGTTGCTTTGAAAAACTTCAATCCATCCTTCGTTTCACATGCTTGTTTGATCAACAACTATTTCCATTTGGTAGGTTTTGTGGACTGGCAAACATATTTGTTGTAAAGCTGGGTTGAATCTAGAAGGATCATCTAGAGATAACCAATCCAAAAACTAACATTTGATTGCTTTCTTTTCTGGGTGCCCTTGGCTTACAGGGGTGCAATTTCCTTGATAGACTGCCATTTTTGATGGCTCTTGCTTTCAACATCTATTTTCCTCTACCTTCATTAGGTATTTGATGAATCTAGTGAACTTGCTTGACGATCCGTCAAAAAGCCAACAAAATTCAAAAGAAGACTAGTTTTGCAATTCTTAATAACTGTAGTTGGCCTCTTGAATTCTTCATACTTCACATTGACTACGTTGCTTGACTAGGTTGACCGTGCTATCTATGACATGACTGTGTTCAACATTATGATTGCATTCAACATTTTGTGTGCACAAACATTTGAAAATTTGACCAAGGCATTGACTATCAAGGAATCTCCCTTGTAGAAAGGCGTGCATCTTCCATAGAATATTTTTAGTATTTTTCAACTTTTGAAATTCCCCTTCACTGTGAAGCATATTTTCGAGCACCTTTCATCATGGATTTTTCTTTGAAGTGTTTGAGGCTTAGATTTTGATACCTAGTATTAGCCATTTGCCATTAATGACCTTGGATGTCCTAGCTTTTCTCTTGAAAAAATGAAATAGACCCAACAAAGAAATTTTTTTTTCATGATTTTGACTTGACCAATGTGATCGTGAAGAGAAATTATCCTATCAAAATCATTTTGAGCCTTTTTTGGAAAGGTCCTATTTTTTATGGTTTTCCTAAAAACTGGGGTCTAAAACCCTAATTTTCAAAATTTGCAAGTATCCTCTTGACAATAAACCCACAAAAATCCCATGCTTGGTTTGACCTAAAATTGACTTTTGATGAAAATTTTACAAGATTTAGATCATTTTTATCAAAATGCCTTATTGAAGCAAAAATCTTATTTTAGGTATAACACACTTCAAAAATTGTTGCTTCTTCCAATTTTTCCTCTTTTGTTGCAATTTTTTCTCTTTTTTTCTTCAATGCAAAATATATTATGGTCGAGAGTCTATCTATAAGAGCTTCCAATGTGATGTCGAAGGCTATCATGTATCTTATTAGGGCTTGTTTAGTTATTGCTTTGTTTGGTTTTTCCACTTCTTCATAAAGCTTGAATGTTTTCAACAAAACATCCTTTCGGAATTGCCCACTGTATAATTAGTATTCATCAGTGGTTTCACTTCTTCTTTGGCCAATGTGTCATTTTCCTTAGTCTATTCTTTTGATGGAGATTTCTCTTTTTGTGCTTTCTATTTCTTCTTCTTATGTTTTCTCCTTGTGCTCATTTGAAGGAGTGCCTTTCAAGAT
Source organism: Sequoia sempervirens (assembly GCA_007258455.2). Taxonomy (NCBI): domain Eukaryota; kingdom Viridiplantae; phylum Streptophyta; class Pinopsida; order Cupressales; family Cupressaceae; genus Sequoia; species Sequoia sempervirens. Next base: position 32,630,890 of record VDFB02000003.1, on the reverse strand, counting down.
TCCTCCACCGAGGGCTTCCTTTGTAGTGGTGTAGTTGGTAATTTTATTTTCTCACTTTGTGAAATCCCTTCAGATTGAGTGGATTCTATTGGTGATGCCCCTACTTGCAGTCTTGCATATTGCCTTGGCATAGAGGTTCTTTATTCTTCTTATTCTTTCTGAGGTATACCCAAATTCTCCTTAAGTTTCTCCCAATTTTTCTCTACATGTTCCTCATACTTCTTGGCAATATTATCCATATACTTTTAATAGGTGGTTAAATATTTTCCTTGTGGATCTTTCAAGAGGTTGAGCAAGGTTGCTGCATACGAGTCGATCTCCACATCTAAAACTTCATATGAGAGTTTTAGAATCCAAGATATATGTGTTTCAATTTCCTCCATTAACAAGAAATATTTTTCCACCAAAAATATAATGTCTTTTATGTATTTTCTGATCACCTCATAGGATATACATTCTTTATTTTGTAGCTTTTGTTGAAACGATTCGAAGAAACCCCAATATGTAGCTATATAAGAAGTGGCCTCTTGAAAATGCTTAATGTGGTCCTGTATTTGGGAGGTTAGTGGTCTTGATGTCTCCCATTTCTTACCCACAAAAGTTGTCAATTCATTCAAGAAGTAGAAAGCCAGGCATATAATGAGGGCCCCATACCTGAATTGATAGTGAGATTGCTTTATGTGTTCCACATTCTCCAAGAGTTCTTGCTACAAGGTCTCACAGAGGTGTACATATTTCCCCTCGACCACCATTTGGTAGGCTACATTAATAGAAGTTGTAGTGGCCGAGCCATCCCTGTTTATGTAGTAAACTTTATATGCAATCGCCATTGTGGAATGTTTTACTATGAGGTTGGTGTTTTTTGTAACATTCAAGCTCCGACTATCATATGTGGCCCTGTTAGCTTAGTCACCTCTAAATTTTTTATTGCATTTTTAGGTGGAACCTCCCCTTTTGCGTAGAGGTCGGTTATCACTCAAATGGCCTCCTTTGTGATTCTATAGGGCTTATCCAAGTAGAAGTATTAGTTGTGGATCCAGCTAAGAATGATCTAAACCCATCCATCCTCTTGTGTGAAATACAAGAAGTCCTTCCACACATCTAATTTATTTTATGTGATGCAGTTCTATTGGGGAAGGTAGCTTTGCATTCCATGCTCTAGTAGAGTCATTCATATGGTTACAAACTTTGTGTGATCAATTTCTGAGAGTGGGGTGTGGATATACTTCCTGATGTCTTCTATGTATATTAATTATGTAGGTATTTTGGAGAATGCCCCTTCCTTATCCATCTCCATGGCTTTGTAAGGGAATTTCTTATACTTGGGTCAAATTTTTTGTGAAATGTATACAAGTATAGAAGCAATCATTTTCATGCTATAGCTGAGAAAAATTTCAATTCTGAGTGTTTTTTAGTTGGTAGGGTTTTGTAGAAAAAGAGTATGAGTGCACATGAGTAGCGAGTTTGATGTTTGTTGATATATTTGTTTTTTTTATAAGATTCTAACTGAGGAAGTGCATCAAATGTTGTACTCATTTTCCTCACATTCCCACATTTTTTTTATAACTTTTGCTACAACTCTATTTTCGCAGGTGAGATTATAATATAACTATGATACACTTTTGGGTACAACTATTATATACACATAATTTATGATTTTATGATGTTTAACATATAGGTGTACCATTAATTGCTTTTCTAATGCCTTATTTGATGTCTTTAGAGTTTAGGTTAGGTTGAGGAAATACAATTTCAAATGAGCGAGCCTAACTATCATTCTCATCTTCTTTGGGAAGTAATCACATATTTTTAAATATTGTTGCAAAACCTAACAATCATTCTCAAATGAAATTAACATAATTTTAACTATCCCTTCATATTAAATGTTAATATTGTTTCCCTAGTGTGTTTTACCATTTTATGTATTGTAGGAGTGCATGGGAACTTTGTGCAGTAGGGATTTATTCATTTTGAATTATTGGAATGTTGAAGTAGCCTAGATATATTATCAATCTTTGCTATCTGCAGTGTATGGTTCCTCATGGTAGTATGCAAAGTGATTTTAGCTTGTGTTTGTATCATGAAGGCTCTCCAAAACCAATATATTTTTTGGGATGTTAACTCATGTTCCTCCTACATCATTATCTATACTTGTATTATCACTTTCTAATTCAATATCCCCTTCACTATTTGGGTTTTCTACCTCATCTATGGTAGGAAATTTATAGATTGAGTATATCAACCTTGAATTATATTCTTCATCTCCTTCTTCGAAAACTCCCTCCACATATGAACTATCCTCATCTCCTTGGGGAATATGGATGAATTTGGTGTCATTGACAAATGAAATTTCCTCTTTTCTAGAATCCACTACTCCACTTGCATTTGCAAACCATTTCAAACCTATTAGTGCTCAAAATGTATTAAAAGGTTCCTTCATATCTACCACTTCAAAGTCTAATGTCAATTTAAGACCTTGTACATTAACTTTGAAATTCTTCCATGTGCCCATTGTTTACATTTTGAAGCCATCTGCTAAGCTAATATTGAATGGAGTTCTTACCAATTTAGGTGTTCCTAGTGTTTCTCTCAAGTTGTTTCCAATATAATATTTATTTTTGCACCCAAATCTGTTGCAAGTATGAGCATATTTGGTGGTGTTGTCATTAATGTTGTCATTGATTTCAACATAGTTCAGTATGTTGTAGATGTGTTGAATTGATGAGTTTCCAAGTGCTTTTGAGAAAATTAATAAAGAGAGAATTCAGAGGTATGAATGTGTTTAGAATGTGCTCTGGTATGTGCTTCATGTTTCTCTTGTGTTGATCCTATGCTTGTGCAGATCTGAAGGGTTGTTTTTTGATGATCTAATGGTGATATCTATTGATTTGTAGCTTCTGGTTTGATGAAGTGTGAAAGTTGTGTTCACCAGTGTGTGAACCATTCTGGCAGAGTTAGCCATTTGTGACTGGGAGAAATGTTTTTGCTCCGTAGTCCTCCACTATTCTATTTCAGATCATGCGGATCTGGAATGTGTCTTATAATGGTTTTCTCTTGGTTTTGGAAAAGATGTGTGTGGTTTGGTGATCTTGAAGTCAAGTTTTAGAGCCATTATATGGGTTTGCATAGTCCAGATGGACTGATGGAAGGAGTTCGGTGTTCAAAAATTGTTGCAATTACTATGGATGTATTTGAAGGAACCTGAGATGTGTTCTCATGCATAATGAAGTGTTTTGCATCATCTGCATGCTATCTTCTTGTTGGGAAGAGTGTACATCAATGTTCATTTGTGTTTTCATTAGGTTTGGTTGACTTGGTGTTTACATTTCATTTGAAGAATTAAATTTAATTAATGAAGTGTGTGGTTGATCCGAGACATTATTTTTGGTCTTGGTTAAGTATTTTTATTGGTCCACTCTCATTCCTTTCCATCATGGGAATGTTGAGTTGCTGACCTGATTTGAATTTATGAAATGAGGCATATGTGGCCAACCTTGGAGAAAGTTTCTAAGGTTGAAGATGGTATAAATGCAAGTTGAATTGTGAAGAATTGGATGATGAAAAGAAACGAAGTAAGAAAAAATTAAAAGGATAGAAGTGTGCGAAGTGAGTTGAGGCAACAATACTTCATTGTGTTAGATTCTTGAAGGTAGTGAGCTAAAGGTTTCTGCAATCTTTTGATCAAGGTTGTGGATGTGTGTTAATTGTTGTGGTGGATCTTTTGTTTTCTTTTGTATCAGTAGGCAGTGAGCCTCCCTGTTGGATAGTGAGTCCTTTATGTAGGCAGTGAGCCTTTGTAATCAGTTTTTCTATCTCTTTATATTGTGTGTTAATCCTCACCTTGGTTTTTCCCTCATTGGGTTTTCCACATAAAATATGGTGTTCATTGTGTTGATCTTACTTTCTGTTATCTGCATTTCATGTTCATACCTAATAATAGAATAGTGTGGTTGTGAAATTAATAAGTATTTAAATTTTTGAATTTGAATTTGGTGACAACCGATTTACCCCCCCATCTCAGTTGTCCTGTGCCTTGGTATCATATCTTTGGTTCCTTGGTGTAGAACTTAACCACTTAAGGAAGATCCAATGGCACATAAGTTGGTGATCCCTATGTTTGATGGATATGATTATAGTGATTGGAAAGTGCAGATGAAAGGATATATTGTTTCTCTTGGTTTCAAGACCTAGAAGGCTGTTGAGACAAAGTATATATTCCCGATGGGTGGTCTTACTACTATAGATGAGATTTCTGCTTATGAGGAGAATGAGAAGGTGAGGTATGCTATTTTCAATGCTTTATCTAAAACTAAGTGAACTAAGTTTCTTTCTTTAGGCACTGCTCATGAAGTCTAGAAGAAGTTGGAAGAACCGTATGAAGGAAATGAAAGAGTAAAGCTGACAAAGAAGCTGGTAGAAAAGTGCAGATATGAGAATCTAAAAATGGAAGAATGTGAAGATTTTACAAGTTATTTCTAGAGGGTTGAACTTGTAGTAAACAAAGTTAGGAATCAAGGGGAAACCTGAACGATGAAGATATAATTGAGAAGATTCTAATCACCCTAATAGATTGCTACAGTGATAAGATCTCAATTATTGAAGAAATGTATGATCCTAAGAAGTATACTAAAGAATAGTTATTCGGTACCTTGACAACATTTGAGATGAGGAATTTTGGGAAGAAAGAGGAAAAGACAAAAACAACATTTAAGGCAATAAATATTGAAGATGATCCAGATAGTGATGGTTCTGATGAGCTGGAAGCAAATTTCACCAAAAAGTTGAATAAAAGTATCAGTAAGTATAAAGGTATGTTTCCCTTTAAATGTTTCAATTGTGGTAATATTGGTCATTATGCTTCAAGATGTCTGAAGAGAGTTGTACATAAGAAGAACAAGGATTATAAAGATAAAGATAGAAAGGATAAGAAATATAAGAAGCTGTATTATGTTAAAGAAGAATTTGAAATCTCTGATGATGAATCTGATTATCAGGGTGATGATAGTGAATGCTTATTTTTAGCTTTGGAGAATAAATATGTGTCTACTAACCCTAGAAAATGTGCAAGGAATTTCATGCTATGAAGGATGAAGATTACTGGGTGATTGATAGTGGATGTTCTAATCACATGGCTAGTGATAAAAGTAAGTTTACTAAACTCAAAAAGTATGATGGAGGCTTGGTCATATTTGGTGATGATTTAGGAGAAAAAATTATTGGGAAAGGTACAATTAGTTTTGATGGAATACACAACACTGATGATGTATATTATGTAAATTGTTTGAGGCATAACCTTTTGAGTGTTGGAAAAATGTGTAGCAAAGGTTTTAAACTTGTGTTTCCAAATAATACCTACTATATCAAAGAAAGATCTGGAGATATGGTTGTTTCCAGAAGGAGAACTCATGGAAACATCTATCAACTTAAAGGTGTGGATAGTTAGTGCCTTGTATCTCAAATCAATGAAAGTTGGTTATGGAACCAGAGAATGGGACATGTAAACTTTGATAATTTGGTCAGAATCAATTCAAGAGATGTTGTCTAAGGTCTACCTAGAATCATAAAGCTTTCTAATACTATTTGCAGAAGTTGTTAGTTAGGGAAACAAACAAGATGCAACTTTAAGGGAAAAGAGCAATCTACTAATAAAATGTTGGAGTTAATTCATACTAACTATAGGAGTTGATGGTGACTCCTCAACACCCCCAAGATTAGTTGCGACCAAAATCACTTCCACAAGAGAGAATGGCAAGAAATCTTGCTTCACAATGCAAGATTGATTAATGGCTGAATAGCTATTGCTTGCCATGAAAATGTACATGATATGCCTTGCTTATATGGGAAAGGTTGAGAGATAGGAATGAACATGATGTTGAAAAATGTCATAATCCTATGACATGAGACAACCAACAACCTAATCACCTAGGAAATGATGCATCCTAGCTAGATAAGATAAGTTCTAGATAAGCCAACTAAGCTTCTAGAAAGAAACTTTTATCCTAAGTAAACTTAACCATGTGAATATGTCCCCTAATTACCTAGTGAATGAATAAGCTAGGTACAAGACAATTATTCACACCAACACCCCCCCTTAAGTGCAACTTAGGGAGAAGATTATTATGCAAACTGTGCAAAGACTATGACCATGGGTCTCGGCTACTGGGCCATGTTAGGTACCCATTTACAATGCAAAATGATGCAATCTCTCATAGGCGGAGAAAAGGAGAAAACCCAATGGGACAAAAGTCCTCTCCAAAAGAGGGAAAACAAAACAAATATGATGTATGGAGGACTCAATGATACCCCCCAAGGACAACATGCATCATGTATATACAATCAAATACCCCCCCATAAGAAGGAAGTAGAGAGATAAGATATCCCCCCCATGATGAAGAAGCTACAATGCTAATGAAGAATGCTTGAAAACAAAAGATGACCCAATGTCTGCAAGCAACACATCTTCCCTTAGGAAGAAACAATATCATAAGCTGATGATGAGGCCACTCCATGTCCAATTGAAAGGAGAAAGCATGAATGCTCAACATGTATGCCTCTGAAAACTGATGAAGATCCTCCAAGCTTGAATGAGCCACAACATAATCATGGTCAAACTAAACCAAGAAACATGACAAATCAAGTGATGGAGGAGACTCATGAACGTCAATCTCCAAAGACAAAGAAGATGGGATAACAGTTGTACTGAAACTGTCATCAAAGAGGAGAGAAATCCCCTCAAGTGTGTCCTCCAAATCTGTGGTATGAGACTCCATGAACAAGCTAGAAATCCCTATCAAATACTCATCCCACAAAGCAAGATCTAAAAAACTATGATCATCCTGCCGAATAGAAGCATCAATGGTTGAAGGAGCAGGAGGTGGAGGAGTAGGAAGCTCAACATTGGTTTCTAGAATACCAAAGTGTAGTTGACCAAACTTCTCCTCACTATCATAGTTCATACTCAATGGAGTGTGTGATGCAGTCAAAGGAACATTATCATCTTCTGAAGAAAAATGTGAAAAGGAATATACACGAGATGAGTGATCAGCCATCCCGATAATAACAATATCCCTAGTCTCCAAGTCCCTTATGTACACTCTATCTAGAGTGAACTCAACTGTTTTACCTTGACTCCCATGAGTAATTTGATAAATAGAAAGGAGATTAGTGGACAAGGAAGGAACAAAAAGTACATCATTGAAAGTCCCTTCCCACTTACCTTCATATATGTATTGTTACCCATCAATATATGAGGTGAATTACAAGGCTCAAAAGAAGAGAAAATGTCCATAGAAGATGCCATATGATGAGATGCCCCTAAATCAAGAAGCCATCTATGAGATGCAAGACTTGTATAGGCCAAGAGTGCTTGTCCTTTCATCTTGTGTAGCCCAAAAGTAGATCCTGTGTCCTGTAACTGAGATGATGATGATGGAGCTGCCGATTGAGATGTTGAAGAAGAAGTACCAGACACTGATGAGGGTAGCTTAATGTCATTATTTTGAAGAAGTTGTGTTAGTTCATCAATCTTCTTATTATAACATCTATGCTCATCATGTCCTAATCTTTTGCAATATGCACATTTTGATTTCTTCTTTTTAGATGATTCCTCTTTAGAAGAGGATGTGGACTTAGGAGTGCTATGTGAAGGAGAATCTTTACCTTGCTCATTAGACTTGGGAGCCTTGTTTTGCTTCTTACCTTTGCCACTTGAATCCTTTGTCTCCTTTGCAACAAGAGCATGAGATCTAGAAGACTTCAATGTGCCCATGTATACCAACTTTTCTTGTTCCCTTGTGAGTTGAGCTGCAAATTCATCAAGAGGATACATTTTGTATGCATTGCCAAGAGCATCCATTGTAGCATAGAATGTAGAAACAAAAACTGAATAATCGGGACCAAGCTTAGCAAGAATAGAAAGTATCAATTGTTCATCATCTTTAGTGACCCCACAATTAGATAACTGCAATCTAAGAGAATTGAGCTTAGAGAAAAAGTCTTGGACATTGTCAAAATCTGAAGGATTAAGACCCATAAGTTCATTCTCCAACTTAAATTTCCTCATCTTATCTGGCTTACCAAAGAGAATCTCCAAAGTATTCCAAGCTTCATTAGGATGAGTACAAGATGCAACATGATATCTAAGATCTGGAGAAATGGACAACTTCAAAGTACCAAGAGCTTCATCCCTTCTATCAAGCCACTTTCTTTTCTCTTTTGCTCCTATAGGTTCTGGATCTTGACCAAATGTGATTCGTTGCAACTTTGATTTTAACAATAATAACTCCATTTGAGATTTCTATTCATGATAGTTATATGGAGTTAAAAGTACAACTTTTGTCAAATCCATAATACAATGAGATATTACAAGAGAAGAACTACAATTTTCCCTCAAAATACAAGATATCAACCCCTTTGTCCCAACAAGATTTGCACTTTTTTTTGCAAATTTACAAGGAATCCCAAACTATCAAATCAAATACAAACTGAAAATATGAAAATCTGGAAACAAATCTACAAAAATTGCATGAGTAGATTTGAAGTACTCTAGAATACCTTTTCGATGCTGCAAATTTGGAGAAAATAAGAGATCGGAGCACAAAGATATGAGCTCGGAAGCAGAAAATGATGATTGGGCTTCAACCTGGAAAAAGAGGCACAAAACCACAAAATCTCTGCAAAATATCTGCACCACTAAAAAATTCAGATCTCCACCTTTCCGTCGATATTTTGTTTCTGAAATTTTGCCTCCATATGCAAAAGTTATGAAAAAATGAAAAAAAAGGCCTATAAATAGGCACTTGGGGACAAAATCAGACTCTGCCAACACTAAATAGGCGCAAAATTTGTGCACCCAGGGGCTAAAAATATAATCTTTCAGTCATACATGTGACCTTAGACACATACAAAATAAAATACCTGCTAGGTTTAATCCTTACAAAGAACTATTCAAATGTCGGCCCAACATATATGTGGTCGGCTATAAACAAAGTGTTTAATATTTAAAAGGCAGAGTAAAAATATAAATCTGCGATGAGAACGGACAACATACGGCTGGCCACAAAAGAATATGCCGATGGTAGGAGGTACATTGACTCCCTGTTGCACAAAGAGGATGAACAGTGGCAATTTGAAAGCACCTTCCGATAGGGTACAACCAACGATTTGAATGATGTCGGACCTCCGATGACCATTCAAAGAAGAGACCACTTGCAATGTGAATGGTACCCATCATAAGAGTGTTCGGACCATATGCTGATGAAATGAATAGTCAGAAGGTACGCCGATTATGGATGATGTATGCCGATCAGAAGTACCGAGAGATGACAGAGCACTAAACTGTGATAAGTGAATGCGGATGTCGGGCTGATGTGACCGAAATAGGAAGGTCGGCCAAGACTTCACAATAAAATCTTGTAGAATATAAATGGAATATGCTGACAAGACCCTGTGAAAAAAAACACCTCGACAGTGCAGTATTGACTATACCTTGTACAGATCCGATGGAAACCAGTACGATCCATAGAAAATAAATATTGTTCAAATATGTGCCCTAACTATTGAAAAAACCTGATTTAAATTTTGCCCCAAAATTTAACAATAAATCCGCAGAAAATATTTTCCTAAATATTTTTTTGTGAAAAATGGAAAAATCATACATCTCCAAAGGTTGTTCAAGCAAATTTTTTTTTGCCTCAAAAACAACTTTTCCCAATATAGCCGAATTTACAGTCAAAATTCGTCTGCGGAGCCATCTGAACTCAACCATGAGGTTATTAAACCCCAATCTGTACCCAACAAAATTCTTCAAGCCAAAATATCACCCTCGGATCTGGGAAGGAATCTGCAACACCTGGAGTGCTCTGATACCATGTAGGAGTTGATGGTGACTCCTCAACACCCCCAAGATCAGTTGCGACCAAAACCACTTCCACAAGAGAGAATGGCAAGAAAGCTTGCTTCACAATGCAAGATTGATTAATGGTTGAATATCTATTGCTTGCCATGAAAATGTACATGATATGCCTTGCTTATATGGGAAAGGTTGAGAGATAGGAATGAACATGATGTTGACAAATGTCATAATCCTATGACATGAGACAACCAACAACCTAATCACCTAGGAAATGATGCATCCTAGCTAGATAAGATAAGTTCTAGATAAGCCAACTAAGCTTCTAGAAATAATCTTTTATCCTAAGTAAACTTAACCATGTGAATATGTCCCCTAATTACCTAGTGAATGAATAAGCTAGGTATAAGACAATTATTCACACCAACACTAACCTCTGTGGTCTGACTAGAATAGGAAGCCTGAATGGTGACAGGTATTTCATGCTCCTTATTGATGATTATTCTTGAATGACATGGGTTACTTTTCTTAGAGAGAAGACTCAGACTCTGGATAGGTTTAAAGTGTTCAAATCAAGAGTGGAAAATGAAGTGAATTTAAGAATCAAATGTTTGAGATCTGATAGAGGTGGAGAATTAACTTCTAGTGAGTTTAATACATTTTTTGCACAACATGGCATAAAAGACAGTTTTCTACTCCGAGAACCCCTCAACAGAATGAGGTAGTTGAGAGGAAAAACTAAACAGTACAAGAAGCTGAAAGAACCATGATGAAAGAATCAAATAAACCAGATGTGTACTAGAGAGAGGCAATACACACTGTTGTTTATGTTCTTAATAGAGTTTAGATTAGAGGCAACAACACAAACACTCCTTTTGAGTTATGGACTGGTGATACTCCTACTGTGAAGTACTTCAAGGTATTTGGAAGAAAATGTTACATTAAAAGAGATGATGAAATTATTGGGAAGTTTGATGCTAGATGTAATGAAGGAATTTTTCGTGGGTACTCTAATACCAACAAAGCATATAGATGCTTCAATAAAAGATTGAGGAAGATTGTTGAAAGTGCTAATGTGAAAGTTGATGAAGACATGCACATACCTATTAAGATAAGTGAAGTTGAGCTTGTTGATCCTATCTGTGGACAAGTACCTGAAGAGAATAAGGAGAAGGAAGAAGAACTGACTAAAGAAGAAGAAAATGAACTAGAACCTATTTCTAAGACTCCTAAGTATGTGCAGAAGAATCATCTAGAGGAACAAATAATTGGAGATAAGAGTGGAGGTGTGAAGACAAGAAGTAAAGTACCAAGTGAGGTAAATATGTGTTTACTCTCTAAAATTGAACCTAAGTCTGTGAGTGAAGCATGTGAAGATGAGAGTTGGATGAGAGCTATGAAAGAAGAGTTGCATGAAATAGAAAAGAATCAAACATGGGAATTATTTCCTAGACCTGTGAATAAGAATGTAATTGGTTCAAAATGGGTGTTCCAGAATAAGTTGAATGAAAATGGTGAAGTTATAAGAAATAAGGCAAGAATTGTATGTAAGGGATACTCACAAGTTTAAGGCATAGAATTTGAAGAAACATTTTCCCCTATGGCTAGAATGGAATTTATTAGAATGTTTTTGGCATTTTTTGCACACAAGGATTTCAAAGTATATCAGATGGATTTCAAGTCAACATTTTTGAATGGTGAATTGGAGGAAGAAGTATACATGGAACAACTTGAAGTATTTCGGTTATCTGACAAACCATATATGGTTTGTAAGTTGAAGAAGGCATTGTATGGACTGAAGCAAGCTCCCAGAGCTTGGTATGCAAGATTGGATAGATAACTGACAAATCAAGGATTCAACAAAGGCTCTGTTGAAAATAATCTTTACTTCAAAGTGCAAGGTAAAAAAATATTAATAATGGTAGTATATGTTGATGATATCATCTTTGGTGGAAATGAAGGCATGTGTAAAATATTTGCAGAAGAAATGCAAAAAGAATTTGAAATGTCCATGATTGGTGAGTATGGCTTATGGCATCCTAAGGGTGTTGATTTCACCTTGAGTGCTTATACCAATGCAAATTGGGTTGGTTGTGTGGATGACTGGAAGAGTACCAATGGGGGTGATTTCTTTCTTGGTGGAGTAAGAAACAAGACTCAGTTTCTTTATCCATTGCAGAGGAAGAATATATTGCTGCAACATCCTGTTGCACACAGGTTTTATGGATGAAGCAAACTTTGAAAGACATTGGAGTAATATATGCTGAGCCTATTCCTATTTTCTGTGACAACACAAGTGCTATAAGAATTTCAAAGAATCTGGTTATGCATTCAAGAACAAAACACATATCTACTAGATATCATTTCCTGAGAGAGAAAGTGTTGGAGAATGAAGTCAGGTTGGAGTATGTGACAACAAAGAAACAAATTGCAGATATATTTACTAAGGGTCTTCCAAAGTATAATTTTGAGTATCTTAGGGAGAGGTTGGGGGTCATTGGCCCTTTGAACTAGGTGCAGATGAAGGTGCATCAGTCCAGTGAATTCACAAATTCTTCATTTATCTAGATTGATGAATGGGTCTACTTCTCAGGGGGGAGTAGAAAAGGTTTTCATTGTTGCAATATGAGTTGAATGGGTGCACTCCTAAGGGGGAGTGATTAGAGTTATTTATCTTTTCCATTGATGTCAAAGGGGGAGAGAAAGTCATGTGAAAAATAGTAAGAAAAGGAAGAAAAGGTGTCCTCCCAGAATATTGTGTAGGATGTTGTCTTTATGTTTTCTTTTGACATAATGTTTTGCCATCAATGACAAAGGGGGAGATTGTTGCAACTATGATCATATTTGGTGTTGTTGTCATTGATATCAACACAATTCAATATGTTGTAGATGTGCTGAATTGATGAGTTTCCAATTGATTTTGAGAAAATTAATAAAGAGAGAAGTCAAAGGTATGAATGTGTTTAGAATGTGCTTTGGCATGTGCTCCGCGTTTCTCCTGTGTTGATCATATGCTTGTGCGGATGTGAAGGGTTGTTTTTTGATGATTTGATGGTGATATCTACTGATTTGTAGCTTTTGGTTTGATGAAGTGTGAAAGTTGTGTTCACCAGTGTGTGAATCGTTTTGGCAGAGTTAGCCTTCTATGACTAGCAGAAATGTTTCTACTTCGCAGTCCTCCGCTGTTCTATTTTAGATCTTGTAGATCTAGAATGTTTTTTATAATGGTTTTCTCTTGGTTCTGGAAAAGATGCACATGGTTTGGTGATCTGGAAGTCAAGTTTTAGAGTTGCTATATGTGTTTACATAGTCTGGATGGACTAATGGAAGGAGTTCGGTGTTTGAAGATTGTTACACTTGTTGTGGATGTATTTGAAGGAACCTGAGATGTGTTCTCATGCATAATGAAGTGTTTTGCATCGTCTACATGCTATCTTCTTGTTGGGAAGAGTGTACATCAATGTTCATTTGTGTTTTCATTAGGTTTGGCCAACCTAGTGTTTAGACTTCATTTGAAGAATTAAATTTAATTAAGGAAGCATGTGGTTCATTTGAGACATTATTTTTGGTCTTGGTTAAGTATTTTGATTGGTCCACTCTCATTCCTTTCCACCGCGGGAATGTTGAGTTGCCAACCTAATTTTCATTTATGAAATGAGGTGTATGTGGCCAACCTTGGAGAAAGTTTCTAAGGTTGAAGATGGTATAAATGCAAGTCGAATTGGATGATGAAAAGAAACAAAGTAATCCACAAATTAAAAGGATATAAGTATGTGAAAGTGAGTTGAGGCAACAATACTTCATTGTGTTAGATTCCTAAAGGTAGTGAGCTAAAGGTTTCTACAATCTTCTGATCAAGGCTACGGATGTGTGTTAATTGCTATGGTGGATCTTTTGTTTTCTTTTGTATTAGTAGGCAATGAGCCTCCCTATTGGACAGTGAGTCCTTTCTGTAAGAAGTGAGCCTTTGTATTTGGACAGCGAGTCCTCTTCGAGGAAGTGAGCCCTTGGTAGTGATCCTTTGTAATTGGTTTTGCTATCTCTTTATATTGTGAGTTAATCCTCACCGTGGTTTTTCCCTCATTGGGTTTTCCACGTAAAATCTAGTGTTCATTGTGTTGATATTACTTTCTATTATCTACATTTCATGTTCATACCTAATAATAGAACAGTGTGGTTGTGAAATTAATAAGTATTTAAAATTTTGAATTTGAATTTGATGACAACTGATTCACCCTCCCTCTCAATTGTCCTGCGCCATTTAATAAAATCTACCATGAAATGTTCTACCTTATGGTTATTCAAATGTGCAGTTATTACTAGTAGTCCATTCTTTCGATTGCAGTGTCTTGATTTCTATGAATTTGTGGTTGTTTGGGTGTTTGTTTGTTCCAATATTTACTCCATTGTTGTAATTTCACTTATAAATCTTTCTATTGTGCTACGGAAACCAACTTCTTCAACATGATCACAATGTGAAAAACAACCAATTTCTTCATTTTGTTGTTGTATAATAGCATTTTTAGTGCTCTCCACTACTCTATCATGGGGTAATTCTACAATAATGAGTCCCACTTTTTGGCCAACGCAGGACATTGAAATCAACATTTTTAACTAAATCTCCTCTTTTTGAGACCTATAGTAGCTAAACCATTAAGAATTTGAAGATGATGCAAACTAGTGATTTGTGATAGTTTGTGTGTAGATTTTAAATATATTTTTATTTAAAAAAAAATTAATTGTGCTTTTTTTATGTAAATTTCAATAACTTATTTTTTTATAGTAAACAACATTTTAAAAAAGTGACGCTTATGTTGTAATACATAACTTTTTTCTAGAAAGGATAAAATTCTAATTTTAAAAATATAAATTTGTAATATTAATATCTAGTGCATGGATATTTTTCATAATTTTTTGTCACATATTTGATTTTAATTAATTTTTGAAGTCAAGGTAATTATAATATGGACATAGGTGTATGTTGTAACACATAACTTGTTTTGTATATATTGAAATTCAATTTTTTTATTTTTCTAAAATAAGGACATCAATATCTAGTACACATATATTTTTTGGATTCTTTTAGTATTTTACTAGTTTCCATATATGAAAAATAAAGAACTTGATGTTTAGTGAAAAACTTATGTTTAGTAAAAATTAGAAAATAAATACATAATAAAATAAAATATATTAAAATTATACTTGTTGGAAAGCTCATTTTGAGGACTATGATCTTGCAAATTATCTTGTCAAGTTAATTCCATTTGAAGGTCCGACCAAAGGTTTGAAATTGAAAATTTTGATGAATTTTTTGAATAGACATTAAAAGTGTCTACTTAAGGCCCTTCGTTTGAAGGTATTCAAGGACCTTTGTTTGAAGGTATGTCATTTCCATTAAAAAATGTAAAATTTTTTTCAAATGAAGGTAATTTCTAAAAATAGAAAAATGGACCTTCAAATGAAGGATTTTTGGAAATTACATGTTTGTTCAAAGATTTCAACCTTCAAATGAAGCACTTTTAAGTTTCTTTTTTATGCGGTAGAGGTGTTTCCATGACTCAACCCAGTGGCCCAATAGCCCATACCTTGGGTACCTAAGGCAAGTTGAGGCAAGACTAGCCCCATACGGGTGGACACCATAGCCCGCATATAGGCCCATAGGTCAACTGTGAGAGTGAGGGGTTGAACCCAAGACCTATGGGGAGCACACCCATGGCCCAATCCAGCTCCGCTACCTGGGCATGCTAAGCACTTTTAAGTTTTTACTTGCATTCGATATTGAAAAATTAATGTCCCAAGTTTGGGACCCATTATTGTGGGATGACCCCATACACACAGCATTTGAAATAACAAATGGGTTAAACAAACACCGATATATTCCTTCTTCAATTCCATTTCAACAACCTATTCTCCTTCTCACACCTATTCTTCCTCAATTTAATGGTAAGGAGTATGATCTTGTTGAGAAACTTCACACTACTCCAACTAAGATATTGCTTTTGGGACTTAATTCAAAATTCACCCACCTACATAGTATGCTCCAAGAGGCTTTGTAAATTATTGTTGTGCCACCTTTTGTCAAAATGAATGATGTAACAACCTTGTTAGATGGTATGCATACAAAAAAATGGATATTATATTCTTTCAAAGTGAATTACTTCTTCTGAGATTCAAAAAAAATATGATGCTCTAATGATTATGTAATGGTGTGAATTTGCACCCCTTGCAAATTCCCCATTTACACCCCTTACCTTAGAAAAATCAAATCTGATGATGCTATTACATGTCCTCCGTCCACTTTCCATCCTTTTGGTAGCTGTATGTAGTGTTGGTAGGGATATTTCTATCAAGAATACGAGTGTGATATGCAGATGTCTATGTGGCATGCTACTGTCCTAATAAGATTCCTGCCCCCAGAATCCACAAAGGAGTTACAATTCTTCATTGGTGTCAAAGTGTAATGTCTCTATTCCCTTGATTGACCACAAATGACTGTTTTGCCTCCAATTTCATCTTCAAATGGCTATCTCATTCATCTCATTCATATTCTTCCCACTTCTTGATCTTCTTTAGCATTCTACACACTTTAGTCATATCATTTTCACCATCTTTGAACCTACAAGTTGACACTCTATTGGTTTTACTCCTCTCATTGTTACAACAATATTGGCATTCACAAGCTTGTGAGCTCACATCTTCCGTCATTTTCCTTGAGAGCATTTTTTTGGGAAGGTGATATCCATTCACTTAGCATCATTATATTGTTTTAGTAGCATATCGTCATTAGAATAGAACATAGTACTTCTACTTCAATATTTTTCTTTATCATATTTTCTCTATCATTGCTATTCTAGCTGTCTGTGGAGGTGGAAACATCAAAACGGGGGTTTCAGTGCAGCAAGCCCTGAAACAGCCCCAACATTTTTCCTCATTCTTCTATGTGTAGGTATTTTGTTCGTGTGGAGCTTGCGAGAGGCTAGACTGACTGTAAGTTGGATTTATACCACCTTTTCTCTTCTCAAGTTCTAGTTTAGTGTTACTAAAGTATTCTTCTTATTGTTTCAGTCATTTAGTTGTTTTCTACTTTCTACCATCATGTCAAATTGTACTGGTTGGTCATTAGTAAGTTCTTTCCAAGTTTTAGTTGTACTTTACACTTTTTGTCTATACATATGCTAGCTCCCGATAGGGACACCGGCGTGACACACTATCGTTTGTTCTTTGCATTGGAGTCCTTTGGTAGAGAGCTACCTAATTTGTAGTATAGAATCAATAATTTTCTTACTTGACTTCCTAAACTCTCAAGTTGATTGTAAGGAAAGGGACATATCAGTTGTCCTTCTTTTTCACCCCCTTAAACATCAAACTTATCTTAAAAAATTACTTAGACCTTTTTAACTCATTCAATCCTTTAGCGTGAGGTAGATCAAGGCAACTATTTGTTCTAAACCCTCCCATGGCCTGGGGTCTCGACTAGTTAGTCCCCCTCTACATTTTGGTGAATCTGACGTGAACCTTGTAGTATCTATTTCTTTCTATTGAGATTGTTTCTCTCGTGTCTATGTAGGTTGAAGGTTTGTGTATTGTGAAAATTTATGAGCTTCACAACCCAGTCTATAACTTTTAGTCATGTAGTTAGGAGCATGAGACACTTAGAGATGGAATTCTCAAGGGTCACTATGACTCTCGCTTCATAAGAGATCGTGTCCACAGTAGAGATGAGTTTCTTCAATGAAACCACTCATGCCCGTACTCCTCCTATCTCTCCTATAGCCCCACCTTTGAATGATGACAATTCTCTCACTATTCCTATAGAGCATATCATCACTATAGATAGGAGGCTAATGGATCTCAAAAATAAATTAGGAAAAGATCAAAACCTAGCTAGAGCCACTAGGGCTGTTAATGAGATCAGTTATATGCTAGACAAGGATCAAATAGGAAAATATTTTCTCCATGGAATTATTGATTTAGTGGAAGCATACATCCCCTCTTACAACCCTAGGTCAAGTATTACCCGAGGTCATGAGCTTGACACTTATGAAAGAAATATTGGTGTCTCGATTCCCATGAAATTGATATGTATGGCTGAAACAAGCCCTTTTGTTAACATGCCCGCTCTTGCTCCATCTCCTACTATCAAAGAAAATAGATTACCTCTAGGATTCAATGTTCTTCCTCCTAGGGAAACCATATCTTTGGTAGTTAGATCCTTGACGAAATGGGGGCTGGTGGTTCTAGTATGTTTAGTGGCTCTGGTAGTGGCTCCAATGGTGGCTCTAGTGGCAACTATGCTGGTAACTCTGGTGGCAGCTATGGCAGTGGTTTTGATAGTGGATTTGGTGGAAGCTCCACTAGTCCTCTTTCTTCATCTGACCCTATTTTGAATGCTTTGCTACCACTAGAGCCCTTCCATCAACATCCTCGCTCCTGCTCCATCTCCTATTGTCAAAGAAAATAGATTACCTCTAGGATTCAATGTTCTTCCTCCTAGGGAAACCATATCTTTGGCAGTGGGATCCTCGACAGAATGGGGGCTAGTGGTTCTAGTATGTCTAGTGGCTCTGGTGGTGGTCACGATGGTGGATCTAGTGGTTGCTACATTGGTAGCTATGGCAGTGGTTTTGATAGTGGATCTGGTGGCAGCTCCACTGGTCCTCTTTCTTCATTTGACCCTGTTTTAAATGCTTTGCTACAAAATATGGGGCAAATGCAAAACCAACTGGCAATTCTATCTTAGGCCTTTGCCTAGCTGATCTTCCAACCCTTCTTCTAACATAACCCTTTTTCGGTGATCATTCTAAACACTCCCATCCCTCAAGGGATGGAAATTACTAAATTTGAGAAATACAGTGGTAAAGTTGACCTTTAAACACATGTGTTAGATTTCAATGCAATGGGTACAAAATTCTTTCACCATGATGCCTTGATGGCCAAATTATTTCCCCAATCTCTCAAGGATACAATATTAGAGTGGTATTGTACCTTTCCCATCGACTCCATATTCTCATTTGATCAACTTGTTAATCATTTTCTTCGACAATTCCAGGCTAACATCAGGTCAAAGATGACCTTAGATCTCATCCGATGTAAGCAAGGAGAGCATGAGAAGATTACTAATTTCATTGCTCGATACCAAGCACTCTTTTCACAAATATCATACCTTCTACCCAACTCAAATTTGCATAAGGTGTTCATTGTTAACCTATAGCAACCTTGGCAAGAGAATCTTTCCTTAATGAAGTATCCTTCTTTTGCCCATCTGTGTGCGACATTACGGGAATATCAACATACGATTTTTCAATTCAGGGGATCTTCCTCACGCTCTTGTCCCGAAGGAATATCTATAGTTTCAATTTCAAGAAAAGGAAAATTTGTTGCGAATATAGTCACCATGTCTAATGAGAAAGGCCTCAAGCACAATAACTATTCACAAATTTTTCTGAATCTTATTCTTCTATTCTGCAAAAACTGTTGAAGGATAAGATTATAACCTTGGAGGATATTTGACCTCTTAGAGAGCCTTATATCGACTGGCATGATGGAAATGTGTTTTTCCAATACCAACGTGTCCACAGGCATGATACTTAATGTTGTATGTGCCTATGTCATGAGATACATGACCACATCAATGATGGTACAATTCATCATGATGGTAAAAAGTAGAATATGAATAGGTCGGTGAAAAAGCAAAATAATGAATTATAGATTTATACTAACCTATTTTTGTCTCACTCTACAAATTTAATTATTGATCCTTCTGGTGCTTCTCCTGAGGCCTCAACATATGTAACTATGGTTTCATTTACTCATAGTCCTCCCCCTCAACCTGCGACTAGTTCACTAGATATAACTTTTACATCATAGGATCTACCCATGAATAACAAAGCTTCTCCTCTATATATTTTGTCTCGTGTCAATGGAAACATTGTGATAGGAGTCCTTGTGGATCCTACAAGCCGCATGAATGTTATTACAGAGGAGAATATTTTGCTGAATTCATTACAAAGAGAGGAATAGGAGAAGGAAAATACCACCATACATACCCATGATGGCCTCTCTCTTGATCCTTATGGCTCTATAACTCTTTCCATCCTAGTGGGACCTACAGTTGTGAATACTATCTTTGACATCATTCCAAAATCTAACTTGTTTAGAGTGAAGCTAGGAATCTCATGGCTAGTTTCCATGAGCGAAGTCACTTATATTATTCATAAATGTCTGAAATTATCTCACGAAGGTGCAGTGCATGCCATGAATGACATTGGATATCAACCATTGGTATCACATGGGGGATATTCACTAGATCATTTTTGGCCCTCCCTAGTCAGTCTTCTTCCTCCAAGAATAAACTTGGTTTATTGAAACCACATTAAATATAAGACTGGGGGCAAGATTCAATCGAAAATGACTTACCTTGTAGCACAGTGGCAGTTTGCTTCATCCCAAAAGGGGAAGGAGAAGCTTGCTCATGCTCAGGGGCCTTCTTCTTCATCTAATGTTCCACTTGCTCTTGCCTCTCATCCTGTTGTGGTGGCTTTGAATTTTTCTCCTATACATCTCTTGGGGATTCCAATGGTGCCCACTTAGTGAAAGGCCAAGTGTCAAGTATTGGAACTTCCTATCTTGACTAGGGTGCCTCGACCCATCTTATATGGTAAAGGGAAGGCTCTCTGTGAAGTCACCTCTGTGCCTCAACCTTTGCAACATCCTATTGTTCATGTCCCTATGGTAGCAAATGGGAAGAGGCTTGCCACTGAGGCACTTGAGTTTGCTTCTTTGTCTATTGTTACCTTTGTTCTTGCATCTCTTCCTCTTATTCTTGTCCATGAGTCACTCCCTCCGCTAGAAACGACTATGATGGATACTCCAATGATAGAATAAGATCCTCTTGCTCCTCCTCAAGTTGTAGCCTCTAGCTCCTAGAGCCAAAGAAATTTCCTTGTGCATGAGCATAAGTGTCAGAGGAAGGATTTGGCTACTGAGCAGGATGCTTTGAAAAAGGAGGAAGGAGAGCCAACAACTCCTATTTTAGTGTCTTCAGTTGTGTCCTCCTCTTCTATCCCTTCTGCTTCAATTCTTGTTGCCTTGATCTTGCTTCTGGCTCCCATTGTGACTGTGGATGACCCTCACCCTAAAAGGGTGAAATATTTCATTTCTCATTCAGTTGAGCCTCCTCTTTTGATGTCCCTTCTAGACATCCCACCTATCACCAAGCTTGTGGATATGTCGAATACCTTGATGGTGTTCGCTGCAGTGTTTTTTGCTTCTTCCTCTACTTCTGCTTCGTCTGTGGGGATCTCACATCCTCTGATGAAGTGAAAGTTGGAGGATGACCCTACTTCTAATGGGGGTCATAAGAAGGGATTGCCTTCTTTGGAAGTTGGTTTTACATTTGCTTGCACCGTCCTAGTGACGGAGGTATCCTCAATGTTGTTGGAGTTTGTCATTACCTCTGATTCTTTCAATGAGGTCTGTAGTGTATCTCAGGAAACTTCTTCTTTGCCTACCCAATTGACACATGGCACTCCTATCAAGTGCATGTTCAACTTGGTAGATGATGTGCCGGTTCTATTAGTGATTTTTACAAAATAAGTGATGTATACCTCACAAGAGTTGACTGAAGAAGAACTAGAGGGGCGCTCTTCCTTGGATCTTGTCATAAGAGAGTCAAAGGGTGCTCCCATTGCTATCCTTCCCTTGTAGGCTTGTTTGCACCTTCCCCTTATAATGATCTAGATTGGGAGAACAATGACTTCTTGGTTGGTGAGGACTAGGAGGGAACCTCTTCTTTATTTGTAGATTAAATTTGTGTGTGTGTTATTTTTTCCCCACGCTTGTTTTATATGTTCCTTGAGGACCCTTGTCACCCTTGTAGGTGCTTGGATGCAAGAGTGTTTTGT
Source organism: Sequoia sempervirens (assembly GCA_007258455.2). Classification (NCBI taxonomy): domain Eukaryota; kingdom Viridiplantae; phylum Streptophyta; class Pinopsida; order Cupressales; family Cupressaceae; genus Sequoia; species Sequoia sempervirens. The sequence goes on along the minus strand of VDFB02000003.1, from coordinate 32,609,137 downwards.
GTCGTAAACTTCTTCTATTTGTTACATCATTCTTCCTTTGTTGTACCTTGATTTTTGACAATTGGGGATTATGCAAAGTGTTGGGGGAATTTAGGCCTCCCTTCCATACTGACCCATTTAGTGTCTAGAAAAATTATGCTACAAAACAACAAGAATGAGAAAAGCACAAGGTTCGACACAAATCTGACGCAAAAGGGTAGCTGCTGAAAAGGGGTCTTGAGCATCCTGATAGGGGAAAAAGGTTAATGCAAGGGCTAAAGTGATCCTACACAAATTCTAAGGGAGTGGGAACTAAAATGTATGCAAAAATGTATGTGAAATTGGAAGGGGTGCAATTTTACGACATTACAATTAAAATATTTTTAGGTGATGCAAGATTGCTCAACCATTGGGATGCTCCTATATCACAAACCATCCATAGGAAAACACGTAAAAGACAAGCGAGAAAAATAGAATAACACTTTTCATGCTCACTACATGTAGCATAAGGGCCATAGATATTGTAGGTGGCAAAGCCTTAATGAATATTAACCTAGGATATGAGAAAATTTCAACCGTAAAAATCTTAATAGACACCATATATTGATGGGATTCCATAAGGGAAGATAGATGGGGTTGATGACACAACTCCCTAAAGAATATTGGACATAAAAATGATCAAGTTACCATCCTTCCACGAAGAAGAATGATGTGCATATTTTCTCTTAAAGGTTGAACATTCAATAGATAAATGACTAGTTCAAAATATCTTTAGTAATAAAATTATTATATCTCATAGTCTAACTACTATTTTCACTCTATTTCTTCAACTTTGAGATCAATATCAACTAAAACACTTTTAGATATATCCTAGATATGAATGAAACCAGTATGAGAAAATGCTCAAGTTTTTAGAGCAATACACAAAATCTATAGATTTTTTAATCTACCTCCAAGTAATATTTTATCTAAGAAATATAGAGGCAGGTTATGTAGTCAAACCCACACTAAAAAAAACCTTGAATGATTTCATCGATAAATTAAAATCTAGATATTATGACTTCATAAGGAAAGCTTCCTTCACCATAACCACATTTTATCTATAAGGAGAAGTTCACTATACTTTCAAGATTCAAAAAATAATTTGGATATGGAATAAATTAGAAACCATATCCACAAGAATAAATTTATATATTTCCTTCCAATAAGTGTTTCTTGCTACTTACATCTAATATGAAATTTAAGGACTATGGGCTAGATATGAGTGAATCAACAAACTACACCAAACTCAATAGTGAGCCTCCTGTTCAAAATATAATTTATTGCTAAATAATAAAGGTAGGGGTTTGAAAACATTTTTTTGGTTCTCATCTTCTCAAAAGTAGTAGAGGAAGCTATTATCCTAGGTGGAACAAAAATCTTTACCATAGAGTATGACTTGACATATAACCTAACTATTAAGTAAATATTAGTACTATAAGATATAACATATAAATATAATATCTTAAACATAATCACACACTAGTTTAATGTCAAAACAATTATCTTTCATTATAATATGTGTTTTAATAATATTTAAAAAAAAAATTTAATATATCTAAATATATTTGTTTAAAAAATTTTATATGCAAATAATTATAAATGTAAACATTTTTAAAAGTATCTTAGCCATTTATTTAAAAACTAAAATTCTTTTAAATATTTAATAATTTAAAATTTTATTTCAAAGATATTCTTAGTTTTATATGTATAAGTATGCATTATATTTTTTCACAAGAACTTACTTTCGAAATGTGATATTTTTTAGTTTATACCATCTTATATATATAATAGGAGTTTATTAAAATTGTCCAAATTTATAGATACTAAGGCAAAAGGTCTAATAATTGAGTTGTGATTGTATTTGTATATTTCAAGTTCAATACATCTTTAATAGCATAGTTCTATTAATTGTGAAAGATAATCTAATAATTGAACACGAGTATTAATAATTGAATAAAATGTGTTCATTAAGTTTAGAAAAGTAAGAAATCATCTGATACAACATTAACAAAACTTGTTAATTCTTGATGTACAACTATTAATTAAAACTTTTATTTTAATCTAGATCAACAAAACATTATATATTTAATACATCACACTACAACCAAAAAAAATGTAAAATGACTGATATAAATTTTTAACGCCGACGTTACATATTCGTTACCATATAGACGAAAAAAGTTAAGTTGCACCATATTAAGCCCTCTCCCCAAAGCAAATATAGCTAACGGATAAAAAGAAAGTGGATTGCTATCCGACGTAAATGTCACTCCAATCAATCTCGATGATGTACCTTTTATCATCGTTCTCATCATGCCAAAATCTCTTACGTATTATGATAAGCACTTGTTTCTCCATGCAAAGGCCAGCTGCAGTTTTTAACAGCTGTTTAATGGTGGTCTAAGTTGTCCAGCTCATTATTGTGTTGTGGGTTGCTTTGCCATTTCATTCAAAATCAGAAACGTTGGAGTTCATAGATATTGGCTAAGAATTTGCTTCCCAAGTACGATTTGCCAGTGACATGATAACGAAATGATGTAAAAGAAGGCCTTGGCAAAACGAAAAAGTTCCTTGCTTGCCTCAGACAACTGTGAAAAGGAATCTCCACCATGCTCTACTCTTGATATTTGAGCCACTCAGTGTTTGCCATTGGTAAAACATGATGCGAAAGGCATGAGCAGTAAGTAGCACAATGTAGGGGGGCCTCTGCCTTGCGTAGAAGCCACGACCGATTACTATTTTAGTGATTACACGCAATCATTCAGTCTTAAGAATCCTAGCATTTTCGGGTGGGGTCTCGGGCCTCCCACTTTTTCCTGTGCTCATAGTTTATTCATGGCAAGGAGAGTAACCCCAAAGTGTCTGCAAATATGCACTTAATGCTCGAGTCACTCATTAGAGATTGCATTAAAAATGTGTCGAGTTTCTCGTATAAATTGAGAGCAGGGTTAAGGTGAATTAAGAACAGAGATTGAGGTGAGATGGGGAAGAGCAACATGAGATGTGTATTTGTTTTTGTTCTTTTAGTCGCTGTAGAGCTCCTCTTGTTTGCCTCCGCAGCCTCCGATCGGTCGGAAGAAAGCAAGGACGACAATGTCTCGAGATTTTCTTACATAGTTCACGTTGATAAGTCGAAGAAGCCCGATCAATTCAGCCTTCACCGGGACTGGTACGTTTCCATGCTAAACGTGACCGACGAGTCAAATACAAGGCTGATTCTCTATACTTACGACGTAGTAATGCATGGCTTTGCGGCGAAGCTGACGAGCAGAGAAGCCAAATCTATGGAGAAAATGAATGGTTGTTTGGGCGTGTACCGCGATTCCCTGAATCAACTCCATACCACCCGAACCCCAGATTTCCTCAACCTCTCCGCTAGTGGTGGCCCCTGGATAAAATCAAGCTTTGGTGACGGTGTTATCGTGGGCGTGCTGGATTCCGGAGTATGGCCCGAGAGCAAAAGCTTCAGCGGTCGAGGCTTGAGCAAAGTGCCCGCAAAGTGGAAGGGGAAATGCGAAGCCGGCGATGGGTTCAATTCTTCCTACTGCAATAACAAGCTGATCGGTGCTCGATATTTCCTCGCCGGGTACGAGGCCGTGGTGGGACTTGTTCCTGCGGACGAGGATTACAGATCTCCGAGGGACGCCGACGGCCATGGAACTCACACGGCCTCCACTGCTGCGGGGGCTGCAGTTCCGGGAGTGAATCTGCTGGGGTTCGCCCAAGGGACGGCTCGAGGCATGGCCGTGAGAGCCAGATTGGCAATCTATAAGGTGTGCTGGCCACAGGGTTGCGCCGACTCCGACATACTCGCAGGAATGGAGACGGCTATTTCTGATGGAGTGGACGTGCTTTCACTCTCCATAGGTGGCGCCAACGGTCGGCCTTATTACAGCGACCCCATCTCAGTCGGAGCTCTGGCGGCGACGCTCAAGGGCGTTTTCGTAGCGTGCTCCGCCGGCAATTCGGGGCCCACGCCTTCCGACATCTCCAACACGGCGCCCTGGATAGCCACCGTTGGCGCCTCCACTATCGACCGGGCCTTCCCGGGCCCGGTCGCGCTCGGCAACGGTAAAACATACACCGGCTCTTCTCTCTATAAGGGCAGCCCCGCCAACAACAAGCGGCTGCCGCTCGTCTATGCCAACACGGCGTCGAATAACGCGACATCAAATCTATGCCTGCCCGGAAGCCTCGACCCGACGATGGTCCGCCGCAAAATTGTGCTCTGCGACCGTGGCGTCAACGGCCGGGCCGAGAAGGGACTGGTGGTGCGACAAGCCGGTGGTGCCGCGATGATTGTGGCCAACGAGCTTTCCAGCGGAGATGAGCTGTCGACCGACTGCCATCTGCTACCGGCGACGATCGTGGGATTCAAATCAGGTAAACACATAAAAGCATACATCAACATCACCAGGAACCCCACAGCCTCAATTAGACTGGACGGGTCGACGGTGGTGCGCAAGGTCCGAGCTCCTAAGGTGGCTGGGTTCTCCTCCAGAGGCCCCAGTCCCGTGGTTCCGGAAGTGCTGAAACCGGACTTCGTTGCTCCGGGCGTCGACATCTTGGCGGCATGGAGCCGACGCAACGCGCCCACCGCCTTGCAGTCGGATAACAGAAGAGTCGATTACAACATAATATCCGGAACGTCCATGTCGTGCCCTCATGTCTCCGGCATTGCGGCTCTCGTACGCAACGTGCACCCGGCCTGGACCCCCGCCGCCATAAAATCCGCTATCATCACTTCGTCTCTGCAAGTCGACAATACCGGAAACGCCATAATGGACTCTGTCACCAGGACAACCGCAAGCCCGTTCGTACTCGGCGCAGGCCACGTGAATCCCTCTGCAGCTCTCGACCCGGGGCTCGTCTACGACCTTGGAGTCAATGACTACGTTAGATTTCTGTGTAGTCTTAATTACACAAAAGATCAGATCCGAATTCTAACAAAAATGAACTCCTCATGCCCCAAGATACCTTCACAGCCCGGGGATCTTAACTACCCTTCCTTCTCTGTTATATTCAAGCCCCACAATTCACTTCACGTTACAAGGAGAACCGTGACCAACGTGGGGCAAAGCCCTTGTGTATATGCTTTGTCCGTTAAGAGCCCTGCCAGCGTGAAAATAAGTGTGCAGCCCAAGGTATTAGTGTTCAAAACGGCAAACCAAAAGGCGAGCTTTTCTGTGAGATTCGAAAGCAAAATTGCATCCACCACCAAAAATGCGGGCCGCCAAGAATTTGGACAGCTTACGTGGAAATGTATCAAGGGGGGATCTTATGTTGTTCGAAGTCCAATTGCCATAGTATGGAATCTCAACTGATAGTGAATGATGTAACAAGGATTGGTGTGGGAATAGAGCCCGCCCCACTTTGCACTTGTTATTTATCATGTAAGCACTGGATGTAAGCACGCCTGCATAGCGTTGTTTTGCAGAAATTAAATTAAAAACGATCGGAAGATTTAATGACCCTTTTCCAAAACAACTCTTTTTGAAAAATAATAGATAGACAAAAATCACAGCCCAAACCTCCTCATAAATACATATATTCTCTGAACAAAGATTAGAGGCTGCATAAATGTTTTTTAATGAAAAAGTTGTATACCATTTTTTATTAATTAAAAATAATAATAATATATTATTTAAAAAATAAAAGGGTGGGTTGTAAAAAGACACACCTTTAGAGTCTAAGTGGGATCAAGTTTAAACGAAAGATGGAAAGATACAAAGTGCAAAGCCCAACCATCAATAAACAAAAATAAAACTACTAAGCAATGAGAGCAACACCAATAAAAGGAAGGTCACAGTCATCAAGTTTGTCTCATACATTAATGGGTATAAAATCATCATCAACAAACTCCTAGCCAATAAGAGCACTTTCCTCCTGGTCTTCCAAAAATTGTTGAGCAAGAACAAATGAAATAGCCAACTCACATCAAGGAACCTTCTAGAATCTAGCTAGCTAGGAACACCATGGCCATGAGAAGAGACAAAATATGGTTGAGAGGGTTGAGACCATACGTGAGTAGCAAGATCCGTGGAACCTTGCGGTGAGAGCCTTGACACTAACATCATCAATATTATCTAGTAGATTGATCACAACCGACCTACACCCATGAGGTGGGAAGAAGGTAAAAGATGAGAATCTTGCAATCATGTAGGGAGCATTAACCTAGTGATCAAGGAGCTCTTGCAAATGCACAACTTCTTATGCAACTTTGCGAGTTTGCAGCTAGATTTGCATCAGTATATTAGAGAAAATCATAACTTTAGTGCATAGATAAAAGTGAACATCAGTCAAACAATTTGGAAAGAGAGCTAAATTCCTATATTTCCAAATATGTAAGAGAATTTTCACCTTGAAAAGATGCCAAATCCAAACAAATTTAAAAGGGAGATGGGGTCAATCACCCAACAACAACATATACCATGAGAGGGGTTTGGGTTGAAAAGCATTGTAGAAGTAGTGTGTCTAATTCCAAGCTTCTTGAGCTCTAGTGCAAAACCAAAAAAAATGCTTGAGAGACTCTAGTTATCCACATAAAGGATAGGGTGTTAAGGACTCAAGTAAGTCAAATGAGAATCAAGTGAAAGACTTTGGTAAAGAATGCACTACATGAAATGATTCAATTTATAGGATCAAGAATGGCTTTCCAAATAGACTAGAACTCGATGCCAAATGGTAAGAAAAGATTGGAGGTGCTAATGATGGTTTAAGGTCTACCATTAGGAGATAAGGTGTAAGCCACAAGTATCACTTGCAAGGTTTGTGATTGTGAAATGGTGTTTCAAGATAAATTATATATATAATTTTTACATAAGATTTAATAACTTATTTTATAGTTAAGAGTATTTTAAAAAAGTGGCATTTATTCCAACATAATCTTTTCACAAAAAGTATAAATTTATAATTGTTTTTTGCTATGTTATAAATTTATAATTATTAAACATATCTAGTGTGTTGATATTTATTATAATTATTTGTTTCATATTTTATTTTTTATTAATTATTGAAGTAAAATTAATTATAATTTAGACACATGTTTATGCTATAACATGCATATATTTTTGTATATATCCAAATTATTATTTTTTGTTAAAACAAGGACATTAATATCTAGTATGTATGTATGTACATGTATATTTCTATTTTTCACATGTGTGAAATAGAGATCTTAATGTTCGATGAAAATATGTGTTCACTTAAAAATAGAAAATAAATATAATAATAAAATTAAATATATTTAAGAAATTATACTTTTTAGAAATCTTATTTCAAGGGCTCTGATGTTACATGTACAAATTGTCCTATCATGTTGATTCCATTTTATAGTCCAACCCAAAGTTTGAAAAAAAATTTAAGAATAATCAAAGGTTCAAGGTGGAGAGATCCATCTAAGGACCTTCATTCAAAGAACCCTTAAATGAAGGTAACTTCATTCAAAGGTATCCAGGACCTTCACTCTAAGGTACCTTCATAAAAGGGACCTTCGCTTCGCTCAAATGTACAATCAAACAAAGGTAGCTTCATTCAAAGAAATACCTTCAAATGAAGGTGTTTTTGAATACTTTTATCCCCAACCATACGAATTTCTAGAGTGTCCCAAAAATGGGACTCCATATTCTAGGTTTACCCTTGAAGTCACCATCCCAGTCTCCTTTTACTTTGTTTCTCAATGGTCAACTCTAAAATTCTCCTTTGTCTAGTCCTCTAAGGGATTATATAGAAAAGACCCCCATTAAATCTCTAATAAAAATAGTGGCATCCCCTAGCAAGGATCCATCTTCTTTAAACATAAAATTCTTACCCCAAATCTCATTTCAAATGCTCAAAATTCACCCCAAAAATACTTAAAAAATATCTAACCTAGAAGATTGCAAACAAACAATGGATATTCCTAAGTAGTTTGATTAGATCATTAAAAAAAGAAAAGGGCAATTAATTCGGCATTGAATGATCTCACTCTTAACTAGCTACCATGTTCCCAAAGGAGAGCCCTCCAAAATGAGATAGAGTAACATCCCCCATCATAACTAATAGTTTTGGAAACAGATGAATTTGAATTATCATAGCTCTCAAATATTCTTAAAGTGGATTTACAAACCTCTAATTATATTGTTACCACAATGCTTTAAGAAAACCAACAAGGAAGGAAGAGAAATAGCTTGGCTCATACAAATGATGGATATAAATAAGGCTAAAAAGGAAGAGTTGAAGGATATAATGGCACACCTTAAAGCCTATACTAAGTATCTAGTTGATCATATTGGTTTATATTCTTCAAATGAAGTCTCTCAACATATTTTAAGTATTGAAAAAATACCTACTATTGGAGAGATGTCTAATGTTATGAGACTCATTCATGCTTGGATTAAAGAGCTAGTAAACTTGGATCACATAATAATATAAGAACTAGTTGAAATTATTGTAGCATTATCAAAATGGATGGAAGTCATTGAAATCTTAATGGAAGGAGTTTAAATACTAAATTAGGAGTTATCGAAAATATTTTTCCTCTAATAGATCATATGGTTCAAATAGAATTTTTTTTTGGTAGATGAAGGAATCCTAAACCATCAAGAAACAAATGTGCACCAAAAGTGGAGATTAGTATAAGTTTTGATTGAAGGTAAAGGTTTTAAAATAAGAGAAAAAAGGCACAAGCCCTAGTCCAAGATGTTTTCTAAAAAATGAAAGAATTTATGGATAAATAAAGATGATCATTACTTTATGGAGATAAAAATGTTCAAATGTTTCAAGTTTTAATGGATCAATTTTAGGACTTGGTGAAAAGAGAATCTCCCAAGGACCTCGGATTCACCATTGATTAAATAAATCATATAATGAGTTTGAAGGGTGCTTGTGAAGACTTTGAGTTCAAAATTATTGAACTTAGGATCATTCCTAAAAGATTTCAATAAAGTTTCATGAAGATTAAAGTCAAGATTGATCGTTCAAAAAGACTTGATCCTTGATTGGTAAATAAATATTGGATATTTTTTCTCCTTATTTGTAGGAACTAGAAAATACAGTTTCCAAAGGGATTTAGTAGTGTGCACTAGTCATGAAACTCATCTAGATGCCAAATTTATCTTGTCAAAATAACTACAATAAGATAAATGTACTATAAGGAAAATACATGTCTCTTCACATTTTAATTTTTTTGAAGAGAATGGATCTTCACATTCCTCATTTGAAACATATAAATACAAATGTAAACCCATTTGATAAGGGTTGGGAACTTTGTTCTCTAAATATAATTTTTTCCTTTCACCTTCATTTTTAGCTTTTCTATTTTTAAAATTTTAAACATGGAGTCTTGTCCTATATTTTATGATTTTGGTTCAATGAATATTTGATGATTTTGACATGTGATTTAGGACACACACTCTATCAATAGTAAAGTTTATGTGAAGGAGGGGATTCGCTACTCCCAAGTCCCAAGACAAACATGGTCTAAAGGGAGCAAATTGCCCTCGGTCACCTCAAGATTAAGATGAAAGAGATTGCAAAAACGTATTAATAACAAAGTTTCAAGACTAATTACATACAAACAACTTTGAGGATCGAAAGAGCAGATTACAAAGATTTTTGGGATAAGAGGACAAGCTCTCGACCAAAGGATGTTTGCACGACAGTGGGACGACAACATGACATGTTGTCATCTCATGAACGCACTAGTATCTCGTACGGTAGAGAACCAAACCTTTTGTATAGAACTCATGGAATCTACTAACTACTCAGAATTTGAGATTTATTTAATCTACTAACTTAACAAAAAGTAAGAATGTGCAGAAAAGACCACAAGAAGTATACTTTACAAGAAAAGAGAGATTTCAACTTACAAGAGGTCATATGCTCATGAAACCTCCACAAGCTCCTCATGAACAACTTGTTGGAAGAATGAAGAAGAACATTTGATTTTACAACTTTTGTGTTATTATTGATGCCATCGTGTTATATGAGTTGCAACTGCGAGTTTAAGTCATGTTTTGTGTTACTATCCTCCAATATTTTTGTTCGCAATCCTCTGTTGTTGATTATCTTTTCTTGTAGTTTTGGGAAATAGTTTTTGGATGTTGAAAGGTTGTACGTTCAAAATCTCGTGTACACAGGTGCTCATATGGAGAGTCGACATTACTCTGTTGTTGCATTTTTGCTATTAGGTCTATCTCTGGTTGACCTAATGGATAGTTAGTGATATGATGAATTAATTTTGTAGTGTAGATGTATGTGTGACCTATCTTAGGTCCATGTCAACATGTTGTAGCGTGTTAGATGTTTGGATTGTTTTTGGAAATATTTTGTACATGCCTGAAGCTGAGAGTTGATCTTTTTGGAGAATAAGGGTTGCATCTAATTAGGTTGACTTAACTGGTGCTTGTATATATATATATATATATTGGAAAATTTTTACATTGTCGAATATAAGTATGATGCGAATGTGAAGTGTGCAAAGAAGACAAGTATGATGAAGTGTGTTAAGTCAGTTTATTGAGCATCAAAGGAACTAAATCAACACTTTTTAGATGTATCTTATTAGTTCATTTTTTGGCTATAAGCCATTTTGTCATTGTATCTCTATAGGTAGTGAGCCTCCCATTTTGGATAGTGATTCTTGGAAGTGAGCCACCCCTTTTGTAATATCTTATAACTGGTTATACTATATTGTGAGCTAACCCTCACCATGGTTTTTCCCATTTTGGGTTTTCCACGTAAAAATCCTGGTGTTCATGTGTTGTGTGCTTTCATATTTTGTTAATGCTCTTATCTTTACTATAAATGCATTGGTGTAATTGGATGGTATTTGTTCAATAAGTTTAAGAAGATGTCGATTCACCCCCCTCTCAGTATCATTCAACAATTGGTATAAGAGCTTGGTTCCTTCGAAGAAGCCTAACAGCTTGAGGAAGATCTTTAAGACTGAATAAATGGATGGTAAAGAAGAACTTCAGGCTGCTCTTGAAGATCTCGACAAGGCTGAAAGTGAAAACAGAGATTTGAAAGAAAATCTTGATGAGGCAAATGAATGTGTCTGGAAATTGAAAGAGCAATTGAAGAAGTTCAAAGAAAGACATAGAGAAGTGAGTGAGCAATTGAAACAAGCTAATGAAGAGGTTACCATATTGAAGGTGCAAGTGGAGGAAAAGAAGAGAATTGAAGAATTTCTAAATACAGTGGTGCAAAGAAAGACTGATGAATTCACTAGACTTGAACAAGAGGTGGTGAACCTGGAAGTAGATCTGGAGAAAACAAAACTCTTTGAAGATAATTTCAAGACAAGCTCCACCAAGCTTGATTAGTTGATTGTAGGGTAGAGACCTAAAGACAAAGGTGGTTTGGGAAATGAAGCCGGTGAAAGCTCTAAGAATGTGCATACCTCAAACACAGTGGATAATCAAAAGACTCGAGATAAAAGGAAGTAGAAAAGAAATCCAAGAAATTTTGCTAGGAGACTGCTTATCAAACAACCAAATGCTCAAAGGTATCCATCTTTCAATGGTGTTTTCTTTTTATGTAATAAATTTGGTCACAGGGAAATAGAGTGTAGGAGTAGAATGAATCAATTTTCTAGTTCCTTCTTTGGACAATGTTTTGCATGCAAGAAAGTTGGACATAAAGCTAGTAAATGCAAAAATCGGATGATGAATTGGTTTAATGGAGGAAAAATGAATCAATATTTTAATGGCTATTGTTATACATGTAATAAGTTTGGACACAAAGCAAATCAGTGCAAGTCAAGGGTAAATGAAAGTCAAACAAATCATAAAATTGTTGTATGCTACAACTGCAACAAATTGAGACACATTTCAAGAGTTTATAGAAGTAAAAAGGGAAAGCAGTCTAATCTAATAAAGAAGAATGAACCAATGAAGAAAATTGACAAGAATGAGGTTAAGCAAGAAATGAACAAGATTTGGAGAAAGAAAGAAGAGACTAAAACATTAGATGGATCTGTGCCCCCATCTGGTGCAGACAATTCCTCCAGGAATCAGACTTAGCATGGTCTTAGGGGGAGCTTTAATAGAAAATTGTTTGAACCCCTTGAATATTTGGTGTGTCAGTCTTTGGCATGAGGATATGTTGTAAGGAATGGATAAGCAGAGGCTATGCAAAAGAACTTAGAAGAAAAAGTGTAGGAATGTTCATTTGTAGAACAAATTAGGGTTTTTTTAGTGTAGTGAGGAAGGGTTTTTAGCAACTTTTTGAAATATGTCACATTTAATGCAAATTAGGGCAAACCATTGGTTTATAAAGTGAATTAGTAAGGAATTTTGGTCATTTATGCATTTGAAGAAATTGGAGAGTGATTTGGAGCATTCTTGAGGTGATTTGAAGTGCAAGTTGTGCAAACCCGAGTTCTGGTTTTTGCAAAGGAAAAATGTATTTTGCTTATTTGTGTTATTGTGGGTTTGTGAGAATCATCTTTTTGAAATCATTTGACTTGAATTGTGAAAAAATGGTAACCCCTGTAGTCGTTAGTGTGTCGGAAATACCTAGACCATCATATAAGAAATATTCTATGAAAGTTTTCAAAGATGACCCTATGGGTGCCTTCTCATTGATCCCTCATGGGGTTATTCCAACTAAAGATACAAGAATGGACATTTGAGTTAAAACTGAGGAGTAAAATCGTAGCATGTTGATAGACATATGGCAGAATGAAATCACTTGGGATGATTTCTTGGTAAAACTCGAATATTCAAACATTGTTGCAAAGAAATTGGATAGATGGAATTACTTTCCTAATT
>VDFB02000003.1:32582456-32596261 GCA_007258455.2 Sequoia sempervirens | reverse complement strand
CCTGACAAAGAAACCATCTTCCAAACTCTGTCAAACAAAGAACTAGCATTCATAACATGAACCAGAAATCTCAACACCATGAATTTGAAACATAACAGATAACTTTCTGTAATAGCCAAGAGACATCAAAGAAGTGCCATTATAAATCATAAGGATCAGAGATTTTGTCATCAAGGACAAACCATAAACACAACTGAGATCCAACAATAGAGTTATTCTATACCAACTCTTACATGGTACTAGAGCTTGTGGGATTGCTTCTTGTTAGTCTTTATTGAGAGATCTTGGTAAATATTGAAAACTTGAGTATGCTCTTCTCTTGCATCAAATTATGACCTTGAGAATACAAAAAATCTTGAAAGAAATACTAGATTTGGGGATTTCCTCTTTGTGGCTTTATATTGCAGGTTCAAATCAGGGCTTGTTGAAGCAAATTTGAGCTCACCATTGAGTTTAGGAGGTTCGAGAAAGTCAGTTTATCCTTTTTTTTGTCCAAATTGGACATAGGAGGCTAAATCTATGAGGGTTTGAAGTTGAAGAGTGATTGCTAGATCTAGAAGGTAGCTATAATTTTGAGCATTTTTACCGTGACTGACCCTACCATCAGCCTTGCATAGCCAAAAACACACATTGATTTTCAAATCATCGAACTTAGAGATGTTTGGGTTGATGCAATTTTTTTTCCTAGGGAGTTGTACGATCCCCAGGTCACATCATAACTACACAGTCTGGTCGTACGATGGGTCATAGGAAAATAATTCATAGGTGAAAAAAATAATTTTCACTAAAATTTTGGAATCTATTTTATAAAGTTATGTAAAAAAAAATTATTAAAAAGAAAGCAGCTGACTTGCACAGTCTGTAGACCGTAGGTTGCCACACAACAAGCTTCCATTAGCCCGCCACAGTCCCATTTCATTCATTTGTGCACACACTAGCAGTTAAAATCTTTGCCAACAAAGTTCAAAGGATCCTAGTGGCATATAAGATTATTTTCCCATAAGAATTGTTGCCATCAAGATTCTTGACAAGAAGAATATTCAATAGGCATATTTCGTATTAAAGAATATTTTGTGCAATAAATTTGACGAAAAGCATATTCTGTTACCAGAGAGAGAATATTCCATTTTGATGGGCCGTAGGCCATGAATTTTAATTGGGAAAAATGATGACATCATCAATCCATCAATAATGATGTCAACATTTTCAAAAAAAATTTCCTCCCTCTCTAATGAATTTTTTGATTTTGCAATTCAACTTCGAAAGGCCATATCTTGCTCATATGACCTCCTTTTCTCAAGAATATTTTTTTGATTTGGGGTAGAATTTTTTTCTCTTCACAGTGGTGTAATTATATTTTAATTTTGGTGCCTAATTTTTCCAAAAATTCTAGATTCTCATAGGTGTTGCTGAGTAGTTCTCATTTTCAGAACTTCCAGGGCTTCATTCTTGCTCCTATAGTAACATTTTTTAGTGATTTTTTTTTGAAAGTGCATATTTTTTCATGTAATTTCTAGTGGTGTGATCATATTGATTCCATTCTTTGTAAAAAAATTACTTTGAGTTTGTGGCCAAATTTGGCAATCTGTATGCATTAAGATCAAGTCCACTTTGTTGTTTTTGGCATGTGGAACTTGTAATTACACTAAGTATAAGTGCCACAAATCATATTTTCTTGGAGGGTTTCATGATTGAGTAATTTGGTGGGGTAATCTTGTAGTGGTTGATTTCATTCTTTTTCTTGGCTTATGTTCTTACAAATGGGGAAATCTCAAATTAAAATCCTAACTCCACATAATTATGCTACATGGAGGAAATTAGTATGGAATTATGTCATGATGAAAGGTCTAATAGGCTATCTAAAGGAAACCATTCCTCAACCTACTGATGCTAAAGAATTGGAAAAATGGGAGCTTGATCGTGAGAAAACACTTGGATGCATTTTTTCATTAGTCTCATTTGATTTACAATTTTATGTTGAATCATTTAAAAAACCTAAAGAGGCTTGGGAGGCTTTTGAAAAATTGTATGGTAAAACATATAATATTAGGGGATATCAGATTAATAATTATTCATGAATCTTGATCCTAAATTTTTTGACCACATCCAAGACTACATCTCCAAAGTTAAGAAACTAAGAACACAACCAAAAGATTGTAACATTGATAAATAGTATTTACAATTGATTCCAAATGTGTTATCCAGGATTGGTCCTACGTATTCAATGTTTGTTTTTGGCTTTCATACCCATCGACTTTTTGTGGGAGCATCATATGTTGGTCCTAAGTTTGGTGAATTTATAAATCTCCTAATTCATGAGGAAGCTAAGTTAATGAACATGAGTCTAATCAAGTCTTCCAAGTCACAAGCATTGTTGGCTAGTGAGTCTAAGGTACAAAAATAATTAGTGTTCATATTGATAAGAAGAAAAATAAGAAAAAGAACAATCCACATAAAGAATTTGAATCCTCTCCCTCTAAAGGGGAATCATCTAAGAAGGAGAAGCCTACATGTGCATATTGCAAGAAATCAGGGCATGATGAACATCAATGTTATTCAAGACATATTGATGAGTTGAAGCATCTTCTTAAGAGGAATAAAATCAATGAGTATTCATCATCAAAGGGTTCATCATCAAAGTCCAATACAAATAAGGAGCAATCACTTGTTGCACTTGCATATTCTAAGTCAGAGAGGTGGATACTTGATTCACAAGCTTCACATCACATGGATTCATTAGAGAGTATGTTATCTTCATTTGAGACTTGTTCATCACCACACATCTTGATGGATAACAACACATATACACGTGTTTGTAGGAAGGGATCCATTGACATGGATGACAAAGAATTTAATGATGTTCTTCGTGTGCCTTCATTGTCAACCAATATCCTTTTTGTTTATCAGATCACACATGGTGGAGTAGGCAAGAGTGTTGAGTCCATACCAGATTATGTCATAATCTGGGATTTGCATAATAAAGATATAGTTGCAATTGGGGAGGTTGATCATCAATATCAAGTCTACACCATATCACAGTTTTCTCCTAATGATTTGGCAGATGTTCACATTGAAACATCTAGTATGGACACATTTGAGGAGATTCAGTATGATCATTTGAATCTTTGTATCATTTCATCTACTGAGGATCTTGTGACATGTTCTAATATTCCATCTACATCACCTACTATTGTACCTGATGATGCTTGTGATTCCATAGTTTTGTTTCCTTGTGATTTAATGTAGTAGGACATACATTAATTCATAATGTTGTACCATAATTTAATACAACAATGAATTAAAAAATTCATTAAAAATTATATAAATTTAACCCACATATATACTTTAAAGATTATTACAAATTGATAATGAAGTTAAATTTTAAAGGTTATTACAAATTGATAAAGGTAAAAAGAGGGTAAGGAGAGAGGGTTAAACAAATTCCAATTCATATGATTTGTTTCTTTCGCATGTCATTTGGTGAATAGAAAAATTGACCAAAGTTGGTCCTTACATGACGCATCACCACGATTGCCATGTAAGTCAGTGCTATCTTCAAAGGAACTTTGTGAGTGTAATGAAAAATAAAATTCTTATAACCAATGTGCTCTAAATTACCACATAGGAAACTATAATGTCATAAAATTGCACCTTGTGGAAATTTCACATTTGTGCACTTGCCTCCCCACATTTATGGTGCCTAGCTGCATTTATGACAAGAACCTTATGAGTCATCATTTCATGATCTCAACTTCATAAGGACCAATGATGAAGTGACAACAATCCACCACCTCATTTCTTGTAAAATCATGAGTTGGATGCCTGTGTGCACGTAGACGTCTGTGTGACATGCTAGCGTCCTTGGGCTTTGCGAGTTCAAATAAGGAATCTTTTAATCTTATCCTATGACACATCTTGTCGTGGTAAAATTCTAAGTGTAACGAATCTTCCCACCCATGAAACTTAACAAAACTCTCAATTTCACCCTCATTTGCGAGCATTCTCACTCTCTTTCACTCCAAATTTCTCTTCTCTTCTAAATCATGTTTCTACAATGAAGCTCTACCAGATTGGTGTTGTATCAACAACCAAAACTCTCTTGCAAGGGTCAAATTTTAGATTTATCAAACCAAGAGGGAGCCACAGACTGTTGGTATTGTTCTCTTGCTCTCTTATAGATATTTTCTAGCATTTCTATTGTGTCTATATCTTGTGATAAGGGTCATCCTCCATGGTGGGGCTTACTGTTATCACCATTGTGTCAAATTTATTTAGTGTCTATTATTCTCTCTATCTATCTAGCAGTCCATGAAGGTGGGAACACCAAAAAGAGGGTTTGACTATGGTAACCCCCAAAACCACCCCAACATTTTTCTCTATCCTTGTGTGCAGGTTGTTCATGAGGAGCTTTCTAGAGGCTTTATGAGCATATGACCTCTTGTAAGTTGAAATCTCTCTTTTCTTGTAAAGTATTCTTCTTGTTGTCTTTTCTACACATTCTTACATTTTATTAAATTAGTAGATTAAATAAACCTCATATTTTGAGTATTTGGTAGATTCCCCGAGTTATGTGTATAAAAGGTTTGGTTCTCTTTCATACATGTTGGAAATCAAGCTATAAATTTCAGCAATATGAACTTAAATATGTGGTTACAAATCTAAAAATATGTTTACAAGATTACCATAAAATGATTAAGTGATTAACAATTACAACAATGAAAGAAAAAAATTGTAATACTACAAGTCATCAACAAAAGTGACACAAGATATATATGTGGACAAACCCTTGCGGGAAAAAACTCCACACCCAAAGAAATCCAATGTTTGTATTAATCTTCAAGTAAGTACATCAATACAACAATCGTCTTTGTAATTTAGCAGTACTTCATTGTCCTGACAACCTGCAAAGAACTCCTACTAAACCACCATCCCAAGGCTCCAATATATAGAAGTTTGAGGGAGAGAATACCAAAAATGGTATCCAAAAACAACAACCAAAACCACCTAGAAAAACCCATGCCTCCTTAGTGGATAGCCCATAAACATGGAATAAAATATTCAATAATCACATAGCCTTCACATGGGTGCCTAACCCACAACCAATCAAATTGAGTCAAACCCTAGTGCTCCATAAGTCTCTAATGGCTATGATGGTTACATGCAAGCTCATGCACCACCATTCAAACTTGGGCACCCAACCATGCATGAACATGCAAAACATGCTAATAACATGCAAGGACATGCACACTCAAATGGTCCCAACCTAGAAAGTTGGATACCTAGGAAGAATATTCTCTCAGGATGCCTTGTAACTGCCACTATGAAGGGTCCACCTCTTTGAATGCAATTACAATTTTTCATAGGAAAATAAATAATAAATATTTTTTCCCTTGTGTCCTCAAGAACACTTTCCAAAGAATGTGGAGACACATAAAACAACTTAGGATAGCAATTATAATGTCACCTATCCTAACATTCTCTCACTTGACATTATACATTGCAATTACATCCATGAGATACAAATAAAACATGTAATCAAGTACAGTGATCAAGGCCCATCGCCTTCCTCCACCAAGAGAACTTATCCATGGTCACTAGCTTCATGAGAGTGTAGACACCGAAATTGGGTTTAAGTCCTGCGACTTCAATATTCTTCATAATTTGTATTTTCATGGTCATGATTAAATAATGTCAATTATTTAATTATTCTCTAAAGTCTTCATTTTATCTATTAATTAAATAATCTTAATTATTTAATTAATTCACACTTTTCTTTATTCTATCTCGATAATTAAATAAATACTTTTTATTTAATTATGTTACTAATTAACCTTATCCTTCTCAAATTAAATAAATTCTTATTTAATTCCCCACCTTTATCATATTCAACTATAATTAAATAAATCCTTTATTTATTTAATTATTGATTTAATCCCTTCATCATTTAGTTAAATAAATCTTATTTATTTAATTATTCTTCAAATATCAAATCTTGAATTAAATGAATTATTTAATTCATAAATTCTATTTTAACGCATTCCTCTATATTTGGATAATTCATAATTAAATCTTGACTTGACTCAACATCTATTTAAATCACTCAGTTAACTCAGGATTTAATGTCTGAGTGGCTTTCTCGAGTAATCTCGTTGTCATATCATTCAGTCATCTAGTTCTAACTCAATTGTGTGTACATGCATATTAATTAAATATTCCTATTTAATTAATTAAATCTTATGCATGCATTCCAACAAAGAGTTGCTTTAATCCTATCTTTATCTTTGTCATGCAAAGACTATTCTTCTATTTTCGAATACCAAAATCAAAGATTAAATCATTTATTTAATCTTTATTTCTATTTCTAATTTATATCACCCATGTCACTACTAACTATTATTAGAATGCACGACTAATATGTTGATCTCAACCATCTATTGATCTTTCAATCCTGACCTGTCATTCGAATGATCAATTTTCTATAAATTGATTTGTCTTTCATCATCTAATCTCTCTCGAAATCGTATGACTTCTGGAGCAATTATCTTAAATCTTCGATGTCTCGTCATTATCACAACACTTAGGCTATGCTTGCACACAAATGCTAAAAATATGAGGGCAAGTACACTACACAGACGAAATGGAGAAGAATAATGGAGGTTATTCAACAAAATTGATCGCATGTTTGGTAAAATGGTTTCTTTTATGCATGTTGTTCTTAGCTTTCTTTTGTGCTCAATTATCTAGCTTTGAGGATTTGTTAGTATAGTTTGAATAGATTAGATTTTAATTTACTAACTCTCTAGTGTGTTTTTGTATGGAACGATGCATCTGTGAGACGAAATGCCACAATTGACATTCAGAGATGCATCTGCTTGAAAAAATGAAGCAATTGAAATATTGGACCACATCTGATATTGGAAACGACGCAATTGACTTTATTGAATGCATCTAAAATCAGGAATGACACATCCAAAAAATAATCACGCATCTGTCATTTCCTAAGTCACAACTGACTGGTAAAATACTATGATGCATCTGATAGAGAAAACGACGCATCTGACTAGTATATTTTTAGGTTTAGACTTTCAATTTACAAGTTTCCTTTCGTGTTTTTATTTTCACTGATCTTTTGTTTTCAGCGTGTGTCTTGAGGAGTTAACGAAGTTTTTGAAAATTGATAGTCAAAGACCAATATCAAACTACTGATGAATCTTTCTACAGAATGCATGTTGAAGACCCTAGTTAAATTTTGGAAATAGATTGTTTGCAGTGTAGCAAATATTTCATTTGGATTAAAATTAACAAGTGTCTACTATGTTTGGTGTGAAAGCATAATTGTGTAATTACCCTTTACGATTTGGTATATCGAAGTATCCTCTCCCCTTGTGCATCCGTGTGATCTTGGGTGTAAGAGAAACAATTATTGACTCTAGAACTTGGGCTTGTTTTGGTGGGAAGAAGTACTCACCCTAGGACGACTCAGACCAATAGCACCCTGAACCTAAGGGACTTCCAGTCAGTATATAAAAGTGGATTCTTGGGGAAAGCCCAAGAATCATGCATATGGTTCTGATGAGATGGATTCAAAAGGGGACTCTCGCCGCATGGATCATTCCCTACGAATGGAATGCCCTAATTAAACACCTTTGTTTGTAGTGTCCAAAATCCTTCTATTTACTGGTGCAACAGGTTGGACCTGTGAAGCCGTCTCATATTCTTACGGTTCATGTGTAGAGATGAAAGTATGCCATGGGATGTTCATGGGTATTGTAGCTTGGCTGCCCCGAATGTCGTTAATGAGCTGTGGAGGGGAGCCAGAGGGGTCAAGCTACTAATCATCTACCTTGAATAAGTGTAGCTAGGGAAACCCAAGTGAGAACTTAGTAAATATTGTCTTACACAACCTAGGATGTGCTTGTCTGTTGTCAAAATTACACGTTCTTTGAGTCCAAAATCAAACTGAAAATACTTTGTCTTACAATTGTCTTTGTTTGCTAGAACTTGATCATGAAAAATAGTGTCAGTTTTATATCTCAATTCACTGAAAACACACAACTGTCAAAAAAGTCGCAACTATTCACCAGAGAGTTGCAATTGTTCTGTCAAGTCGCATTTGTTTAGCCTAGAGTCACATCTGCCAGATTAGCTCGCATTTGCTCTATCAAAAATCACATGTGTTTTAAGAAACTGCACTTGTGATATTCTATGATGCATCTGACAAGGTGAGCCACAACTATAGTATGGAATGACGCATTTGCCACTATCGCAGAACTTTTACCAGTGCACAAAGTTTAGGAAAACCGCATCTATTACAATCTGAGTCGCAATTGCCATTATGAGTCGCATCTATTCGACATAGACATTCAATTTCATCAGAAACTCGCAACTGATTACCAGAGAACCACATCTATGAAATCTTGCGACGCATCTAATTGGTTATTAGAAAACCAAAATTTATAGTCACAATTAAGTTGACACGATCATACCAGTCTTTCATTTTTCTTTTCACAGCAGTTCTTGGATGGAAACCTGAAATAATTTTCTCAACTTTACATCCTTTAGGTATCATTTAACCATTACTATAGTCATCCCGATTCTGAGTCTTACTTTCATCTTTGAGTACATATTTCCTTTAGATTAAAACTTCTAGGAAGGTCACTTTTACAAACTTTAGAATAGGTCCACCATCTACACTCTAGAAAAATCATAGTGTCAAAGAAATCTGTCATTGAACTTAGTCCTGTCATCATATCCTTTGTTCTACAGAGAGTTCTCCTAGCTCATTAGTCTAGTTAGGAAACACAACTTATCTTTGATCCTAGTCTTACATTGGTTCCTTGACATAACTAAATTGACACCTTGGTTAGACTTTAGGTAGTTGGTACCCCCGTCTCAGGTTTACAAAATTGATTACCTTAGAAGCTTGCTTAGACTTTGCATCTTTAGATATTGTCATTTTAGACTAGCGTCATCTTAGAACATTCCTTATTTTTCATTCAAAAAATCCCAAAAACATAGACTAGAGTCATATTGTCCATAGACGTAGTTTTGCATTCCTTGCATATTGAGCTTATCTTACATGGTTGAAACTAGATCTAAGAGAAGAGAGAGAGAGAAAAGATGTCGAACCCAAATGAATTCATCAATCCATTCTCTACAAGACCTCACAGGACTTTATTAGACAAATTCACCACTAGAAACACTCAATGAGACATTACAACAGAAGACATAGAGGCTATTGCATAGGACCCTGAGTTTTCCTCTTTTGTAGATGAGTACCTAGCAAACAATCATCAACGATACTTAGCCAAATTGCTAGCTGAAGGTGCTACCTTACCTACAGGATTCAATATTAGCACCTTACAAGATCAACCTACACAAGGGACAAATACAATGACTTCTAGTGCTACTATACCTCAAGTAAATACAACCATACCATTTGGCATACCTACACAGAGTACGACAATCCATACGTCTCCATTTGGTACATCTGGCATGACATCAAGATTTAATTTCACTATAGGGGCATCATCGTCCACTCCCTTCGGTCCTCTTATTGGGAATAAAAGATCTAAAATGTCAACTTCTACACCAAATGTCAGTATCAGCAGTACCATACCACAGTCAATGACCATACCTAGTGTTCATGTCATCGGTACCATACCACAGTCAACAACCATACCTAGTGTTCATGCCACCGGTACCATACCACAGTCAACATCCATACCTAGTTTTCATGTTGCTAGTACTATACCACAGACTACACAAACAAGAGGCATTCCCTCATTCCAATATGGAAATCAAAATCCATTCTCCCAGAGTGGTAGTCAGAATCCATTCACACAGAATCCAAGTCAAAACCAATTCACACAAATTTTGAATCATAATCCATTCTACCAGAGTGGTAGTCAAAATCGATTCACACAAAATCCAAGTCAAAACCAATTCACACAGATTCTGAATAAGAATCCATGCTCCCAGAGTGGTAGTCAGAATCCAAGTCAAAACCAATTCACACAGATTCTGAATCATAATCCATTCTCCCAGAGTGGTAGTTAGAATCCATTTACATAGATTCCAAGTCAAAACCAATTCATACAGATTCTGAACCAGAACACATTCACCAACATTTTGAATCCAAATCCATATCAAATACCAACATTCAATCGAAACCCATCATGAGACCTTGGATTTCAAAATACATACATAGACCCACATAATCCGTCCAACACATCATTAACCCAGGTTGACATCTTGCAAACACAAATGCACGTACTACAAACACAAATGGATAACATGGTGGTGTCAACTAAGAAATCCATTTCAACAAAGGACATATGCCCATTTCCCTTTGATAGATCATTGTACATGACACCTTTCTCTCACAGGTATGTCATATCGAATCTCCCTAAGTACAATGGAAAACAAAATCTGATAGAACATATAAGGGAATTTTCTACCATCTGCATAGATGTTGCTTATGACCCCACATATCTTATGAGACTATTTCCAAGAAGTCTTGTAGGAATTGCACTAGAGTGGTTTTCAGGTCTAGACTATGGCATCAATTCTTGGGGTGAACTGGCTGAGAAATTTGTTGAGCAATTCTCCTTCAACATAGACCACGAGATAAATATAGCAACCTTGTGTCACACAACACAAGATGAAGGCAAAAATTTCATCGCTTTCTTCTAGAGATGGAGGACTATAGCCAGCCGGTGTCCTGTCCAGATACCTGAAAAATAAAAAGTCACTATTTTCCAAGAAAACCTTCATGAAAAACTAAGGAGTAACTTAAGGGTACATCGTTGTACATTATTTTCAGAACTAGTGGAAAAAGGGGTTATAATAGAAAAGGATCTCATTGAAAAATGAGAACTTAAGAGACCGACATCCAATAGAAATCCGATAGTGCAAAACGACCCAATGACAGAAACAAATTTTGGTCTCGAAACAAAAATGTCACCAATGATGGGGTAGTTGATGCTAAAACTATACAAGCAGGACTAATCATCACATTACAAGGACCTAACTCTTTGACCAACATGCTTAATGCTGTCAATCAACCTTCCAACATGGTCCAAAATACTCAACGTCTGCAACAAAGGAGGTTTCAAAAATTTGAGTTCACTCCCTTAGGGGAACCCATTGAGTCTGTATTCAAAAAAGTGTTACAGCATAATCTTATACAACTTCAAGAGCCAAGACAATACGAGCCAAGGCAATTTGAACTAGTTTGGTGGGATGACAATTCCTTTTGTGATTATCATAGAACTAAGGGACATAACTTACAAAATTGTCACCAACTGAAAAATATCATATAGGATCTTTTTGAAAAGAGAATTATTGAAGTTAGTGGACAGAAACAAAAGTCATCAAACACTGATCATCAAGTATTTTCAGATCCACTACATGACCATGGGAAAGGAAATTTCCCTAGTTTGAGTAACAAGACGAATATGTCAGCCAACTATGCAAATATCAAGCATGATTATAATAGTGGAAAAACCATTAATCACCTTCATGCCATCAATGAGAATATCAATACCATTACTATCAATACAATTCCTGAGTGTGCTGTCAATACTCATCATACTAAGATCACTATCCAAGGTCCTCCATTGCAGAAAACACCACAACCTTCCAAGTCACAATATAACCTACTTGACCAGTTGGGGAATACCCCAACCCAAATCTCAATCTTGGAACTATTGTGTATCTCCCCTGAGCATCGATCCATTTTAGATAAAGCTTTACAAAACACCACTGTCCCAAATGATATTGATTTCAATCGTTTCTAGGAAATGGTGGGCTACTTGACCAATAATCATCACGCCACATTTTTTGAACAAGACTACACAACTAAAAAGACAAACCATAACGATACTTTGCATCTTGAAGTCCTTGTTGATGACACCAAAGTTAGGTGAGTTTTGGTAGACGGAGAAGCAGGGTTAAATCTGTGCACTTTAAAATTGATTAAAGCATTAGGTTTCTCAGAAGCATGCATAGACACAACCAAAAGTATTGTCATTAAAGCTTATGATGATGAGGAATGAAAATCAAAGGGGTTGGTAACACTTCCTATCAGAATTGGTCCTGCAGTAATGGAGACACAATTCTAGGTCTTGGATCTCACCCTTCCATATAACCTTCTACTAGGAAGACCATGGATTCATGTCATGAAGGTGGTCCCTTCCACGTATCATCAATGTCTCAAATTCCCTTACAATTGATTTGATGCTTAATTATAAATGTGAATGTGTTAATATTATTCATCAGAAAGAACAAAAGCAGGGTTGTTGAAATTGAGCACATTTGGAAAGAATCAAGCTCGCTGAAAAGTAAGCAGATGCACCGAGTTATATGAGAGTATCCTACCTTTGGTTCTTTATTAGTAGGAATGGATGATATCTCTTTATGTGATGAGTTTGAATTATAATAGATTGTAATATGCCTTGTAATGAAACATCTGAACAATTCTTGTGTTGAAGTTGTTGTAGTAGCCCCTACATTGCTTGGTGAGATTTCTTAGTCAAGATTAAGAAAGGAATATATTGGACACTAAATTTGTACTTACACCAATCTTATTATCATTATTTAATATTTATTTTGTTCATATCTGTTTAGGTTTTATTTCGTTTGATACTGATAATTTCACATATTTTCAATGTAGTAAACACTCAAACATAAGTTTAAATGAGCATGCAACATTCCGACATGTTCCTTTTGTATACCAACAAATACGACCAATATTCTTGTGGAATCATGTATTCAATTTGAAAATTACCAAATTCAAGTATCATAATGATTCTATGATTTTCAATGCTAATGTGCTATTTGTTATTTTCCTCTTTTTGATTGAATCACTATTTTTTCTAATAGAAATTGTATTCATTACTAGATTTGAGATGATCCCATCAACTTATTCACTTTATTATTTAGAGCCTTGTTGCATTAGGGCGTGAACAGTGTAGTTGGACCCTAGTGTTGCATAAGTAGAATTGAAATATGCTTGTGATAAATGGAATCTTTTATTAGTTCCAGGGATGAAAAGAGCACTTTCGTGGCATCAAAATTTTAATATTACACTTAGATTCCTTTCAAAGAATTAGTGCACTTTTTAAAATGTTGTACTTGTCTTTGATATTGTACACAAAAGTTATGGCTTCTGGAAGTTGGAAGACACAAGTTGATGCAAAACAGTGGTTTTGTAATTACCCCCTATAGGAAAAAAACAATTTTATCAAGGAATAGAACGGGCTAAGGAGGTTTCACCATTGCTGATTGATGGTAATAAAAAGTTTTGCCCTAATTGAATGTAATGTCCCCTTCTCAAACCTGATCATTCATGTGACCGTTGGCCTTTTTCTGGAAACCCGAAGGCTAGTCGGAAGGTAAAATTAGGGTTTCCTATTTTTGAGGAGGTCATTGTTCAGAGATGGTGGATTCAATGGCGGATTCTTTCTGGGTTTTCAGAGAGCTTCGTAGTGGTATGATCATCTCGGCATTCAGAGCACTTTTTGGAATTTACTATTTTTAGTAAATTCTATTTTTGGCAGCTTTCCAGTTGAGTTCAGCTTGGTTGACTTCCTGCTTCAGTTTGGTTAGATGTTCTGCTCAGTATTGGCTTCAAGGCACATTCAGAGGGATAAGTTAAGTCATTAACTAAAAGGTCACGTTTTAAATATTCTATTTTAACGTTGACCCCTTGGCTTAGATCAATGACTTAATGTTGTGTTTTAAAAGTGGTCTTGGAGGGTGGCGCCCTCATTAAGAGATTATTTAATTATTCCCAAAGTCAA